>VZRF01004795.1:476264-567258 GCA_013396875.1 Vireo altiloquus
GGGCGGGAGGGATGGGGGAAGGGGGGCGCCGGGGCGCTGCCGCCCCGCTGCCCGCCCGCGGCTGTGGGGTCCGGCCGGCGGCGTCCCGAGGGGAACCGGGACTGGGGTTCCCCGCCGCCGCCGCCCCGGGTCTCCGCTCGCCTCCAGCGGCGGCTGCTGCCCTCCTGCCGCTCACCGATCCCCCGCCGCCTCCGGGTTTGCTTGAGTCGGGTGGGGGTGGTGGGGTTGCGGGGGTTTGAGGTTGGTTGGTGGTGGTTGGGGGTTTTTTTGGGTTTTTTAATTTTTTTTTTTTTACCCTAAGACATCGTAATTTACCGGCAGAAAAACAAATAAATGACCCCGTGTACGGTTGTGGGTGCTGAATCCGTCAATGTGATTCCTGAGAATATTAAAGTCTAAATTAAAGCGTGCTGAAAAAGCGTTAGCTCCTGCTGTAATAGTAATAGCGATAATAATAAAATGACAGAATTGGGAGCGATTTACATGTTATTGAAGAGGAGGAATTACTGAAGAGTAATAATAGAAAAGAAAACAAGTCGGAAGCCCGTTATATAATGCACTGTGTAGACAACGAGAGCGACAGGCTATTTTTATTTTGTTTACCGTATGCTGTGTAATAGGGACTCCTCCGAGCAGCATCTCTCCCCTATGAGCCCGAACTCCAGATAGAATTGGGGAAAAATTTTAAGCATTTCTTACGACCAGACGAAGAAATCTAGGTTTGTAAAACCTTCCTCTTTACAAATGATTTCTATGTACAGATCGGGAAGGCTGTGCAGGTAGATGACCTTTGCCGGAGACCTTTTCCCTTTCATATGGTAAAGAAATTCATATTTTGTAACACAGCTTACACTTTAACCTTTAACGCTTATGGTTATGTATTTTATGCAGTAATGGTTACTTTACGTGTCAGATACGGTCAGGCATAGTGAGTTACTCTGCTGACACACTGATAAGTCAAGGACTTTTAATTTCAGTTTCGAATGAAACCGTCCCCTGAAGGAAAATCCCGGCTTCATGTTAATCTATTTCTGTTAGGGTGATAGAGACGGTGCAGCTTTGTCATATGGAGCAAGGGTTATGAATGGGGGAGAGGGAAATTGAGAATGGCCAGGGAAAATATTGCGCCGTAGTTTTTTTTGTGATGCTGCAAGATAATAGTAGTAATTGTACGTTATTGCACCTAATTTATTCGTGAAACTGGCCCGGTATTTTACGGGCAGCAGCTATTTTGAAAGGGTGGCTGTAATCTCTTCACTTTTTACGTAAGGCAGAGGTCGATAGGTTTTCCTCCGTGCTTGGCTGTCTGTCTGTCTCTCTCATCATGTAGCGACATGTCAGCGGTGCAGGCTTTCAGCGCGCTTACTCCAGCCCTGATCAGTCATGTAATTAGATCAGGCTGCCATGGTAACAGACGGGATTCACCGTATTCACCGGCCAGCCAGGTGCGTGTGTGGCTGGCGGGCGACCCAGCGGGCTACCGCCAGCCCTGCGTGTGCCGCGCTGGTGGGGTACGGCCGGGGCGGCCACCGCCTCGAGCTTTCCGAAAATTGAAAGATGCCGGTGGTGGGTTCCTAATGGCCGAACTTCTCGGGAAGGGTGTTCTTTGCCCACTGGAGTGTCAGGCAGATGGGATCGTACGTGGCACGCTTAGCAGGTCAGCCAAATCGTCAGTTCCACTTGCGTATACTATTAGCAAATAATGAAGGTGTGGTACTTCGTAAAAATGCTTTTGGCTTATACAAGCTTGCATGAAAGTTTCTTCAGAGTTTGCTTCCCCCCCCCCCCCCCCCCGTCTGTCTGGTTTAACTGTTTGATGGCTGTAGCAGTGTTTGTTAACAGTTCCCATTCCAGCATTCTCATTATAGGCCACAGGCTTGTTACACTCCACTCCTGTACTGTACTTCACACCCTCTGTCCGCTAAGATGAAAATCGGTGATACTTGATGTCAGTATTGTCACTCGAGATTTGTTAAGCCTCCTCGTAGTTCTTAGCAAGGTCTAGGCCCATTTGTGTATTAGGTGAAAGCTGACTGCAGTTTCTCATGAAAAAATCCTAAGTATATACTATTAAAACCAAATTTTGCCTCAGCAAACACTTTGTTTCTAGTATGGGTGGGTTTTTTGCATTTATACTCATCAAAATATTATAGCCACAGGGCAGGAGACTTTTTTGACACAATTTATAATACCGTCAAAGGATATGCAATAGAATTAGCTTTGAATTGCATGTTGCTCTTAAAAACATGTTTCACCAAGCAATGTATATTTGTCTTCATTTTCAGTGTTTGGACATCACTCTTTTAAGCCACTCTTCCACAAATGTAGCTTTAATTTCTTTAAATCACCAAATTTGTCACTGTATTCTGATGTCATAAATCTGGAGCAACTCCAGGGGATGGGATTGTGAGCCACTTAAATGGGTGTATATCTCGAGTAACTCCATTTATTGGACTTAATCCAGGCATGTAGTAGAGTAACCGAGCTCAGAAAGTGATCTGCTGCGTATCACTGTTATTTTCTGTATATTGCTTTTCACGGCAAAAAGCACTGTGAGCTTAAATAGGATTTTTGCCTGATTAAGGAGCTGCATTAAGTATCTATATAAGTGGGTAACACCCCTATTCCAGTCACTAATCTTGGGTGCACTTACACTAATATTGAACATGGCCTAGAGGATTTTGTGTCTCAGTGATGAGAAATCATCAGCACCCACAGCTCCTGAGCATTTGTAGTACCAGGCTGGAACATAAAGCAATCCAGAAATATCTCAGTAAAACAGATATTTTAATCACTCTGATGGTAAAGCACTGGAGCTGGAGGAGGAGACAATGAGAAATGTCTGTTGGTGGTTCAGCTCTTGCGGTGACAGGCAGCTGGCAGTCTTGGGTTTGCTGTGATGAGTTTGCAGGTCTCAGCCTGCCTAGCGAGCAGGAGTGTTTCTTCTTGGAGGGGTGAGGGGACAGGGTATTTGCAGGCGATTTCCTGCCCTGAAGTGCAACTTCTCAGTGCCTCAACTAACTTACCTTTCTGGGTAGGAGAGAATATTCTCTGCTCGGTGCAGCCATCACTGTTTTGGGCCTCCATTCTGAGGACCTGGATTGAAAAAGAAAAGCTTGTTAGGAGGGCTGGCTGGAGAGAGTGGAATAGTCATGAGCAGGACGACTCCTGTAGTGTGAGCCTTTGTGTGCTGCATGCTGCTTATACATATTATATTGTAAGACAAATTACCTGTGTGACTAAGAGTGTTATAAAATAATTATTTTCAAAACGGCTATATACACATAGCTAAAAAAACTTTTCTGAAAAATAAACAGTGTAACTTTGCTTTTCTAGTCTGATTGAATTTATTTGGAAAGGTTGAAAAAACTTGTTTTAAAAGACATTTACAAGAGACCTGGAATTTCACTTAACAAAAATTTTTTATGTAATAGATCCAGTGGCCTAGTTTCCCGTTAATTAAGAAAATAGACACTTGAATGCAGTCACCTGCAAAGCAACTAAGGATTTAAACATTAGAATTTAAAAATAATTGTGTTAGTAATGTGGCTAGTAAAACAAAATCAAGGCCTAATTTTCCCTTTGCTGAAGTTTAGTAGCACATCTTAGCAGATGACAGTCAGGATTATCATTGTCATTGTTCATACACACACTGCTTTTGTTGTGGTATACTAATTGAGAGGGAAATGCAATAAAGTATGGCAGGCTGTAAAGGAAGTGCTCGTCAGGATTGCATAGATGGTCTGAAGCGCTGGCTGGCTGCAAACCTACTCCAGCGTGCAAGGCAGCTGACGCTGGTAATGCTTGAGAGAAGATGGGCTGTGTGACAGCCTCAGCTATAACCACACAGGTTGTGAGTGATTTGGCTGTTCTGGAGCACTGTACGGGTACAGTGTGTACAATTCAGAGAGTGCAGATAACAGATTTAGTTGTAGGTCTCTTCTGAGACTGCTGTAACTAACTCTGCATTAAAGATATAATTAGAACAAGAAGCAGAAATATGGCAGGCTTGGCACAGGTAAATATTTCATTGCAAAGAACTGACTTGCTATACTCCAGTGACTTCAATAGCCTAAGCTTTGCAAAGTGAAAATTCTCACCTCGTCCTTTCATTTTACTTTTAAACAAGACTCTAAGTGTGATAAATAAATAAATAGGTATTTGGGTTAAGGCACTGTATTTCGAAGTCTTATTCAGTGGTTCACATTCTTTATATGAGAAAGCTGAAGATTTTTACATGGTTTTGGCTGAGGTGATTCATGACTAACATTTTAAAATGTAAGAAACTTTATAGATTCCTGATTTCTGCAAAAAGACAAAAACTAGATCTGTGACCATAACTCTTTCTTATCTCAGTGTGTGTGTTGAGAATGTAATGCTTCATGGCTTTCTTTTTTCCTCTCAAAGCTGTAGTCTGAAGTAGTTGTACAATACCCGCAAATCTGTATGTGTGCATTGGTCCCAGTCTGCAAAGTTACTTTAGTGTGTGTCCCAGTGAGGGTTTTGCTGAATGAGAATTGATTAAAGAACCTATCTAGAGTTAAGTATGCGTGTAAATCCTTCCCTAAATAGGAAAAAGTAAGTATGCTCATAAACTGAAACAACAGAAATGATTCTCAGTGAGGGAGAAATGGTCCCACTAAATCCTTTAATCGTACCAAGAGTGATAAAAATATTTGGTGAGATTCCAAGTGAAAAACCCAAACGTATTTTGTTTAATAGGTGATGTCAGCAGAGGTTCAGTGCCAACTTGTCGTGATTTTGCTGAGCAAAATTACAGAAATAATAAAAATACCGTATTGGTAGAATTTTTCTTTGTTTATATTATTTGGGAATTTACTGTAATAGGCATCAACTGTAGCATGCCACCTTTAATGACAAAATAGTGTACATGGTTAAGTCACATTCCAATAGGTGAATTTTTTTCACCTAGTAGTAGTAGTTGCAGCACTATGTTTTCAGGATGCTACTGCTTCTCAAATAAAATATGTTCTGTTGGCAGTGAAGACAGTCATCTCCACTCGCTTATGATTCTTCACCTCATTAAGATCACATTTAGAAAAAGAGCACTCTGAATAAATGGGCTCTGCTCTCTACTGCATGAGCTCTGTCTGCAGGATTAAATCTATAGATTATTTGTGCTTGAGTAATAGTAAAAGCAGCCTCTCTCAGTCTTCATTGGGATGTCTTAGCGTGTTCTAAATGGCTTGACTCTTAACTGTGTTTTTGTTTCTCTTTATTTTGGTTTCCATCTCCTCAACTCCTGGACCAACAGTCACATTGCAGGCCAAGCCAGATGGGCAAGCAATACAAGCTGTGAATTTATTCCTGACCCTGTAGGACAGTGACCACCATCAATTTTGTCTTCACCATACAGTTATGTACTGCCAATAAGGTGAGAATGCAATGCTTTTTATTTCCTTCAGCAAGTGTACACTATCTGCTCTGGGCCTTAAGTGAAGTGGACACCTTCCCAGTGTCTGTGTGATTACCTACCCGTGATAAGTTTGTACTTCCCTTGCCTGGCAGTAGAGGTCCTTGAGAAACTCTCCTCAGAGAAATTCCTTTTAGCTCTGGTGACTCAGTTCTGTGACTTACAGAACAA
The DNA here is from genome assembly GCA_013396875.1 of Vireo altiloquus. NCBI lineage: Eukaryota > Metazoa > Chordata > Aves > Passeriformes > Vireonidae > Vireo > Vireo altiloquus. The sequence goes on from VZRF01004795.1 coordinate 481,870, forward strand.
GTGTGTTCCAGATGAGTGGTTTTACGCTCACCTGAGGTCAGAGTATATTCAGTTACTGGAAGATGTTAGTATGAATGGAAAAGTTGGCAGACTTTGATTTTTGTTATAAAATGCCATGTATAAAATTGTATAAATCCTTCCTTCACTTTATGAACATTTTCAGGATACTTGTTGTTTGAAGTCTGCTTGGTTTTTCTGCTGTCTCAAGTTTCTTCTGTGCATTAAACTTTGTTTGCCATTAGAGTAGTTCTCAGGATATATTAGTTGCGACTGTGTGTCTTTTGCTCTTTTTTTAAGACTGCTTTCAGTTCTGATTTTCCTCCCTGAAATGCTGTGGCCAGACAAGATGTAAAAGTGCACATGTATCAGTCTGCTGCTGTTCTGCTCCTCTCTCTCTCCTTCCCATATGGTTGTGGAAAAGAACAAATCCCAAGACTCAACAATCATACTGCCAATAAAAAGAACATAAATTTTTATTTTATTTCTTTAATCTGATTGTCATTAAGCCAGCCTGTTTTTTTGGACCTGTTCTATGATTTTTAAGTGCTTGAGATTGGCAATGCTGCTAATGCTTTAAGGAAAAAAAAGATAAAGGGTCATAATAAAATTGCCTGTGTCTTTAAATAAGAGAAAATGAAATATAATGATTGCTTGCAGAAAATCAAAGGGTTTCTTTTTTAAATTTACAATCAGAAAGCTTAATTACAGTGGCATTCTTATTTATGCATGGTTGATCAGAAAGTCTCCATTGCAGAATAACTTTTTAATGTATACAGCATGTCATAGAAAAGTATGCAGTGCAGCATTTGCATTTTATTGTGGCTGTGGGGAAGGGTGCTGTGTTTTAGAGGGAAGTTGCCCAGGCAAGTAGTTACATGCAAGGACATGCCTGTTACTGTTTCTAAATGAGCTGGAATGGTGGGGTGGATGGTAACCACTGTAGCTTCAGAGCAGTAAGAGTTTTTGAGAATGAAAAACCACACAAAGTGCCCAAGCGCTGACACACTTCATCTTTCCATTTTGGAAGAAAGCTGACTTGGTAGCAGCTATTGGCTTGGGACATCAAATAGAAGGAAGTTTTTTGCTATGACGTTATCATTTCCACAAAGCATTTAACTTTTTTTCGGGATTAGCTTGGGTTATATGAAAATGTATTTATTTGAAGAAGTGATTACTGCTGGAAAAGCTTATATCTCTTAATTAGAAGAAGTAATTGTTTATAGAACATTGGTCAAATCCTATGAGTAATCAGATTGTGTTGCCCACAATGTATTGCTAAGTCACCTTGGATATTTTAGCATCTGGTATTTTCTGCAATTACATGAGAGAGAATTTATTCAATGTTAAACAAACATTTTGGATAAAAAATATAGCCTAGTTAAGTCTGGTGCAGAGGCATGACAGGAATATAGTACTAAAATGCTGTCTTTCCTGTACTAGCTCAGCTTGGACTTCTTATTGTTGGACATTTTAGTCACTGAGTTGAGGGTACCACTGTTGACCTCATTGGTTAGTTGTAATTTTTTCTATGGAACGATCAAAATCAGACCCACTGTATAACTAAATAAGTGAAATAAAAGTTACTGGGATAGACACTATCTGCTTACAAATGTTCTCTCTGTCACTGGAGTAAACAGACAGGAGCTCACAGTAGTAACACATGAAGGAAACATGACCTGGCACTGTGCAGGGAGCAGCCACAGATAGACAATGGGTGTGAGTATGAAGTGCTCTTTCTGGCTTTTGCATTTGTTTCGGGGTGAAGGTGGCAACAGCCCTGCTCCATTTTAGGCAGACCTGGGTTATGACCCTGGAGTCTGTCAGAGGAACGGAACATGGGACATGTTTGAAGGCATCCAAAATGGATCTCAGAAACTGTACTTGAGGCCTGTTGTCCCTCCCTACATGTGCATTCATGGCTTCACTTGCGTGAGGAATTGTGTGCGTGGAGTGAGTGACGTCTCTGTTGTGTGTCAGCTCTCCAGGTGTGCTTACCCTTCCAATTCAAGCAGCATTTTCTGCAGAGCCTGCTAAGCACCTTGCATGAATAAGGACATGGGTATTAGTAAAAGTAAAATGAAAATAAGTAAATAGATACAGCTTTTCTTTCTTTCTTTTTTATTTTTAGTTAATTTTAGCCTGCTCTCCAAAACACAGCGTTATTGTTATTTGTTCAGAGCATGCACTGCCTCCTTCCACGTAGGCAAATGGCTCAATGCTTTCTTTTATACAGTTGTCTTGAGAGGATTTTGCATGAGATACTGGACATTTTAACAATTAAAGAGTTCTTTTAAATCTTTTCTGCTGTCAAATCACTTGATATTTATTAATCATATTATAGTACTGGGATGAATTTACAGCTGCATCCCGTTTGTAAGAAATTTTTTTGGCTGAATTTTCAGTAAGTATGTCTGTATACTACCTAATATAGCTTATTTTTTACATAAGACATAATTGCTGTTTTATGCAGACTTCTGGCTACTGCTCTCTGTAAATAGGCAACAGTCTGCCCTTTTAAAATACTTAATAGTGAGCATAAAAAGAACTAATCTGTCTCTATATTACTGTGTACAGTGGTAAGTTTTTCATTGTCATATCAGTGTCTTTTTATCATAGCTGGTTTTATTTCTTCCCTCATGCTGTTTATGAAGGTCTACAATAGCTGTAGGGCTAAAAGGAGGTAGGCAATGGAGATTTCTAATGTGTTGACAGCATAAGTGAAATGGAGCTGTGAACTAGGTATAATGGGATAGTAATTAGGAATAATTTTACTTATTTAAATTGTTTATGTGTGAGCAACTAAAAGGTAAATTAAATTAAGTGGTGTGAGTGCTGATAGATGTCTTAAAACTGAGGCTTTGTGGTCCCCTCACCTCAACCATAACCTTTTATGTTTTTGCTCTGTTGCTCCTTCAGCAGATACTGAAGGCCTGCTGTCTCACTGATAGAAAGTTTCATAACACAGTCTGAAGTGTAAATGGAGTTGGGTGTAGTGATATGCCTACATAGAAACACAAGGCTGGCGTTCATAATGTGATCTAAGGCACTATCCGAGGTTTGATTCACCTTCCAACTTGGTGTCTTTAAAAGGTATATCTGCAAATGGAATGAGACTCTGTGTCCCACGCACTGCAACTTGTTAGCATTCCTTTAAAAGTGTGGGCTTTTGGATGTTAGTGTATGAGTAGATGGAGAACTTCCATGTGCTGGGGGCTGACAAGTGGTGAGATGCCTGGATGTGATGTGCAGTTGTGTGCAAGCCTGAGCATCTGTGTGTGCCCTCCTGCTGCCCTCTCCCTTGGCTGTGTATGTTGGGCAGGGGTGTGCTGGTGGGGTTTGCTTTGCCTTGAAACTGGGGCTGTGCTTTTGAAAGAAAGTTAGCCCTCATTACCAGGGGTATAGTTTTGGTCTGAAGTTAGCCCAGGTGGCAGCATCTGGATTTAAATGTGTTGGCTGAGGGGCTTCTCGTGGTGATACACTGTGACAGAGGCAAACCCCAAATGTGATAATTGCCTCTTTATTTTCTCATCAGTTACTTATTTTGGAACTAGCTGTAAACCTGACTTTAGGATTGATTGAGTCACTCCTTGCTCTATAAAAAGTACAAATGTCAAAGTCTTTCTCACTTGTATTGGAGTGTGGTTGTGATTGTTACCACATTTTTGTTTGTCAGGTCCTCACGTGTGAAGGCCTTTGTAGTTTTGTACAGCTAACATTTCCGTGAGGCTAGCTACTTGAAAGAAAGTCAAGCTTTAATGGAAAAGGATAATTACAAAAAGCAGGCTTAATCCTCCTTTACTGTGCTCAGAAATTTTGTGCTGCTGAATATTTTCTCATTGGTGTGGTTCCTTTTCAGTGGCATGTGTAGCAGCTGACTAGAAAGTGATATTTTCAAATGTATATGATAGTAAATGCATTTTGCCTCTTCCGTAGCCCCTGAACATATTTGCTGCTTGGTACTGTGCTGTATTCATAGCTTTCTCAAGGTAGTCTGACAGCAAGTAGATCCAGAATGGTTTGAAAATTCAATCTATTCAAGGGAAAAAAAATCCTAGTAGGTTATTACAGTAGAAGTTGTAACTTTATTCTCCATGTACCACTAGCAGTTAAAAACCCATTGCACTTATCATATGTACTGAATTATTATTTACAGATTAGTAGGCTCTACTTTGACATATGACTAGCAGGGAAGCCCCTCCTTTTAACAGTTGTATGTCATCTGCTTCAGAGAACTAATTACTTGGCAATTCCCATTTGATAATTCCCTCTTTATTTTCTGATGAGTTACTTAACAGTGATGAGCTTGTTGAGCAGAATACCATGATTAATCTGTGCATCAGAAACTACAGCATGGGCCTGGGGATATCATTGTTTTTGAAATGCTGTTTAGCCTTGCCATAGGAGCATTGAAACCACACTAAGATAGTGAACAGTTCACAGTTAACGATAAGCTGTGAGTGATGCACAGCATTTGCCAAAAAGTAAAAGAAGGGTTTAGATTACTGTTGCACTGTAAGCAGAATGTTAAGTACATGATTTCTCATAAAATCCCCAAACACCAAACCTAATGTAATTTAGATGCTCAGAAGCAGAAGCTTGTGTCAGAGATGCACCTTCTATGTATTATTGCGCCTCTCCACTGAAATAATCAATTTAATTGATTTTTTTTAAACCCCACTGTTTATTGTAATACCTATTTGACAGTTTACCTGATTCCTGATGATTATTGTGCTCTTTAAATACAAGATACTTTAGTAAGTTTTTACTGTGTTTCTCTGCTGTTACCTGTCTTATTCAGTCTTCTCCAGTCCCTTTTTACATTCTTTTACTCTAGTGGCCACAGCAACCCTTGTTCCTGGCTGGGGAATGCATTACAATTCTCACTGCTAATTACAGCATCGCAGTGTTTCTAGGGGGTACCTAAGTTCAGCAGCGCTTAGCTACAGCAGTAGGAGAGGGGATTTATGGGGTGAAATGACATCAGCCTGCTCATGGCAGTCATGATAAGGTCAAAGTGAGTCTCTCTTGCAGATTGAGAGTCAGATGGGTCCTGTTCAGTCTCAGTGTGTATGAAGTTCAACCATGCTATTGAATTTGAATATTTTTTTTTTTTCTAATTTCAGTAGAGAAAGGTATATGGATTATCTACAGTCACTTTGATTAGATGGTGGCATTATTCCACTGATACTGATACCTGAAGATTTCCATTGTAGCTGAGGCAGTGCTATAAACTGAGAATTGGGCTATATTTTCCTTTACTGGAATAAAAAGTACAGTATTTTGTGTATTAGCTCACATGACATTGCATCATGAGGCTTGCTGATTTATTAGATATTCACAATGATATTTTTTGCCCAGTACTGGAAGTTGTGTAACAGGATTGTTTTATCAATGAGAAAAACTCATTTGTACATGGTTACATGTGTTTTTGTAAAATTAATCAGAGGAACAGTAATTTTATGAAACATATAACTCAGAACAGATTAATCTACTTTAATTGTGTTCACGAAGTATACCAGCTATAAAATCTTTTGAAAGGAATATTAATCAAGTTGATCAAAGGTGGCTTGAAGTACAGAATTCAAATACGAACACAATTACAGCAAATATACAGACGGATAGAAAGTAGCTTGGGAGATTATTTTTTAAAATTTCATACAAAAATAAGTCCCATTTTCCTTTCTGGATTTTTTTTTTTAAAGCATAGGTTGTGTTTTAGAAGCAAAGATAAAGAAGAAAAAACAAATACAATTTGAGATTTTATAGAATGCAGTGAATAGGCATTTTAAACAGCATGAAAACACAAGGAGTCAAAACCTCACAGGTCACTGAATCATTTTTCAGTTTTTTAAAACCTGTTTTTCATCGTATTTAATTTTTTAATGACTTAAGATGTCTCAGGTAATGCTATATAGGATTGCTGAAAATAGGAATCCTCTGTAGGAATCAGAAAAGAAATATGACTTTCTTAGGATATCTTACCTGCGATATGAAACGTTTGCTTATACTGACAGGACTTGTCCCTTGACAAATCCTTCTGCAGACCATTACAGTTGTTGTGGAGGGACCTGCATCCGGAGCCATGGTATCATATTTATTTTCCAGAGGCAGCCAAAGAGTTATTAGGTGTTCATTTAGACAGATCTTCATCTGCCTGCTTCAAAAGTGTTTAAGATTGAATTTTAAAATGTTTGGCCCCAGACACACCAATACGCACCAATACTATTTCTATCAGTAGTTATGCAAGTAAAACATCAACATATGAATATTGTGAACATGATCTTCAGTTTACACAAGATTTTAATTACATGCTAATGTATTAAGATTTGGACTCTGGTTGAAAACAAAGAAAACCTAACCCACTAACTTATGATGGGAGTTTCTCCATTGACCATTGCTGTTCTCTCCCTGGCACCCAAATGAAATGGTACCTTCCCTCTACTTTATTGAGGAGAGACTGATACATCCTAGGTACTGTGTTTCTTTCCTCTGGATTCTCCTTGCCTTTTCCCCACCATCTACCCTGTTAGCATTGCTCTTCTGTGAGTGAGGCTTGCTGATGGACTAGCCAAGGATGACCTGGTTGGTCTGGTCAAACGATTTGTGTTTGCATCTCCTTGTTTACAGAACTGAGAAGCTGCTGCACCTCTCTGCATAGGACTTGTCTGCCTTCTCTTTGAATCAGGGTTGAGTTTCATGTTTCCTTCTTGCCACTCTTGCTAAGCTTTCTTGGATCTCTGCTGTGATCTGGCCTGATATTTTTGTTGTTAATGACAGTCTTGGAAATCACTTGTGATTTGCTTTGTGAACTTGACAGTTGATTAGTGAAACTGGGGGGAGTTAAGTGCCATGTCAGTATGTGTAACACATCTGTGTCCTATTTTACTGGGAAAAAGGATGATGGTGGAGCTTACAGACCCATAATCTATAGTTTAAAATTGTACTATATGTGCGTTTGGATAGTTCACAAATGCATTAGATAGTGTCATAAAACAGATGTGATACTGCAATGCTGGAAGGACTGAAGGAGTAAAAGTCTGCATCTTGTTCATATTTGTGCAAGATGACAGAACAACTCGTTTTTGGTGCATGGTCTTCAGGTGTGAGAGTGACACAAACCAGCACGGATGCATCCTGCCATTTGATCATCACCTCTGATTTATTTTTATTGCACCTCAGTAGCAGATTCAGGGGGAATACGGTGTGTAGTGACTGAGCAAATTAAAGTAATTCCTGAGTGAAAGCATGACATTTGTTACATGGGGCTACTATCCAGACGTTGTTATCTGTTAGTGTACAGTGAGAAAGAGCCCAAAGGAAAATTGAGGTGGGTAGAAGGTAAGCATCTGAAATACATTAAACATCAGCAATTGAGTACACCCCTGTTACCTAAGGAGTCAAACTTGGTGAATGTCATGTTGGCTGTATGGAATGGGAGAAATGCAAACTAAGACACACTTCTGCTCTGTGTGCAGCTCTGCTATGAAGCGCATTCATCTGAGCTGTCAGCTGGCTGGCTGCAGTGTTTGGTGCTGTTTATACAGCTCAGCCAGAATGTCTTTATGAAACCAGTAGTGCTGTGCAACCTAGGCTGCAGCAACCAGTGGTTTTATGCTGCTCTTCTTATTTAACATGAAGTGTGAGTGTTGTGCGTCGCACCAGGGCAGTCAGCCAAAGTGGTGAAATAAGGGGTCAGGTTCCCACCTCTGTTACTTACTTGGGTGGTTTCAATGGAGACATGTGGGTGTAAATGTGATATGATAGAGTCTGGAGCCTTTGGGGTGTGTTGGGGCTCTCTGGGCTCAGAGCTGTCACAGACAGGTCAGCATTGCTGATCAGACACTGTTTGAATGGCAGGAGTAGAGCACTCACTTGACTTTTCCTTCAAGTGAAGAGGTAGTGAAAGTTGCTCCTCAGTGAAATGTCATTAGTCTTCTTTCCTTCCTATGCTTTAGGTGGATGTGTTAGTGAATAAGACTAATCTTTCTTTACATAGCCCAAGCAGTGTTTTGCCTTTTTATCCTTCTGTCCTGTTTTAACCATTTCCAAACTTCTTTCTGTTATTGCTGGCCAATCAGTTTTTCTCCTCACCGCCTTCTCTACCAAGATTCTCCTGTGTTCAGCAGTTCTTGCTGCTGCATATCTGACCTACTTGTACACAGCTCCCTCACTGGCTTTGTTACCTGCTCAATACTTGGATTTTGTGTAGACCCTTTTAGTTTGAATTGTGTGTGTGTTTCTATGTGTCTCAAAAGCATTTGTGCTTAGAGTGTTTCCATACCTCAGTAGTTTTCTGCAGAAATGCAAATTTCAATGTTGTTTCATCTACCTCCCTTCCTAGTTAGTCAAAGATGGGTGCTGAGCTTTGCAGCCCCAGTGATCTGTCTGGACAAGCCTTTCACTCTATGCAACCTTCTGCTTCTCCTTATGGGAAAAGACCATTATTTCTTCTCAGAAGCTTTTATGTGGATGCCTGTTTCCCTGGCTGAGCATTGGATTTTCAGTCCGTGTGCCCCTGCCAGTCTTCCTGGCTTCCAGCTGCAGTGTCTCTTCAGCAGACATCTCACTTTTTAGGCTTGTCAGCTGATCTCTAACAAATCAGTAGCATATATTTGTAAAATGTTACATGCTGGCATTTTTTAAAAAACAAAAACAATGAAAAACCACAAAACCAGCTCATTCAGTTATTTTCTCTGTATCTGGTCATGAGCAAGGAGCCACACTCTTTGGGTCATTTGCTTATAAAATAATGTAGTCACTATTACTTTATTATCATATCATGTGATCTTCTAATCAAAGGATTCTTTTACTGTATTAATAGCAATAATTCAAATTGTTAATGTAAATTAAAAAAAATAAAAACGTGTCATACTGATGGGACAAAAGTAGCAGCTTGGGCACTTTTCATTGGGCTTCTTCTCTACTTTTTCTCGTAGCATGGCTCTGCTCTAGTGATATTCTATAGTAATAGGTTTGTGAATAGGTTACATTTTGCAAAATATAAGTTAAATCAAAAAAGAATTTTTGGAAAGCACTTCATTCAGAAAAAGAAAATAAATTTGACATAGTATGCATTTTGAGTCAGGTTCTTCAGAGAGGGAAAAATTCCTGGACTGCTGTGGAGAAGTACAGGGATGAAGCACTCACCAAATGAGTGAAGTTCACTTAAGGTGTGAAGTGGAAATACGTAAGAGGGTTTTTAAATATTTTTTTTTTTTTTGTGTATCAGCATGCTTTTGCTGAGAACTGACTATTGGAATGATATTGTGGTTGTAGTAGGTTTAAAAAACCCCAAGCAATTTAATAAATATTTTGGTTGATAATTCTGGAGTTGGTATGTTTTCTCAAAAATGAGGCTTTTGACTAAACAGAAAACCATCAGAAATAATTTCTATCTGGAAATTGATAATCCTTCTCGTTATAAGTAGCAACAAAAAGATACAGAGTAAGGGATATTAGAGGAAAATACACATTTTCCAAATTGATTTACTCAGTGAATTTGACAATAACTTGAGTATAGTTAGTTTCACTCTTCCTGTATGTAGGCAGTTTCTCGAGGTGAGAGAAACATCTGAAGAAAAACCCCAACCACATGGTTATAAGATTATAAAAACTGGTGCAGGGAGCTTGGAGGTGTGAGTTACTACTTTTAAAGTCCTCTTTTAAAAACAAGGCTAGACTCCATATTGATGGAGTGCTTTTAAAGGCAGTGCCCTTTTAATCAGCAAACAGGTCCTCTGTGCATCAAATAATTAAAAATAGAGCAAAGTTTCTGAACAAGGCGTCTGGCAGAAGCGTCTGTACTTCCATCTGTGCATGATTAGCAGAATGTTTCATGATATTTAAATAGCACAAGCTTTGCTCTCTTTTTTATTATTTGTTGTGCTGAAGACCTGTTTGCTTGTTAAGCGGTCTTTTTTGAATAGTTACTGGCAAGGAATCAGGAAAGTGTATGAAGACATCTTGTACACACTGCAAATGCCAAATTGTCCCTTTTTTCAGAGACACTGCCCTTACTTTTTTTTTTTTTTTTTTTTTTTTTTTTGATTGGAGTTTTACCACATCCCTCGCTTGGTGTTTAAATTTTCTTAGGGACCAGTTCATTTCAGAGGGAGTTGAGCATGTAGTCACGGTGGCTGCCCGGGGACTGCAGTCTCCCCGCTCGCGGCTATTATTTCCAGGGCAGTGGCCCTCGGAGGCGTTGCCGTGTGAGCCTTGGGGTGCGCTTGCAGTGCGTGTGTCGGCTCAGCTCTGCAGCTCCTGCCGCCGCTGCTGGGAGCCCTGCTCTAATCTGCTGTGCGCACTGCTCTGGAGCCTTACCCTTTCATGGGGACGTAATCAGCCAGGCAACAGCTTTCCCAGCGCTTTTGAGGCCTTAAGCTGGGACTCCTCCTTGCTGGCAGTCATTCAGCGTCGGATTGTGTGTTCTTCGTCTCTGGCGAGCAGCACGGAGTTTTGCGATTGTAGCCACTGATTTCCCTCCGTACTAGTAAAGTTTTTGTGTGTGTTTTACAAAGGCCTGTGCAAGAAGGTATGGAATGAAAAGAAGCCACTGTCTGGATGCTAAGTGCATTTCCATAGCTGGCTGAGGGCAGTTCTGTTTGTTGTTGGGAGCGGGCAGGTTGGCAGGGAGCTGAGACACTCGGATGGGCTCAGAGGTCCTTTGTGGAGAGCCAGTGTTCAGTCTTAGGGCAGTCCGTGGTCTTGGATGGGCATGGAAAATAAGAGCTTTTGTGTGTAAGTTTACTCTGTAGCTGGGCTTTTTGTTGATGGGTTTTCTTCTTGTGTTCGAGAAAAGCTGTGGTGTGTGATGTGTGAATACTGACCTGGGTCATCTCTTAACTTCATCTAAAAACTTCAAAAGAAATTGTGGTTACTACTGAGAGCAAAGCTGCTAACCTGTCAACATAAATGTTTAAACTCTGCGTGTTTGCACCTTAGAAAAAACCACTGAAACACCTCATCTGTGAAGAAAGAGCATGCTGTAAGCCTCCACACACCTCACCTCAACTGGTTAGTGCTGTGTTACTGATGTCCATCAAGCTGTTTCTGGCCCGTGTTCTGCAGACCAGAGTTGCAGAGCAAGTTGTCCTCAGCAGGTTTATATCTTGAAGTTGTTGAAATTCAGGGGGACAGTGATAGGACCACTTTGCAAATACCTATCCATCACATCATTCAGCTTCTGGTCCAGGGAAGGCTTGAAGATGAATGAGTAGATACAGAGAAGTCCTGGAAGGGCAAGAGAAGGAACAAACATGTCTCACTGTAAAAATTGAGGATAAAACGTATGCTCATTCCTTCAGCTGAATCTCTCAACCAATGCATGAAGCAGTTGCACTCGCATTTTACCCACATTGCTCTTAAAAACCGATTCCCTTAATAATTGATTACTGCAGAAATAAGAATTACTTCTAGAGCTCGTTCTTGATCGGTGCAGTTTGGTGGGCCTCATATGATCATCGTTCCAGGAGCAGGAGGGAGAGAAAAGACTCAGGTTCATTTTAGAAAGATTCATGAAGTCATGTTGGTAGGTTGGTTAAACTAAGCCAAGTTTTGTGTTTTGCTCCTACTATTTGTTCTCAATATACACCATAATGCTTTTTTGGAACAGCTTCAGCTTATGTTGTGAATGTGAATTAATTGACATTAGTACAAATTTCATATTGTCCAACAGAATTTGTTTTGTGTGTCTTCTGTCATGCTCAAGGTGCTTCAAGCACTTTAAAATAATGAGTTCAGTTGTAATAGTGCTGAGGCTCTGTAGACAAACAGCTATTCTTTTGAGTGCAAGGAGATCAAATTCAAGGATGGTTTTTTTGATAAGAGTGGGAAGAATACTGCTTGTGATGCTAGTATTACCCCTGGTGTTTTTTCAAAAGCATTTGTGACAGGCTCCTTATTTTGGTAGACTAGATTTTGTTGTTTATTACTAAATTTATAATTCTCAGTGCACTGTAAACAAAGTGAAAAATAATTGCAGGGCACAGTATTCAGAAGCTATTGTTCAAATCTAATTGTTGCATTTCTAGCCCTGATTATTTGACATGATGACATACTACATGAAAAATCTGGTAGCCCTTGATTTCTTGAAACAAAACCAAAGCTTCCTTTTATAGCCCTGCAAAAGTACATTGTATCAAAGCAGGTAAACTGAAATTCAGCCTAAGATGGTAGGATCCTGTTGATTTGTGTGAAAAATGATGATTCTGTTAGTTGTCTGCAGGTCTCCAGAGGAGAGGGAGGGCCTTGTATCACTCAAAAAAAATTCCTTTTGGCTGTCTGGAGAGAAGTATGGATAGCATCCAACGCACATCCCCAAGTACAAAGACTATAATGGAAATGTTGATGACCAGTCAGTATTGATATATTAGGAAGTATTTACATAACTCAGAGTTGTTGACTACTGTAGAAATGTTGTTTCAGGCCCCATTCCCACTGGCGTTCCTCCTGTTGACTTTTGGAGTGTTAAGATCAGACCCCTTTGGCTCAAATTTGGAATGAATTAAGACTGAAAGAAGCATGCACATTCTGTAGTCGCCTTCCACTTTTGAAGGGTAGAATGGAGGAAATAACTCACCTGTGGAATGGTACCAAAGTACTTTATGGCATCATCGAGCCATACACTGAAAAGAAAGCTTTCCTCAAGCTATTTGAGATATTTCATTTTGATCTATAGCCTAAAGTGTTCCCTGTTAGTGGAAGGCTCGATGTGGTTTTTATGCTTTTCTTGTGAAGCTGTTCTTTGACAAGGAGAAAAATGTATCTAATTAACATGCACCTTTCTGTATGTGGATTATTATGCATTCATTATTTTAAGTTGGTGCTATTATATGAAAGTTTCTCCAGAACTCTGGCAAGTTGGTAGAAAGGAGTGACAGTTCAGTGCATTCTCAGCTGTGCAGCTCTAAAATATGTTGCTTTTGAAGACACCTACGTATTACAATATAAATACCCTTATAGCCAAAGATGCATGACCACAGTCTAGGTAATTACAAAAGAAAAAGATTCAACTAAGTACTGAAACAGGGAAAAGAAAAAAAAAAACAAAAATTTTTTTAAGAGCAGTGGAAATGATTAAAGACAGAATTACTATTCTATAAATATTAACACCCCCTGCCCCCCAGCCCCTCAAACCCCAAAAAGCTCAAGGATTCCCTATCTGTAAAAGTCACTATCAGTTAGGGAATATATATGGAACAAAAGTCTGAAATACTAAATGCTATAAATTTGATTGATATTCAGGGCTCAGTTGTCCTCGAGAAAAAGAATAAATGTGTAGCTTTGCTAGAAACAACAAAAGACAACTTGGGGAAATGTAGAAGTACTGCTAGAAAAGCCAAACAATACTTTTCTATGTAAAATGCCATGTGACTAGTGTAAGTACTCTTCTGTCCCAGATAGGGCTGCTAAAATTGTAAGCAGGTAGCAAAAAATTTACTGTTTCATATTTCATAGATAATAATTGTTCTGAATGCTTTAAATAGTACAGGAAATGTAGTGTCACAAACTTGACATTTGAATATTAATATTGATACTGAAACACTTCACCACAAAGAATGCCAGGGCTGCAGGAGGAAGGATAGCATTTTGATCAGATAAAGACAGAAAAGTTATAAAGCCCTTCATATATGTGGAAAAAAAGGCCTTGTGAAAACTGAGACAAAACTACCAATCAGTATTGGACATTTTATAACCTGTTTTGGTAATATCTCTGCAGGTAAAGTTGGAAGCAAAGAGATGTCTTTGCCATTTCTGTCTTCCCCCTTCCTCTCCCACTTGCAGTTTGATGAAGACCGTTTTAAAAAACGGTAAGAGCGCAGGACGGCAAAGTGTTTTGGATTCACTTGTACAAATATGTGAGTGGATGTGGGCTCAAGAAAGGACACGTGGGCATGTATAGTCTTTGGTGGCCAGTCCCAAACTTGATGCACTTGAGATGTGCTGTAAGTTATTGTCTGTAAAGCTGAGATTTGGTGACAGGTTACTTTATTGAAGAGAGACCTTTCTTTTCTAAATATAAAGCAGTGGTGACAGTCTTTTTTTTTAACAGGCAAGCTTGCTCTCCCACATCTGTGTGCACAATCCCTTACTATAAATTTGTTATGGCTTGCTCGATTTTTTTAGTTATGTGTGGTGAGACCAGGACAATACAGCCCTTCACCGTACAAGTACCCAGAAAGTTTTCAGCCTACCTACATGATCGGGCCCAAGGACTGTGTCCTCTTTTCATTCACAGTGTAACAAACATCCCTCAAAGAGGATACAAAATACAGATGTAGACTGGTGGAAATCTGGTGATACTTTGCAAGCAGAAGGGGCCAGCCCCCGCCAAGTCCACTGAAGGAACAGGAATGTTTCTGTTCTGGTGCTCTCTGCAGTGCAGTGCTGGTGTGGGTGTGCCCCACTGTTGATAAATCTCTTCGTGGCTTTTGGTAATTGTTGTTATGTAGATGATTTGGTAAGTCACATAGCTGGTGGTAGTACTGATAGGTACATTGCTTTCCAAAATTTCCCGTCAGTGGAGTATGTAGTGTACGTTTTTGGCTTTGTACTGGTAGTATAGGTTGCACCAGTTTGATTTTAGCTGTTTAGCTATATACGAACTAGTTAAAGGAGTTTCATTTTTTGGGACAGGAAGGAAAAGTTTGTCAGCCTCCTTTCTGAAAGTGTTTTGGTAGCTGTGACCACTTTTTCCATTCAAAAATATATCATGTGCTTTCAGACTCTCTTATTTTCAGATGTGATTAATGGAAATTTTTATCTTTAGAATGCCAATCGAATTTTAGCATACTTTTGCACTGTATAATGCTTCTTTCTGCACAAAGCGCTCACCAGACAAATTAAAAAGACAGATATGTATTTAAAAACCAACCAACCAAAACCAAAGTGCACTTTACCTTCTGAAATATTTATATACTTGTAGTTGTAGGTGCTGCAACATATTTATGCCAAAGTGGCACCATTCTGCTTTGTCGAGTGTAAGCAGCTCCCTTTAGCTGTGTGTTGCCACTGTAGGTAGGAGGAAATGTTGGAATGACGGCAAAGCCTTTGTGTCTCAGTGGGGGTAACCTACATGGGAACAACCCCTCGAGGTACCTTTTGCAGGGAGATGTTGGGGAATCCCAACATCCCAAGATCCCCGGCAGTTGTTTACCATCCTGTAAAAAGGGTGGAACAACAGCACTTACATTAAGAAATGCAAATCCCCTGCTGCCATGTACAAACCAGGCAGACTCCTGACCCCTGGGTGACGCCAATGGCATTTTAGCCTCCCCCAGTGAGTTGTTAAATTCGTTAGGCACAATCTCATTGTCACAAAGGAGACTTTGACTAAGATAGTAATGCATTGGAGATCTTACTCTCCAGGGCTGTGCTGTTTGTAAGGTGATTCACAGCATGTACAGAGGGAATGGAAAATGTTGTCTTGGAAGCATTCCAGTGTGTTCTTATTTTGAAGTCATTTTGCCCCGGCACAAATGCAGGTGATTGTATGGGAGCCTCTAGAGCTACAGAGTGGAAGGTGAACCTCCCACACCTTGGGTTACACTATAGCTAGTAAATGATATTTTATTCTGTGGCTTGCTCTTCACCTGGCAATTCAGATGACTGTTCTAAATAAAAACCAAGGAAATAAAATACTTGTGAGACTTTGGCCAGTTACAAGATTGGTTGCTGCTGCAGATGATTATATAGATCTATTTTACTGGCTGTTCCTGATGCCAAAATTTAGAAAAAGTGTCTTGATATTGAACTGCCCAGAAAGACAGCCCAAAATGGGAGTAATCATACTGAAACAAATTACTTTTTTTACACCCTATATTTCCTCTTTCTTCAACTGTTTCCCAGAATATTGGCTACTTTTATTGCCAGTGGTAGAATAATAGGTTAAATTAATACAAAAAAATATATAGTATAGTTGCTCAAAGGAACATGGAAGCAAATTGTAAAGATAACATTTATCTTCTGATTTAGTGTCTGAACCTGCTTCCTTGATGTTAGTGCAAATTAATGAAATTAGGATCATACCTTTAAAGAATTAAGAACAATAAAAAACCCCTAAACCCCAACAGTAGTATGTTTGAGCTGATCAACATAAAAATGTCACTGAAAAATTGTGACATAAGCCTAAATATCAGCTAATTGTCATGGTGAATGGAATAATCTTGCATGAAGCTGTGAGTGGCCAACATGTTATTGTGCATCAGGGCTCTATTAATCCATAGATTATTGAGAGAGCATATTGTAACCACTCCAAAGCATGCCATATATGACAGGCTTTTGATATTATTGTTTAAACTGCATTCAAATGTGTAAATGGGGAGATAGGTAGTCTTAAAAAAACCATTTTGCACTGTGGTATTTGCTAGCAATATGGTATAAGGCCAGGATGTTCAATAGATAATCAAATTCAGTATGCTGCAGAATTTGTGAATTTGCATTTTAAAATACTTGTCATTTCTGGAAATACCCTGAGGTGTAACTGTCCACAACCTTCCTCTTCTAAATAATTATTAAACACTTCCTTTCAAAGATGAATCTTTAGCCATTTGGAGCATGAGTTCCATATCTAGTGATTTTAAAATCTTACAGTTAGGATGGTGACCCAGAATATTTTTTTACCATTCTTGCTGTCCTGTTGATTAATATGTGTGAAGTACCGAAGCCCATTATCTGAGTGCTGTACCCCCTTGAGTGCAGTTCATTACCCTGCCTTTTGGAAAAATTGAGGAACAGCTAGGAAGAGATGCAGGCAGGAGCAGAGAGCCTCATGCTGTTCAGTCCGGACTTAATTTCACCTGGCATCACTTGGTTAAGGAGAGATAAATTGCTCATGCCTCTGGTCAGAGCTGTGTAGTTATATTTGAACCCTTGGGAGTAGGAGGTTCAAACCTGGAAGACGTCTTTCCTGGGGGGACATTTTGGAGACTCTGGGTGTGGATTATGTGAATGCTGGGGCTCTTTCCCCTCAAACTGTGAAAGCTATGGCCTGTGTGCTGTTCAGAGATGGGGAACTGCCTGGGTGCAGGTGACCAGATTTTAATTTTTCCCGTCTGCCCCTGCAGCAGCTGCTCCTCATGGGTTTTTTTTCTGCTACTCTGTGCTGCTGCAGGGTCAGGTTTATCCTGAGAGCATATGCTTATCCATGCCAGTGATGCAGCTGGGGTGTGGGGCTGAAGGAGGAATGAGGGATGTGCAGACTGCCTGTGAGCCTGCTCACCTTCTGTACAATTTCAGGAGACCTGGAAAATAAGGCAATTGCTAAGCCTGGAGTTTGTTTAAATACAACTCAAAGGTTGCATAATGTCTATTACCTAAATTTTTCTATCCTTTCGGAACGTTGCCCTTTAGGGTTACGAGAGTGTCGCACTGTGCATGCATAAAGGCGGGAAGATTCCTTCAGGCTGTTGCAGCCCTCTCTGGAGGTTGTGAGCGGCAGAGCGTTGGTTTGCAGTGAGCTGGTGGTTTTTAGTTTGTACGCTGTGGTGGCAGTAGCGACCAGTGACTGTGGTCTGTGAACCTGTTGACTCGGGGCCTGCCTCTGAAGAGCAGGGACTCAGGAAAGCAAAGCTGACTGTTAGCTGGTGCAGTTGTTCTATGGTGGGCTTCACTTTTATCAGGAAAACCGTAAGGGCCTTGCAAGTGGAAAATGATTAAAAGCTTGCTTGGCCTTTCTGCAGGTGAAGACAGATCATAAAAGTGATCTTTTTGGTATGCCAGTTGTTTTCTAGAATATTAAGTATACTTTTTCATTTTTATGTCATTTTCCTTGTTTTTTCCCTGCCCACTTTGAGTCAATTAGCACCTCTATCTTTCTCTTCGACTATACCTGCAGTTGTTGATATCTAAAGTTCTTTACTGAGCTAATAAAGTAGTTAAATGAGCTGACTTTGAAAACACAGTAGGATAGCTAAGTGAACGTATATAAAAATTAATGTTTAACAGAGAGCATCTTTGATTAAGTACACTAAACATTCTGTGAACAGTGTTATAGTTATGGCTGTTTTCAGAGAACTTGAAAGCTTTCTGGAAAACTCATCCTTTGGAATAAAATGTTTTCTGCTTCTTTCTGTTATGAAAGGGAATAAAGTGTTACTGTTGGTATTTGTCGTAATCCATTAATTTCTCATACTTTGTAGTAAATAATAACACTCCCCTTCCTATTTTTGAGATACTGAAGCATGGAAGTAAAAAATGCCTCACTTCAGTATTTAGATATAGGCAAATAATCCTTTTTTTCTCATTTTCTTGAACTATTTCTGATTGCTCTTTAAAATTTCCACTACACCCCTGGTAGATGGACCTGAAACAGGAGAAACCATTCCTGAAAGTTCAGCCTGGTTCATATCTGAGCGTGCTGCCTCTCTTGCTTCATTGCGAATCCACATCAACCCACTGGTGTGATAACATGGAATGGGCTGCAGAGTCATCCTTACCTTTGCTTCATCTTGAGCAGTCAGGCTGGCAAGAGAGTGGAAAAGGCTCCTCAGCAGCAGGTTTGATGCTTAGGAAACCTGATTTGGGGGTAAATTCATTCTCAGATGGGGACAGCCTTTCTCCTGTCCTGTGCCATTGGTGCTGTGGTGCAGGGTGACAGAGGAGGAGCAGCAGGCCATGCCAGGCTGGGAACCACTGGCATGGGCCTTGCCCAAGGTTCCAGGGAGGGGATTTGCTCAGGCAGAGCTCTTCATGCTAGGACTCATGGAACCTTGCTGGAGTTCAACTGAACAATATAATTAGTATCATTTTAGCTCCCAGTCAGCTGTAATAGGTACCAGGAAGCTGTTTCTCTTTGCATAACTTATTAGAAAAGATATTTTACTTTCCTACAAATATGCCTTATGTGGAAGAACAAATGGTGTGGTGTTTTGTCAGGAGACTGGTGTCACAACTGACCACTGTGAAGTCTGCATCAAAATGCTTTTCCCAAGCAACCTTTAGGCCAGCTAGGGGAAAGTACTGCTGGGTGTGCAGGGTGCTCATACCTGAGCTCAGGGCAGATGCCTACTCTGGTCCTCACTGGCGTCAAGGGAGTTAGTGGTTGAACTAGGGAAGCTGATCTGGGCAATCTTCCAGCCTGAAGGAAGGCAGAAACGGATGGGAGGAACTGTAAGTGATATGAGGGAAGCAGTAGGCTAGGAGAAGAAGGGTCCAATAAAATCAAGTAATAAAACATATCTGTAAAACTGCAGGACCTGAAGTTTGAAACAGTAGCTGTATGCTTATATGCTTGGCACAACTTTCATTTCTAGTTTGTCTGCTTCCTTCAGGTTTCCTCTTGCTAGAGAGGTGGTCTGTATGCTCACTGTCTGTGGCTAGAGAGTCCCTGATCTGCTTATGCCAGTGGTGATAGAGGACCACTGGGAGATAAGAGTTTTCCCTGTAGCAGTCATTGCTCTTGGGTGGGTGTGCTTGGCTGGTTTTCCAGATCATAGACTTCAGGCAGTAAGGCATTAGAAATATTATAGTCTATTAAATATACTGCGGAGCGTTTGGCTGCACTAACTGCTGCTTTTAATAGAGCTCAGATCTGACATTTTTGGGACTGAGAGGGTTTGGATGTAAACTTTGTTAAATTGGTTTTGAAAAAGGAAGTTCTTTCATGCTTTGAAGGGAAAAAAATATGAAGACAGAACTGCAAGTCTCTTCCTTAAATCAAAGTTTTCTGCCTGAAACGGGAACAGCTCAGCAGAACAGTTTAAGTAAACATGGCCATAACTGCTTATCTGAGACATTGGCATCCTCTCTTCTTACTGTGTTACTTTTTTGTGGTATCCTGGCGTCTCTCAGTCACTGATGTGTTTTTTCTCACAGCACCTCCTTCACAGGCATATACTTTTGTGTCCATTTGATAGTTGCCCCCAAGATTTGAGGCTTTATCTGAAGAGCTTGCTCCAGGAGTGTATGTTTCTTACACCTCTACAGATGAGATTTTGGAACTGCTGTCTGAAAAGTCCTTCCTGCCTCCAGCTCTGAGTTTCTCAGTGCCTCTGTTGTGGCTTCTTTACTTACTAAGTGGGGAAAAAACAGAGGCAACTGTTTCTGAGTCATCCCAAGTGAGTGTTCAGCCCAGAACAGGATAAAATCTAAGCCAGTGACGGATGGTGGACAGTTGTAGCCTTTGTGGGGGGTCAGTGAATGTACTATAAACACTGGGAGATTTGTTGAAAATCTCATATGTATGTGAAAGTACAAGGAACTAGGTGCCATATTCTAAAGCTGGTGCCTGAGTACGGGATTGTGATTCTTCTCCTAGGTAGGAAAAATGCACCATATTGTGAAAATAACTTATTGATACCTAATATTACAGCTTGGGTGGGTTTTGCCTGTGTGTGTTAAAATAATGTAGACTCACATTGGGTCTTTTATCCAGGAAGCATTGCTGCATGCAAGTGACTTTTGTGCACTTCAAGTGCTTCCAGTGTACCATCGCTTGAAACTTCTTTATTAAAATTAAATTTTGAGTTAATGCTTTGCTCTTAAGACCAGCTTCTAAAGAAACAAATTTAATTAGTACATGAACAACAAGGAAAATGTTTTAGTTACAGAATGTAGGACTGTAATTTATTTGATAGGTCTAGTAAAGTAAAAACTTTGGTGATGTTTCATAGAGTACTTCTGTGTGTTCTATAACATATTCTTCAAAGTAATGGAAGAATAAGAAATGAGAAGTGAGAGAAGCTTTTTGTTATTTCATGGGAATTAGTGTGTCTGTACATTTTTGAGGCTCTAGTATATGTTCTTCCTCATTTTGGTTATGTTACAAGGAATAAAATAAAATATGAAAAAGAGACAAAGAAGACTCTCTTGCTCAGTTTTGTTGTGATTCAGGCAACAGTTCATCAAGACATGGGAAGTGATCTCAGCCATATTTTTACTTACAGTTTAAAAAGTGATATTTTGTGATGAAATAGTGTCCAAAATTTTAAAGCTAGTGCACATGCAGATGTAAGTATATTGCACTGCTAGTGCCAGTCTAGTACATAAAGATCTTCACAACTGTTTGGATCTGCTCTTCTTTCCTAATGGGCTGCAACTTGTTTACTAATGCTTGAAAGCATGTACACATCAAATAAATCTCTGGTATTTGGGCCATAGTGTACCAGCATTATGCAAAGGGAAGATTAACCACACTACCACACTCAGTATAAAGCTACGATCCACTTCACTCTTGATTCCTCACCATAGTAAATCAACCAAACCATCAAAGAACAGAATTAGTGGAAGGGTTCCTCAGACAATAGATTTATTTCCATGTTTATTTGTGTTATTGTTAAGAAAAGGGAAATCAGCAGAGCAAATCTGCCTGGGGCTCAGGACATGACAAATTAATCAAAAGACATGAAGTGAGCTTTTGGGTGTGGAAAACCAGCACCAGATGCAAATGCTACATAGCTGCATCATATGGTGTGTATGGTGTTGCTGCAACAGCTGAGAGACAACACGCCTGCTTTGACTGCTGCTGCTCCTAATAGATGGTCTTTAGCAAGCAGTATATTGGCAAATCTGACACAGAGTGAATTTGCAACAATGACTCAAAAGACTTTCTTAACATGAAGCATCTTTAATGCTTATCATTGTAGCTCTTTCCTGTTTTTACTCTACTCTCTTTCAGTGAAAAGGTCAAGAAAAGGAGTAGCTCAGTAGCTGAATTTTTCTGAAGTGCTTTACAGCTAAGTGGGGAAACCTCTAAAAGTGGTGTCTTATTCAGTAAGTTAAGCCTTTTTTTCTTCAGTGAATTAATTTATCTTTATTTTTTTTAATCTTATGTATCAGAATAATTGTAATGACTTATAAGGTATCTCTAGGCAGGTGTGAAGCTCCTCATCCCTGATGCCTTAAATGGCTACCTAGAAACAGAGAATAAAGGAGATATTTATTTGAAAGGCCTTCAGAGGTACACTTTGGGCTCCAGAGGCTCCTGCCTCAGTGGATTCCAAAATGGATGACAGGTCACGAGACCTTACACTTCTGTATCAGCATAAATTCACCAACCAGAACCCAGATAATGATGTAATTTCCCCAGGCTTGCCCCTCTCTCTCCATTATGATGGTTTACAGTTTTTCAGCCTAGGAGGGTCTGGGTGTCCTTGGACAGCAAGTTAGAGAGGCTTTGTTATGTCTATCTTAGCATAAGAGAACAGCACTTAACAAGCTACAAGAAACTTCAGAGTTACACTAGCAGTACAGGATTTAAAAAATATAAAAGTTAAAACCTAAAGCATCATCCCCACCTTGGCTTTCCCCCTCCCCCAGAAGTAGTCTTTGCCATATGAAACCTGTTGGCCCACTTTGGCAGATGTGGAAGAGCGCAGCTGACTCACACGCTGCCATAGCATGGCTGTCCCTGTGCCCGCCCCGGGCTGGCTGCCGCGCTCACGTTCAGAGATGGCCTCTTTCTTCAGCACTTGCCCTGTGTGTGTGTGTCTGTGTGTGCACCCACACACTTCAACAATGCCCCCCCTTTGTCTTTGCACTCGGAAAGCCACCAGCTGCATTAATGAGAGATTTTTCAGAGACCAAGAAGGGAACTTTTTGGGTTTTCCCCTACAGCAGTAGGATAAGTATATTTAATATTGCTATCACTATCACTATAAGGAATAAAAGAGAGAGGACCGTATCCATTTCTTTACAATAATAGATATGGAGGCACTCAGGAAGATTAATGTAAGTAGAGCTTCAGTTAGTGCTGCTGCCTTACATTGATTCCAATAGAAGGTCAGAGCTGTAAAAAGTTAAGTGTTGAATATTCAAATTTAATTTGTAGCATCAATTTAGCATGGCTTATAAGTTTAACTAGCCTTAAGGGTGCTAAGTACTTCCAGCTGAGGCCAGAAGGACTTTCAACTGGTCAGCCGTTCTTGTGATGTGGCCTGGCACTACTTACTATCATTTTCTTGCACACCTGATATTTCTGCATTTTTTGCAGGTATGAGTTTCTTTGCTCACATCCTTTTATGCCTCATTTGCTAACTCTTCTGTTCTGGAAAATTGGCAGGATGACAGCAAGCAACTCCCTCATCCTTTTGTGTTAGGACTAATCCTCAGGGTTCTTTCTGATGTGTCTCCAGAAATATGTATTCAGCTTAGGCTGAATGCTGATTTGATTTGTAACACTAAAATGTGAACAGCGCAGATCACTTTCTGTCTCTTAAAAAAAAAAGTCCCAGTAGAGGTGTACATGAACAGTTCCAGAGTTTTAAACTCAGTCACATAAAATATGTTTCTAAAGTACAGATGTACTTTGGCACATGGCAAAGTACTTTGCTGAATCTGTATGTTTGTCTTTGTTTTGAAAACTTGGAACTTTACAATTAATGATTAGATGACTGATCACTTAACAGGTTATGGTATTTTAGCGCTCTGAATTGTGCTTTGGCATGATAGACAGATTTTTATTTTGATTTCAGATTATATGGCTTGTTTTTACTCTTTTTTTTGCTTAACATATGATTTAATTAAAGTTTTGTTGCAGTGATTGACAGTTGCTTTATTTGATATCTGTTTATAGACATTTATTCATTACTTTTTTGGTGTACTGATATTTGTCAGAAGAGAATGGTATTATTTCTTTTGTCAGTGATAATGAGGCTATAAATTACTGTAATTTTGGGATACATTTCTGGTATGAGCAAACAGTATTCCCTTGGTGAGTTTTCTGCTGTGGAAAACTAGGTTATGCATAATGTATCTTAGAAAAGACCTGTATTCCTCTGAAGATGAATGGCATTGTGCAATTCCTGGAAACAGAGAAGAATCTAAATGTATGTATATTCTTATTCAAAGGATGGTAGCATCTGTAACGTTGTTCGTCTTTGTCCACAGGGGGGACTTGAAATGATTGGTTGTGGGTTCTGATGGTGATTTTGTTTATTTTTTTTTTACCCCTCTTTTGTAGGACATGGGGTAAAGGGTTCAGCTGGAGCACCTCGGTGCAGTCACCTGCCAGGTTCTTCCCAGAGCCACCCTTCGCCTGGCTCTGGTGCAGCTGTGTTAGGTCCCAAGGTGACGATACCCACAGTCACCAAAGATCAAAATGAAAGTCACACAGATGTGTGGCTTTGTATTTTACTGACGAGTACAAAAGGATTTTGCAACATTACGACTCGAGTAAGCTGTGGGAGTAGGGAGGATATGATGTACTCTTCCCTGCTAAAATCATAATGTTAACATTCTTGGCACCATCACTGAACTCCACAGTAACTAGTGGTGTACGTTTTAAAAACGCACCAAACAGCACACACTGTTTAATTCGGTGTCCCGTTACGCAACAGAGTGCGATTGCCTCAGCGAAGCACATCTGCATTGCGAGAGTAAACTCTCCTGGGAAGAAAGCGCATCTTCCACAGAAGTAGGAGTGAGGCGTAGGCTGGGCATTGCTATTTTGGCAAGCAGAGGGAGCCAGTGTTGGAAAGCTGCCTCACCTTTCACTTTCCATGGAACTTACCCTTTCTCCCCGTTTCAGGCACAAGCCACTGCCACTTGCTTCTCCTAGCGGTGGCATGGGGCTGGGGATGTTTTCAGTGGTTGATTAATACATTTATCAGAGTTTTGGGAACCATGGTCTTGGCTATCTGTCTGATTTGTTTGTGATCTCTGAGCAGAATAGGCTGTTAGGGAGCAGTAAAGAATGCAATTTGAAAAAACATCTGGAAGAGCTGAGAAAATGTTTTGGTTTTACTAAAAAAGCCAAACTAAACCACACCTGTGTGATAATATCGTCTTTAACAGTTAAGTCAGCAGCAGTAGATGGAAGACACAAAATTCCTGTAATTTTTATATTGTGTTTCAGTTTGCTTCTTCCAAGTCTCTCTTTTGCTGGAAGCAAAGTGAGGCTCCTGCTGTCTCAGTTCTGCCGAAGTTCTTCCTGTCATCCTAAAGGTTGGTTATCAACCCTCCTTTTCCTCTTATCAGCATGCATTACACTTTTATGGCAGTGCTTAGCAAAGACTTTCCAGCAGTGCCTATGACAGTGTAATTGGACCCCTCTGTCTGACAGAAATTACTCCCTCTTTGATGGGGGGTTCTGGCTGCTTTCTAACACAGCTTTCTTTGAGGCAGGCTGAGTATGTAGTTAGCTGGTCTGTAATGTGGGTGCACAGCATTTCACCAGGCACTAGTCAAAGTAGTTATTCATGGTTTGCTGTAAACTTCAAGAGTGGAGTGAGGGAGGTTTCCAAGGGGTTTGTCCTGGCTTTGGTAATACTCACTGTTTTCATTATTGAAATGATTGATAGAAGAGAGAGAGCAGTTGTTAAATTTACATAGGATAAGAAATGTGAAGGGGGGCTGCAGGCTTCTTGGAAGGCAAGATTTAAGTTTTGAGCTGCCCTGGCTAACTGGAGGAATAGTTTGGGAAAACACCCTGAGAAACAGCCGGGATACAAACATAGAAGTGCTATAGAGAGATAGAAATATCCAGTTGCATGAGACAGAATGGGGCTGACTCAGTAATGGTTCTACGGAAGGTCTGTGAGCTGGTATTGGCCTGTATTGGAGTTGCAGTTTGGCCTGATCTGGTTGAATAGGGTGGTAAAAAAATCACAGGTGGTTCCCAGACCACCAGAGAAAACCAGTCTGTGACATGTCCTTCTCTCCTCTCCCCTGGGACCTGGGCTGCCCATGCTCTGCTGAGTGGACAGCTTTTATTTTGATCCTTTGCCTGCTTCGGTTCTGACCCTGGAGCTGCTGACCACACCTGTAGGGAAGTGTCCCAGCTCAAATCTGCCGAGGCCGTGTGTGCAGGACAGTGCTTCTGAGAGGGAAAAGGATCTCAGGCCTGAGACCGTAGGTGTCATACAAGGAACAAGGGTTCCCCATCCATGTTCCTCAAGAAAGCACTGTTTTAGGGTGTGTGAAGAAAAGGCACAAAGTAACCTGCCCACTCCATTCAGTGTTTGAAATGGCTTAATATCTAGTTTGGGGCACAGCACAGTCAAAAGCCAGCTGGATGGTGTCCAGGGAGAAGGCAGGAAAAATGATGAAAGATTTGGAAAACATGACCTGGGAAAGAGGATGAAAGAATGGGGATTGTTTAGTCTACAGGGGACAAGGCCAGTAACAGACATGATAGTAGTGTTCAAGTATGTGAAAGGTTCCTACGGGGAGGAGGGGAATAAACTGTATTGCCTGACTACTTGGGGTTAGGGCTAAAAGAAATGAGCTCCATATGAAGGTGGCAAGACTTAGGTAAACATTTAAGAAGGCTTTGAAATTATAAGGGTATTTTGGTGCTGCAGTTATTTGCCTTTGAGAAAGCTGTGGAAGCATCGTCACTGGATTTTTTTATAAAACAGACAAACCTCCTACGGGAATATTTTGGGCATTGCTTTGGGAAAGGAGGTGGAATACATGCTTCTGAAGGTCGTTTCCCAGGAAATAATGAGGAAATTTTTTTTTTTGATTCCCTGAACTTAGGTAATCCAATAACCTAGCAAATAACTCAAGAGATAGTGGTAATTCTTTATTGCAACATACCAGTGGTAAATAGACAGCTGATTTATGCACAAAACCCAATGATGATATTCTTCTGCTCTCTGTTCTAGTGTAAAAAAAAATCTGAGTAAGCTAATTTTACTGGAGCGTTTCAAAATGCTGTTCCTGTAAATATCTTACTCTATACAGAAATAGAGGAAGTGATGTTGGTTGGCTTTGCTTATTGAAATATCATGAAAACACTATCAGTACCTGTTACTGACTGTACATAGCATGGCCATAGTAAAGCCAGCAGTACTCTGTGGGGCACGGGAGTTGTACACTGGAGCATGGTGTTGTGTTTTCAATCTTGATGTTTGTGCACTTGTGTGCTTCTTGTATGTGGAGTAGGGAGCAGGCTGAGAAGAACTAAGCTTTAATTACCTCTTTGCTATCTATACATGAGTTACTCTCCATTGTCTTGTTACATTAAGTGCCTTGAGAAATGGCTTGTGGTGTCCCCATGGATGCTTTCCTCCTTTTTTCCTCAAGAAAGGATCACTTCTATGACTTTGAATGTTTCTGCAGGTCCCCTGAAGTCTTTCAACTCTGTTTCTGTTATAGAACAAAAATGTACTTTTTTTTTTGAAACACAGCTTCCCCTGTTCTTGTCGCTGTGCATGACAGGGAAGAGGATGTCTCACATGGTGCTATAATCCATGAGAACAAACTGGCTGATGGAGTTGTTACAGAACACCCTTAGGAGAGTCCCCCGAGTTGTAAAGGCCGGTTTGCATCCAGATGAGAGCAGCCAGGCTCCTTGTGTCCTGCTCAGTGCAGGCTCAGGCTTGACAGCCCTGAGGGATGTTTTGTCACCCTCATCCTGGGCCTAGGAGCACTGGCAGAGGATGATGCAGAGTCACCATGTGCCCAGCATGGATTTAGCAAGGCTTATTGTAATCCTGGCAGTATCCACGCTAACCCCGAGCGGTCAGACATCACCGTGCGTTCATGTCCCTTGGCCCTGCGGCTCTGGCCTCACACTGCTGTGCGTATGCCAAGAGGACCTGCTGCTGAGCCACTCCTGGTGCTCCTGTACCTGGAAGGGATGTCCTGAGCACTCAGCAATTGCTGCTCGTTACCTCTTTGCAAAAGCTTCCTCTTCCTAGTCTGCTGCTTTGCAGGTCTGTGTCCTGATCGAGTGTGAGAACAAAATGAGGACACGTATTCACATGTGCACATATGTGCATATATTTTAGTCTCTTGCCTTTTTAAAATATGGAATAGTAGTCTGCACTTTTCTTTGTCTCTGTGTGTTTGCTTTGCATCAGAAAACTAGCGTTCTTCATGATCTTGAGTGTCTCATCTCATGAGAAATAAATCAGCACTGCTCTTCTTGTGGAGGTTCTTCAGGGGATATAAATTGCTGATTTCAATTGTGACTAAAATCAACAATCAGGAGAACTTTACAGAAATCATCAGCTTCTAAATCTTGCTTTGCATTTACTCTTTTTAGTTATAGTCCTAAAACAAGAGAATGCTTTCAGTACTTGAAATAATTTCATATATCTTTTTTTAAACTTGTACTACATTATATTTCTACAGATGTTCTACCAGTAATCTGCTCCAACATACATTTCTGTGTGCCTCTAATTTTTCTATTTTTTTTTTAATCAGTGATGTGCTTTCTGTTCACTGTTTACTAGATTAGATTTTTGCATGCAACTTTTATCAGGCTATATTCACATTAAAATAAATGTTCAGCAAAAATGCCCAAAAAGGAGACTCTGAAACATTTAAGGAGATTCTGAAACATTCCTGTCACACAACTAAATGCTTCCTTAAAATAGGAGCTGATTAATAGGAGGGGAGAAGAGAAAAAAAATCAACTTGTTTTGCATTAAAAATAAGTAATTTTTTAAAGGAACAGTAACTTGTAGTTATTAAGTTTGTTTCTTTGGTCACAGTATCTTAGATAAGAATTTTGGGAATCATAGAGCTTTAACTCTTGCATATCACTTCTGTTAAGAAATTATTTTAACTCCTATTTTCTTACATCTACAACTTCCACTTTCTTTCTTTTGTTTGAGCCAGCTATATAACTCAGCCTGATAAATGCACTGACATGACAGATACCCTCTCTGGCCTGGCAGAAGACTCTGCTGCTGCAAGCTGCTCCAGGCTATCTGGCAGTCCTGGTTTAAGAAGTAAACTGATAGCAGTTTTGAGGTTTGATTTTTCTTTGTGACTTCATCAGGGAACACAACCTTCTCTAAATTTTGCACAAACGACAACCCTGAATTCTAACAGTTTCAATAGATATAACATTTGAATGTCATATGCATTGCCATAACATAGTTTAGAATATGTCTTAACTTACATACATAAATGCATGAGAAAGAAATCACTTATATATATTAGCCTGTATGCAGAAGGTGGTGACCCATCTCCACTGTGCTCAGAGGGGGAGAAGAGGGTGGTGTAGCAGATTAAGGAGAGGAGCAGTGCTTGAAGCTTTGCTGTTGTGTTCCCAGTCATATTCTTGGATCTTGCAAAAGTGACTCTGTCTTTCAGATTCATCCAGCTGTAAATGAGGAATTGAGACTGAGGACTGTTGAGAGATTTTAGGAATAAAGTTAGTAATTTTGTTTTCTGATATTATACATAATCTCTTCCAGGAAAAGGCAGTGATGGCTGTTGCTCCTATGGGGGGCAGTGAGCTCAAAGCACATGAATCAAGTGTGATAACACTGATCACTTGTGGAGTCTGGCAGTTTTCTTCTCGGAGAGCTTTGCAAACACGAGCTGGAAACAAAGATACTGGAAAAACTAATTTTTCTTTCTCTAGTGTGTATAGGAAAGTCAGTTCTTGAAAACTGCAGAAGGAATCAACAGTGTGGTGCTGAGATAAATCTTAAGAGATGGGCATGAGTGGAGGATTGGATGATTGCCTCTATTCCATCTCCTTTAGCCATGATTTTGGCTGTGCACTCATCGTGGCATTGCTCCTGGTCAGAGCTCACACACAGGAAGAAGTTGCTGCTCCTGGCATGTACTGTGCTGGTTAACTCTTAGCATCATAAGCTCTGAGCTCCCTCGCTTGTACCTTTCCCTTCTCCTCTCCTAGCTTGATGCCCATCCATCAGCTGCCTCTGATGCAGGGTGTCACCTTTGCCTAACTGTGTCTTGCAGCTCGGCTTAGAGGGATGAGTGCATCTGATGGGTCCTTTTGAAGGGCGATGCTCAGAAGTGTGTGTATTGCCAGGGGCTGTGGCTGGGAGATGAGGAACCCTTTTGCAGAACTATCAGTCATGGTTTGTCATCCCTTTGTCACTGTTTAGCAGTGTCTACACTGGGGGCCTGAGAGTGGTGGGAGTTAAGTAGGTACAGCACTGTCTCTAGGCTGAAGACAAGGGAGTCCTCACTGAGTCTGCATCTAAGTTCTGATCACAGTTTGTCACTAATTGTGATCAGGTTAGTTGACACTGTATGTCCACATGCAAATTGCATATTGATTTCAGGAATCATCTGCAGAATAAATAGAAGCACTTGCATCATGAGTTCAAAGAAAATCAGTAAGTGTGAAACCCAGCAGTAAAATGAGCATGAGAGTGTTTCTGCATGGCCAAGACCCTTCAAGGGGTAATGGAAAGATTAGACTGCGGGGAAAAATTGTGCATCAGCTTCCATGATTCCTGCGCATTTATCTTTTGGGAATTTTTTTGTGATTTTTTTTTTTTGTATTGTTTTTGGGTTTTTGGTTTTTGTTTTTTGTTTTTTTGTTTTTTGTTTTTTTTTTTACAGCTTCCCAGTGGATCATATAATCAGGAGTATGGTTTTTTTAGACTTACAAGGGAAAAGTCACCCAACACAACAATTTGTGGTTGCAGACTGATTCACTAGCTGCTACCGCCTGCGAATGGTGGGCAGGGTGGATTCCAGGAGCACAGACACTTAACTGCAGGCCGCTAAGGGGGACCTTCTGTGAGTGAGTAAAAAAGAAGTTCCACTGCATGCAGGCCAGAAAAATATCAGCTAATGAAGTTTCTAAGATAAGATTTAAACTGACAGGAAATGAAAACTAACTTTACTGTTTTTCATACAGGCTGACCACCCTCCCCCTTCACTAATTCTCCTGATGACTCTAGGGGAGCAGTTCCTCTACCTACTTCTTGGAATATACACACTTGGGTTAAAAAAGTGCATGACCAAAGTGCAGAGCCAAGCTCTGCTGTCAGTGGGGCTGCAATGAGCCTTGGCTCTCAGTCCAGCTTTATTTTAGACAAGCCCTTGCTGTCGTTATCTCCACAAAGCTGCATTTGAAAGCAAGGACGTGTGTAAAGAAGGAAAGTACAACACTTTCCTGTCTCTCTCTCTGCCTGTAATCTGTTACAACAGATCTGTTGCTGTGCAGAGTATGTTAGGCTCAGCAACTGCTCTTCCTTGGCATACCTGCCAAATTTTGAAATCTATAAATAAGGATGTTTGGAGCAGGGGGAATAGACACACCTTCTAACTCCATTGAAATGCTTGGACACAACATGCTTATTTTGGCAGGAGAGATTGGGGAAAACAATCTCTCTCTCTATATATATATATTGCTAAAATATAGGGACTATCCCAAATAAAACAGCTGGTGTGTCTATGAGGCTAAAGCAGATTTTCTTAGATTTATGCTAGTCATGCTATGAGCTGCACTAAAGGAAAATTAAACAAGTCATGTTTCATCCCCTTCAGCTGCAGACCTTTGCCAAAGTTTGTTTCTTAGAAATTAGATGAACCTGATGAAGCAGGATCTTGCATCTAAAAATAGAGCATTTTACTTTCCATCTTGCCCCTTACAGGGAGGGTATAATTTTACTTCATCCAAGAAGTGAGATGAAAGGTGATTTGAGCTTTGCCTTATGTCTCTATCCTCTTTTGAGATTGTGACAGAGGACCTTCGTCTTTCCTGACCAAGTTCAGAAGTGGAAGGATCCTGACAGTGAGGAACCACCTAGCAAATTGTTTATGTGGTCAGGGCAGCATTTGCATTTTGCAGGTAATGTGGCCTTGCATATTGACTGTATGGCTTCTGCTGCCCAAGAAGGTGGGGCTAAATGTTCTGCTCTTGCAGGAAGACAGGGCTTGCAATCCTGAACAAAAAGATGGAACTTTAAACATGAGTTTTGCAAAGCCACCTGAGCTGCAGCTCCAGCTACACTGGAGTGTAGCTCTGCAAATAGCCCCAGCTGCCATTTCGGCTTCTTGAGACACGTACGAGCTGTCCAGCTGCAGCTGCCTCCGGGCTCTGCAGGTGCAGGCAGGGGAGCCAGAACGGGGCCGGGGGGGAAGCTGCAGCCGCCTGCCCTCAGCACCCACCAGGAAGGCCAAGTCTGACAAGCAGGAACGGAAAAGCTGGCTGTCGGCCAGGTAGAATGCCATGATCCTAGCGACAGCTTCCTTCCCCCTCTTCTCTTCCTCCCCACCCCGCTGCCTGAGTGGTTTGGAGGGTGGTGTCCCAGGCACTCTAAGGGTGTGCGAGTGTTGGGGCGGTGCCATTGCTTTGCTTTCTGTGCTTTTTTTTGCATGTGAGTCTGTCTGCAGCTGTTTGCCTGCTGCTTTTCTAACCATGCGTGGCGATTCACAGGATCACAAGCGTACGAGCCAGCGTGTGGCAGCTTGGCACGACCGTTTCATTAGAGCCTGTGTCCTGCAGGGTGGTTTTTGTAAAGACATGTCCCATCTGCTGCTTCTTATCACCCTTTTTATCTCTGCTGCTGACTCATGCAGTGTGGTCTGCTCAGCTCTCCACTGCAGTCACATCACACTTTGAGTTACCTTTACTATGACTCATGTTTGCTTTTTACTTGGCAAGTGTTAAGCTAAAAACAACCCTGTCTTGTCCCTCTCTTGTGTATTGTGTCCTTTTTCTACCCTTTACCTCCAAGTCTTGTCTCTCTGTGATAATCTTCTCCTTTCCCTCAAGTAAAATATTTGTACCTAATTTTTAAGCTGTGTAATTTTGTCTTTCATAGCATCTCTACACTGTGCACCTCAGGCTAGTGAGATGGCCAGTCTGTGCTAAAATATGATAGTTCCTCTATGTTGCCATAACAGATATGTTTGGTGGAGAATATTTTTTTGTTTCCTCTGTTTAAAGAAAAAGCGTGCTTATGGATGTTTTGGTGTCAAATTTTTCATTGGGACAATGTGTGCAGCTTTGTATTTTGATATGTAGTGTATGCACACAGATCCAAAACCCCTTGACTCCAAATTTTGTGTGCACTTTCAAGCCAGTGTGTTGAGCTAATGAGACCAGAGCTTGAAACAACTTGTGCTAAGGTTTCCCTTGCTTGCTTTTGGCCTATACTTTCAGAGCCAGCTTGTAGACCAAAGTGTGCATCCTGTGTGGGCATCGGTAACTCAATTTCACCAAGCTTAAAATCCCCGCTTAAAGTGCTAGTGCACTGTTTCCAGACTAAAGAGAATGACTGAGTAGTGCTACTGAAGGCTTGGTATTTCCTTGCTTCAGTTGAGGGGAATTTTGCCAGTGATTTCTTTGTGGACAGATTTGTGTGCATTTGGCCCTTTTCAGCCCTGAGATCCCTGAATCTTTTTCAAAGGAGGGCCTGGTTCATATTTCACTGAGGACAAATGACTGGCAGAGGTTGTTGTACAGTTGAACTGATGCTGAGTTCTGTATCTTACTGTCCTGAGTCCTTGGTGTGCCAAACTTCTACCAAAACTGGCAGTCTGGTTGAGGTCTGCCCTGAATAAACCTTAAAGAGTTGTGCTTTTATAGTGCTGTTATGATAACTACTTGGATACCTTAAAAATTGGCCTAGAAATGAAGGAGAAAAATTCTTGGAAGAAGTTTTAGAACAGGAAGGGAGGGTAATGCAAGACTTTTTATTTAAAAGAAAAAAAGATGACCTCATATTCTTCTAGCAAGGCAGGTTTAGATTGCAGTGCCAGATTTTTTTTCTAGGAACAAAGTTAGACTTCTTTTTTACATCAGGATGCATGCAATCTATGAGAACACATGTCTGTTTCTTTTAGACTTGTGTGTGGAAAATGCTTTTCAGTGTTAAACAGGTAACACTTGTTTTAGACCAGCTGCTTAAAACTATTGCAAAGGTTAAGTGATTTATCTGTGCCCATGGACATAGTCTTTGTAGCAGCACCACCCAATCGGGCAGACTCTCTAGTCCCATTTCAGCCCTCTGAGATGGAGACAAGTCCTTTCCGTATCCAATCTACAGGGTTAAAGACTTGATGTCTCCTTCCTGTAGAAG
This sequence comes from Vireo altiloquus, assembly GCA_013396875.1. Taxonomy (NCBI): domain Eukaryota; kingdom Metazoa; phylum Chordata; class Aves; order Passeriformes; family Vireonidae; genus Vireo; species Vireo altiloquus. The sequence goes on from VZRF01004795.1 coordinate 515,559, forward strand.
GCACCGGACCATGTTTCAACATTTTTTTCATGGTGTATGTGCTAAACAATGCCTTGGATAGACTGGGGCCTTTGCTGCTAGCAGTTTAGCTTGAAGATACCAGGGGATATGTGGTAAGCGCAGGAGCATTACCTTTCCAAGATTGTGGAATGGCCAGCTTCTTTCTCTGGGCAGGTATGTCATGTCCTTTCCAGTTCCCATCTCTCCTTCCTGTTTAGCTCGAAAACTTCATGATTCTGTGAATTGCTGTTGCTGGGTGTCCCTGGCAGTGTGCTGCCAAGCTTTGTTGGTCCCTGGTGTAAATAAACAGGGCTAATGATGATGACAAGCAAAAATATTCCATTGTTTCTGAGAAGCATCTCGTTCTCTTGTAAGCCTAAGCTAATACACTCCATAACTCCAAACCACAAATGTAGGGCCCTCCTGCTCAGCATGTGGCATCTGACTAGGAGACAGGCATTGCTCATTGGAGTCCTTGACCCTTGGAGATTTTGCTTTTCCAAGCCCATGACCATGGATTATATGTACGTGGTGCTGTCCCTGACTTGCTGCCAATGGTGCTGAGGTATGTCATGGGCACACAATGTGGAGCAAAGGAAATCAGTGCTTATTGACAAGGGTTCTTGTGCTTCACAGACATAGGCTGCACCCTTGGGAAGACAATGGCATGTAGAAATGTCTCTATTTTCTGTTTTCCTAAGTTGTGTGAGGGGGGAAGCGTGGGTCTGCAGGCAGCCAGGGCTGAGCCCTCCTGCTCACTACTGCAGGGCTGCTCTCCCTCAGCAGGAGCAAGGCAGTGCTTCCTGCCTCGGGACACAGGCTTAGATTCACTTTGCGGCTCGTTTTACCCATGTGCAAAATAGATGTGTAATGATACCTGCCTTTGATGTGGAATCCAGTCTTAATTAATTAATTAACTGATGTTCCCTAAATGCTTTGAGATCTGAGAATCACTGTATATGCTCCAGATCAGCAACAACACTTGGAGGTTGGAGAACCATCTTTGCTCCCATGGTGAGGTTTCCCAAAAGGAGAGACTCTAGCCCCTCCTTCCCCAGCTTCTCTCCCATTTTTTTTTTTTTGATGAAGTGATACTGTGCTGCGCATTAATTGTATGGCTTGCTCCCTCTGACTTCTGCATAAATAAATAAATAAATAAATAAACTGATGTGCTTAATGCAGTCAGCACGTAGGGTGCTTGCCAAAGAATTTCACAAAGCAGCAGAGCTGGGTTGCCAAATGTCATGTCTTTTATATAAAGCATTCTTCAGGAAGCAAAGTTGTGTAGGGAAAAAAAAAAGAAGAAAATGTTTCAAAAACTCTTACTGCTGTAAGAAACATTGTCTTCCCCCACAGGGAGAATGTCTGGGCCATGTCATGGTGGGATCAAGGGATCCTATTTTTATTTCTTCTCAAAGGCCCCTCTCTCGTTTCTTTTCTGCACTCCCCCCGGCAAAGAGTAGCTCTTTACTGTGCTGGCTGGGGGAAGTGGATTTCAATTAGCATTCAAAAGCAGGGTTATGGGATGGTCAGCTTACATGTGGATTTTTCCAGTGGATTTTGGGTGGAGAAAAGGTTGTTTAAACAGTGTCACTGTCAGAATATTTATTAATATAATATGATTAATGATTGAAGAAAGCCAACGGAAAAAGTTTTAAATATATTTATTTCAGGGAGCGTGGGGGAGGTAACAGAACTTCGGCATCAAAATATAGGGCTGTATGTTGTATATGCATGCAGATCTGTTTTTAGTGAGAAAGCTTATATATACCATTGATATGTTTAGTTGTGTCTGTGTTTAAGAGTGCATTGTGTCACCTCAGCGAGTGTGAGCTGTAGTGATATGATCCCCGGTTTTCCCTGACAGGTGGAATTTGCTGTGGGCTCTACTACAAGAGGGATCAAACCCCTCTTGTAGTGCAACCCACAACTTGCTGTGGGCTTGTGGGAGCCAAAGGTGCCCTGGGGTGAGGCAGCACCTGCTGTGTTTTTCCAGGGGCAAAGGATGCCAGAGGGTGCATGGGTGTGAGTGGGCGACAAGCTGGATTGGGCATTTTGGGGGGTCAACATTGTGTCCTGTGGGCTGAGCGTGGATGTCCTGGGTAGCTGGGCTGAGCAGGGAGCAGGGTTTTGCCCAGTTTCAAGGCCCTGTAGGGGTGTCTGACAGCAACTGGCTGCTGCTGCTCAACTCACCCAACTGCTTTTTGGTAAAGATGTGGGAGGATGAGTTTTGGAAATCATTCTGTGTAGGCTCCAAGCATTGCTTCTGCTTCTTTGTGTACTCCCAGTTACCATCTCTGGGTGGTTCTTACAACTCCAGAGGCGAGTATTTTTTCCTCTAAATTAAAGCTTTGTTTTGGCGATGTGTTGTCTGTAAGTGTCTACAGGCCCTCCAGTGCTCTCAGTGTTGTGCACTCACTGGTTGACTTTTTAAGCCTAGTGTGGATTTGCAATGTAAATGTGGTCCATTGAATTGGTATCAATAACAGAGAGTTGGAGCTGTACTGAAGTTTACAAAACAGGTTTGAAATTGATTTTCTGAACGTCAGCCCTCTACAGTGTTTTATCTCACAGGAGTATTTAATCTGGTACTGTAATGTGTGGATCATTTAGGCACTAGTGCAGCCTCACAACTCAATTCTTCCATGCTATAAATGCAAACGACTGAATGCAAATTTAAACTATATATACTACTGTTTCCTTCCGTATCTGTCACAACTCCTTGGAACTTCCATCAGGGTTACTACTTGGCACTGCAGAATAATTAACACAGTATGCATTAGCAGTATGTTCATTTGTCCTATATTTTGTCAGGAACAAATCAGCACCGATAATCAGATAGGCAGCAAGAGGTTCTGCTTTTGGATTCTTAATGTCTGCGCTGCAATAATGCAGTAAGTCAATGGTAATGAGACTTTTTCAGTTAGTAGAGTTAAATAATTTTAAAATGTTGTGAAAAAAACCCTTCAATCCTCCTTCTCCTTCCTTTATCCAGGAGGAAAATTGTAATTTGCTGTAATGAAAATCTCAGCATACATCTCTGGGTATGGTGTCAGTAGGGAAGTCCTCACCACACAGTTAATTGTGACAAGTGCTGGTGTTTCTTCTGAGATGTGCTGTGTCAGAAACAGGGACTCTTTCAATTATACTTCTTCTTTCTTCTTGTAATTACACAGTTCTGCAGTCCTGCTTCTCTCTCTGGGTTGCAAGCACTGAAATTTTCACTGCTTGAGTCCTTAGCCATGTGTCGTGTGTTGTGTGTTGATCTAACAATGAGGGAAAGAAGATCAATGAATAGGCCAGTGCTCAGATTTTACAAATTTTTTACAAAAGCCTTTAAATTTAGAGTGCAAGTGTTGTAACATAATTCCCAGATGGGAAAAAAGCCTTCTGAACAACAATTGTTGTATGTGTTTGCATGACTAGTGCAGTAAGAATGTGAATTAATATGATATGTATTATATAGGCATAATTTTAGATTAATTTCTGAATTAATAAGTTATATAGTCCTCGGAATACATGAAAGTGAAAATGATATTTGCATGAAGAAAGAGAACATGATAGGTAACCCTTCTATTTATATTTAAAGGGCAGATTGAGTATGGTGATGAGAATGGGAAGAGCCTGCATTAGTTGCAGTTATACTGACCTAAGTTTGCCATGTGCCCTTCCCTCTCACCTTCCCTGTAGGTTTTTTTACATTCCTTCTTCTTCATCGGGGAATGATTTATCATCTCTCTATTTTGTTTACATTGTCAATATAGCAATGTTTGTTCAGGAGAGGTATTTGATTTTGCAGCTGACATTTATTTGCAGGGTCACCCTCTAGTCCCTGTGTTGGATTGCCATTCCTTGTAAGCAATATTTCACGAGCAACGTAACCTACTGTCTAAGAGATTCCATAGAAAACCATCTCTTTCTCTGAGTCCCCAGTAAAAGGCGGATGGAGGCATGCTTTGGGCATTATGTTAACACTTTTGTGGGAGCTTATATTGTTCTTTGAGACATAATAAGCCTCCAAGATCACACCAGGTCAAAGGGCTTCTAGCAATGTACTACTGCTGCTGAAGCTTGTAGCTCAGTTTGTGTGGATGATATTTGAATGGTCAGGTTTCAGCAACCTGAAATAATTCAGTGAAGATGTCTCTGCACGTGGCAGGGGAGATTCTGTGATTCTGTCAATCTCTGAGAAGTTTTTACTGCTATTTTTCTCCAGTGCAATGATCATCTTTGCATTCTCTCAGCAGTTACTCCTTTACTACTAGGAGCAGAGGGTACTGTGTCTTTGAATGTTTTGACACTCACTGCTTTAGTTCTTGACTCATGACTTACGTAAGTCTCTTGAGTAGGTTTCAGGTTGCTATTTAGAGGTGATGATATTCTTCTTGTGGAGAAAGCATGGAGGCAAGGAGCTTTAGACAATTGCCTTGCTTTCCTTGTCCTTTTCTCATTATTTTTGGTACATTTTTTGGTTTGTATGAATAGTTAGGGAAGACAAAAAAAGAGAAAATAGGTTCTTGGAAAACTTGTGTCCTTAAATGCAGATGTAGACACATAAACATTTATATGCAGATTTTACCTTTTGCTGGTTATCAGAGCAATTAAAAGAGAACAGAAAAAATCAGTAGGCTTCTCTGGGTAAGTGGCCCCTAAAATATGAGACCATTGCTGTTAATGTGCTGAAATACGAGTGTAGAAAATACACGTTCAAGTATTCAAGTTTTAACACTTTACCATTATAGAAATGGGAAGTGGAAAGAGGAAGAGTTGAAAGGTAAGGAACAAATAATACAGTGACTTGTGGGGAAGCATCAAATATTCAAAAACTGTTACTCTAAGGTTAAACATTTTCAGCTTTTAAAAATCAACTTTCTGCACCAATTTGTCTGACTTTTTTCATTAACTTCACATTTCCCCTCCTTTATTTTTTTACAGCTCTCTAAACTAGAAATCTAAGTGAAGTGGGATGGGGAGAGAGAGCAAGAGACAGTGAGCATGACTTATGAGTCTCACATTATCAAGAATGCGGTGGGAGGGGAATAAGATAAATCTGTGAATAATACCATGCAAAGAAGTTTAGAATGTGGAATCACTCCAGACCATGAATGATCCTGTGAAATTTCATGCCTTGTTTGTGTAAGACGGTCAGAAAGTTATTTTCTTGTCTCTGAAAGAAAACTGGCTCCAGACCTTCTTGAAATCTTGTGGGATTTGCTAAAAATCATGGGAATCGGTAGCAAAAGTCAGAGTGAATATAGCAGTTAGCCCTACATAGATGATTATTTTGACTCTTGGTTTTCATACTTCTAACCTTACTTGCATAAAATGTTTCTTGTTAGACTTGTAAAATGTCTTTAGAGTCTTCATAAGATTTCTTGAAATTATCTGCAGGAGAAATATTAGGACCATGTTCTTAATGAAAATTTTTTAGATCCTTTGCAGTGCATACACTGCGTGTGTAGGTGTATATATATTTTTTCCCATCAGAAGGATAAAACACTTCTCATCATGAGTATTTTGCTTTGCTCAGTGGCTTTCTTGTCAGATAGGATTGGGGATTTGAGATATACTATGACTTTATCCTGATGTTTTATGCCTGTTGTGCACCTGTATAATAGTTGTTTGACTTCGGAGTGAAATTCTGTGTATGGTTGTAGGAGGATATATATTCATCATTTTAAGGACACTGTAACATACAAACCTGAATTTTAGCATGTAGTTTCTTCCTGTTTGCTGTGGTGGAGGCATTGCTCTGTGGTACTAGAACAACTTTCAGTTTTTGATAGTAGTAGTAGTGATCTTTGCTTGCCTTGCTACAAATATGCTGAGTGGGCTTTTGAGGGATGAGATTTACAGCTTACTTTAGCAAGTTCTGCAAACAATATCTGACTTAATAATTTTGTTTTCTGCTTGTAATTACACATCCTTTTATTTTTAGGTAATGCCTTCAGAACTTCTCAGTTCATTATAAACTCTCAGATCATAATTTTAGGAATAATGCGTATCCTGACTGATCATAACGAGGCTGAAATTCCATCTCGGGCTTCTGGTGTCATGACAGAACCGGGATGAAATTACAGCTTTAATTTATGTACTATGGAGGATACATTATTTATTACTGTGCATTAGAAAATGATTAATCTCTGCTTGTGTTGCAAGGCTACCCTACTGCTCTGAGTCCCCAGGAAGTGCTGAGACATTGTAGAACTTCTTGTGTGGATTAGATACAGTTTTAAGAAGCTGCCAGAAAGACCACTGCATTATTCAATAGCTGCTAGAGGTGATGAAAATTTAGGAAGCCACTGTGGGTTTTTTCCAAACTAGTAGAATTTGTACAAGGCTTTCATTTGCTAAACCTGAGCATTTCCTTACCTTTAGTGGCTTTCAAGTGTTTTGTTTCACATAAAGCCATGATCAGATAACTGGGTTGAGGAGCACTGTGTCTCAGGGACCCTCGTTCACCAAAGCACTTTAACCATAGCCAAGCTCTATTGAAGGTAATGGAAATGAATCATGTACTTCATTGGTCTGCTGAATCTGTTCTTTAATTTCTACTTCTTTGGTTGCTCATAAGACCTCTTTTCTTCTTTTTTCTCCACTTCATCAAATTGTGAATTTTGTGTGTGTATGTGTGCATGCACATGCGTGTGTCCATTAATACATTGAACTGCAGTGGAGCAACATGAGCTAATGGAAAACTGTCATGAAATTAACCGATTTGTCCATATTTAATTTCAATGACTTTTTAAAAATGTTTTAATGCTCTTATAGCATGCCATTATTATGAGTGTTTTCAGTACTAGGAAAGTCAGTAATCAAGTTCTGATATGTAATTATTAGTACTGCGCAACTAGTTTTAATGTCCACAGCTATGGCTGTGATGAGTTTGAGTGACAGCATTCCTTCACAACTAGTTTTCATTGGAGTTTAGCCTTTCTACACTAGCTGAGAATCTGTCTGGTTTTGTTTTCTAGTCTGTGGACATTTTTTTATACAGACCTAGTCCCCGCCACTACACCATACAGCTGTTACCAAGTAACATAACTAATCTGCCACTTCATAAAAAGAATTTGGTATCTGAGGGAGGCGATGGGAATTTTGCATTTGCAATGCTGTGCCCTGGTTTGGAGGGGAAAAAAAAGGCAAAACAAACAAACAACAAACAACAAAACCTAAATGCTCTCCCCCACCCCCCAAGCAAAAACCCTTACCAAACCCAAGCCCCAGTGGTTTGTAGGAACTCTAATTAATTAGCCCTGGCAAATTGTCTTCAAAGTACTCAGCACTATTAGATCTCAGAAAAAGAATTAGATATTTGTAAAAGATCAAACAGATACAAATACCTTAAGAAAAGTAGTCACTGATTTAAATTAAGTGAATGCTTTATACTAGTATAAAAGTATTATAAAAAATTAAATACTCCCACTTTCTAAAGTGGCATTTTTATCTTTTAAGGCTTTGTTGAGATGTATAAACCACTCAAGTTTCAGTCTTGTGGGTTATATTATCACCAGAAGCTCTGACTAATGATACAGTAAAGTCTTACAAATGACAGGTGGGTATAGTATGACTCTAAATTACCTTTTTTTGATTGTTTTATAATAGTCATATGCTAAAAAAAAAAAGTTGCAGTGCCTACTGATTAATTGTACTTGGTGGGGAAGTGTTACCCTCAATTTATTTTGGGTGGCCATATTATAAATCACAGATGTGGAATCGAAAACCCAGTGACAAAGCTGATAATCCTTGAGGTGTAAGAATCTTGGAGCTGGTGTAGGGAAAGACGTGTGAAACATGCCAGCAGCTCCACCCCACGCAAAATTAAAATGATTGTCATTTTTGCCGGGAACACCATGGGAATCAGAATTAGAGACATCCACCCCTCTTCAGTTTGAAAGCTGAAGAGATGGCTGCAGTTTCTGTGCAGAATTTCAGCCTGCTAGAGCTGTATAAATAGATCTCTGGTGCCGTGCAGATCTGTGCGGGACCAATCGCTCTTCCCTTCTACATCATGAGATGCAGGGAGCAGTCCTCTGCAGCTACCTGTGTCATGCCAGTCATACTGACCACTGGCTGGGACTTCTGAGGGTGGAAAGGCTTCCTCAGATGATGTTCTCTGCTCTGAAGGAGTAAGAAATGAAGTTTATGTAGATTAAGCCTGATCTTTTAAAACAGCATTTGGATTTTAAATGGGACATGGCATTTGTGCTAGCTTTCTGAATGAGTTGCAGCCTTGGGCGAATCCAGTATCAAGTGAATCAACGCAGTGTATCACATCAACAGAGGAAACCAGCTGTTTAGCATTGGGGGAGTTATAATTGTGCTATGATAGATACATGAGACTAGAAATAAATACAGCAGAATGAGTTTTATACATACGCTGTAATTTCTGACTTTCCTGGCTTCTAGTTCACCATAAATATTATTGCCAGTTTTGTATAAGGGGCTTTAAGTGTGATAGGAGAGGTGGAAAGGAGGACCAATGTAAAAGTTGAAGGGTAGATTTCTCAAGGGTCTTAAGCTACCCTTAAGAATCCTGGTTAATCCTGGTTCATAGGGCAAATTCCTTTGAGCTGTCACAGTCCAAAAGAGTTGGATCCTACTGCTGCGAGCCAAGGGTGACACCCTGGATATACAGTTCTGCATGTGTGTGAAGGACTGGGTCCTCACATGGAGGACCATAAAAGCACGAAAGAAAACTGGAGGAGAGAGAGAAGAAAGAATGACAGTAGGTTTTGACACAGAATTGATATCCACTTCCTGACACAGATGTCCAGCTCTGGGATATGCATCTTAAGGTAGAATAGTTACACATCTAGGAAACTGTGCCAGTCACTCCTTCCTCTGCAAATGCTTCCTTCTCACCTTGCCTGCAGAGGCAAACTGGAAAGACATGGCTCTGATCACTCTGGTGAATGGGTTAGAGCCAGTCCAGGCTTTGTTCTTCAGAGCATGGGCTGTTTTATTGCCCGAGTTTTCATTTAGGATCAATAAAGGCTGGGTAGTCTGGTTGTGTTGTGCTGTGCTGGCACTCGGGGCTGGGTTGTGCCTGCCTTGGTGCACTGCGGGAGCTTGCCGAGTTGTATAATTGCACATTTACTGTCATACCATGAATGACTGATGGCATAATTTGTATTTTCAAAATACATAAGCAGCTCAGCCTAATCAGGTGGTGTGGTAAATATTTCCAGGAGATAAAAACAAAGTGTTAGGGCAGAGAACAGAGTTACAAACTTTCTTTAATGAGCTGCATATTGTTTGATCATGTTTTTTTCATATACATGAATTTCTACATGCCGAATTCTAGTAATCACTGGCAGCTGCATCACAGTCCTGGAGAAATAAAACTGTAAATACTGGAAACAGTAAAAATGAGTGGATGTGTCAGTTTGCCTTTCAGACTCCTGTGACTAACAGGTGATTAGCACAAATAGCAGAAGGCCTTTTTATGTTTCATCTTGCTTCTGGAAATAAAAAGAAAGGGAAAGCTGAGGGACAGAGGGAACAAATTCAGCTCCTCCAGACAGTTAACAATGGTACTGCTGACTGGCTTGGATTACAGTTCTGGCTGAGTGGGTGTTTAACTTGTAAATCTGAGTAGTTCTGCTCACTTACTGGAGCCCCTAAAGTTAAGCACATAAATATTTTGGGACCTGAAAGAGCCTCTTTGGCTTATTCTGGAGAGTTTGCTGCAAAATCCTATGATGCAGGAAAACCCCCAAATCCAAAGTCTTTTCCCACTTCTAATGAGTAGCTTGTAATGTTGATGGGATGTGGAGGGATTCCATTTCTATTTGTTTATGTATACCAATCTTCAGTGCTTCAAAAAGATGCAAAAATGAAAATATCATGTTTTTGTGTACTGATCAGCTGCTGTTATTTTTCAAAGGCACAAATTTTAAATAGCAAATGCTAATTTAAGGAACTTTTTAACATATGTGGAAAGCCCTCCTGAAAAAAAAATGAAGTTAGAGTGAAGGATTTTTTTTTTAATGAAACATTTTTCTCTAATACAAACAGTGCTTGATGACAATCACACTGGAACTTGGGAAAGCAGGGGGAACAGTTCACTCTTTCACGATGAAGAACGGTTTGTTTTTAATAATAATGAGAAGATCCTGGTCATAACTGTGAAAAGGCCTAGGAAAGTAGTGCATTCGCAGGTGGATGAAATATTTCTGTAGAGTTTAGATGTCTTTCTGAAAATACTAAACAGCAAATTCCTGAGCTTGATGCTACTCACTTGCATGAAATGGAAGCTTGTTTCCCACTGTGGGTGGGATTCTAACCTCAAATTATATGCCTTGTTATATGATTATCATAAACCTAAAGGAGCATAATTGTCCTTGCTGACTTCCAAAATGTCTTTAATTTTTTTTTGAGCCTTAAATTGATTAATCTAGTGTAGATTGCATTTAAATATATACCTTTTTGTTGAGACATATGCATTTTAGCATAAAATATGAGTCCTTGACTAGTACAAGGAGGTGTGTTTGTAGCTTTTTAAACTTATTTTAAAGCAATTATGTAATGATCATTGGCGCTTTTTTTTAGTAATATACCAGCTACTGAAAGCAGGTTGTTGTCTATTTCAGCCCATTTGAAAGAAAGTTGAGCACTTGGTTTCCTTGCAAATGTTGCTCATCCTGCAGAGACTGGCCGAACGGTTACTTTCATTTTCTCTAGGACAATGGTGACAGGAAAGTTATGTGGTGGTGTAGTTTCTAGCTGTAGATAACCAAAGAGAAACCCTAGGTGTAAAGTCAAGGAATTGTTGGAAAAGACAGTATAATGTTAAAACTGACACAGGCTGGTGCTAGAAGATGGAACTGTTGAGTGCTAGCTTTGTCATGACAAATATATGCAGGTTGAAAGCAGTTTTGTCCTAGGTATGAATAAATGCTGGAGAGATTAGACTGCACTGCAGCCCACATTAGTACCTGTGCATGTATGTAAAGAAGTACAATATCCAAAACAAATTAGGCTGTAAATAATTTTTCTAGTTACAAACTCTGTTCACCAAAATTAATAAGACATATGTAGCCATATGCAACACTGTGAATGTTCCATAAACTTAGCTTTGTTTGTAACAATAACTGTCTTATATTATGAATCATGTAAAGGGAAAATAGTTTCTTTTGATCCTCCAGGGGAAAAACCCTTTTATTATCTCACCTCTCCTCAAAAAGCCCAGACATCTACTTGTCCTCTGTCATTTGAACCAGATTTGAATCTGTATCTCTACGTAGATCTATAGATACACTTTTCCTGTCTTGCATAGGAACAAAATGTTGTCCTACTTTCTGTAATTGGAATTTAGTAAATCACAAATAAGTTACAGTAATAAACTGAATGTGTTAAAGAAATGGAACAGAGGACAGATTACAATTTAATTTCCCAGAAGATAGACCTAATATTATTCATAAACAGAATGCAGTTCACAGTAAGTACAAGTAAAGCTGTGTTTCAAACCAGCATAAGTAAAATAAACTTCCTGGGCAATATAACGCTTTGTTTTAATACTGATGAATCTTACAGAACCGGCATTGCAGTTCTGAGTTTTAACATCAGATCCATTGGTTTACCTTTTTTGCCAGTTCAGCATCGTTTTTCTCAGGCCAAGATGGATATTTTAGTTTGTTTTCCTTGTGGAGTATACTATCTTCCTATCTCCCTGAATCTCTGCAGTAAGATTGGAGTCCACTTGCCAGCTCCAACTAAATTTAACAGGCCAGTTGAGCTCTGAGCAGTTTTGTGAAACAAGGAGTTGGGCACAGAACAACAACAGAAACGGGTGACCTTTCTGAAGGAAAGGCTCGCCTGTGTTATCACAGATGTGAGAGTGTGATGGGGTGTGAGCCACTGCTCAGGGTTAGCTTTGCTCAGAGCATGCATCTCACTGTGTCTGGGGTCAGAGAGAGGCAAAGTCACAAGGAACCAGCCGTCATGGACTCCACTGCTTATGGGACTACTTGATCTTTTGAGGAGGGAGAATATCCCAAATCCTTTTACTTCTCCCACGCTTTATTAGTAAATGTAGGATTTTAAGTTGTCAGCTTTCCTCTACTCTAAACCAACAGCACCTTCACTCACTTCACATGTTCTGTATGAGTCAAATGGAGCCCAGGACAGATGGACAAAGTGATGTGGCCAGGGCTGTGTGACAGATGGTCTGTGCAGCTGAGCTGGGAGGCTAGCCCAACCCACTTTTTCTGTTTTGTGCATAAAGTCACAGTGAGTGCAGCTTAAACACACAGATCACTTATTAAAGGTCCCAGACTTTTTCAGACAGCTCTTGAAAATGCAGGACAAGCAGTTAGGCCCAAAGCTGCACTGTTAAAAATTAACCATATTAGAAACGATGTCCCTGGCTGGTTTAATACATGGAAACAATTACCTTTGCAGGAAACTAACACAGATCCACAATGCTTTGAAGGGAAAGGACAAACAGCATGGTAGCAGTTGAGACAGAGCCCAGCTTCCCCTACTGACTTTGCCTTTCTCATTCATGAAAATGGACAGTGATGGTGAAGTTGAGACTCTGGATTTTACAGTCACTTCCTGTGTGCTTGGGCTTCCTGCTCGCAGTGAGCTCAGAATTATCTCCTGCGTGGAAGGTGTGAAGAGAAGGAAGGAAGAGAGAAGCTTTCAAGAAGGATTTGAGCACTTGGCCCCAGCCAGGTCCTCAGAATGGTTGTCAGTGTCACTTTTGCTCGCAAATTCGCTGTCAGGTCCAGAACTGTTTACCAATTGAACAGATGGATCAGTGAGGTTTAGTTGGTTTCCTGCATCTGGAACACAAGGAGGTTTCTATCACATTTCTTAGCAACTTCGAGTGAAACTCTGGAGTTTTATGCTCTTGTTACTGCTAGGGACAAACAGCTTATGAGGAAAAAGAAACAAATATGGGCGACAGGTATGTTTTAGGCCTAAAAACTTCCACAGACTCAGTAGGTACTTTTTCAAGAGTGGCAAAAAGTAAAGCTAGACATCATGTCATAGAATTCTTGGCCTTTCATGCACTGAAAAAAGATGTGATGACTGTCTTATTAATTGAATTAGTTATGATAAGTGTTCAGATTTTGAGGGTCTATTTAATGACCTTTTCAAAGAGAACAAAAGATCCGCTGTGAGGACAAAATACCAGAGGACATTTAACATAAGCTCAGATGACAACATATTAAAAAGCACTGCTGCCTAAAAATTTGTGCTGGCAATTTTTACAACTAATGCCAAAATTTTTATTATTATGCCTAATGTTTATTATTTTTCATGGGGTTTAATGGGGGAAAGGTAGTACTTTTTTGGTCTTTTTATCCAGTTTGGTTTACTTTTTCCCTTCTATAATATTTCTTTACTATTTTGGTGCAAGATGAAGAAAAAATATTCAGTTTGTTTTCCTTTTTCTATTCTGTAATTGGTTTTTTTACTATTTTGGTGTAGGACAAAATAAAAATACTTTAAAGAGTAGAAGAACTCATTGTAAAACTACAGAAATTAGGTTTAGTTATTGTCGCTGAAACTACTTTGATCTCTTCTTTACATTGTTAATTTCAAGATGCTCTCACTGCTTGTCGGTGTTACACTGTTGCAACATTAGAGTCAAATATAATAATACCATCTTTTTATTTGGTGGCATAAAGAAGAATATTTGATTTTTATGATTATGCCTACACGAACAAGTCGTATGGCCCAGCTGGAGAGAGTATCTGTGAAAACTGTGCTGGGATGCTGAGGTTTGCAGGCATGTTTTGGGGTTGCTTTTACTTAGAAGCAGTCTGGTGCTGCTGGCTGCTCACGCAGGGGAACATGATGCTTCTAGTTAATTCCTCCCCAGAGGGATTTGTTCATGTGCTGCAGGACCACCCCACAATACTACTGAAAGCCCAGGCAGGATGGATTATCTGGGGACTTGCTTCAGAAGCTGCATGGCTGATCTAACAAAAGCAGAAGGTAGCTTTGCCCTGTAGGGATGTAGTGGGATGAAGGCATGGAAAGAAAGGCATATTTCAGTGATCTGACTGTGTATAGTTGTGCCAGTTAGTTAAACACATTTAATAATTTTTCTTTCTTCGTGTTCTTTTTTCCCTTTTCTTTGTAATTACTTCTGAAAGGGGAAGGTTGATGTGAGTAGGTTTCTGAGAAGGAAGGCTGTTTTGAGAAGTTAGAAAGAAGAAATCTTCTACCTTAAGGATCGTATCTTCTTTAAGGAGCTTATACAGTGCCAAGTGCACATTAGATGCTTAACCAGTAATGACCCATGTCTAGCGGCTGGTGCTTGACCTGCTGATGTGAGCATGTGCTCACGTGGGGACAGTGCTTGTAACCTTCAGGTACAGAGGGTGCTCAGACAGACACTGCGCTGAACTGAGGCTGTCAGCCATCCACTGGCTGGGCGTCCTTCATTTAAAGGTGTATAGCCTCTTTTTGGTGTGTGTCCTGAGGCGGGGAAGGGGATATGTAATGTCATATTACTGCTAGCATGACTTGGAAAAATACATGATGTTATCTGAGAGAATAGGTGTGAGAGCCGGTTTGGCAGATGTGACAGTCCTGCTTTCTGGATCTGACAGTTGGCAGCCCAGGGAGCCTACAACCAAACCTGGTATGTGCTGAAATGCTCCTGTTATGGTTTGTGCTGAAGAAAAGGAAGTAGAAGTAGAGGTGACAGAAGTAGTAGGATAGTGTTTTGTGTTTGTCTGTTTGTTTTTTTGTTGTTTTTTTTTTTACAAAAGACAAGTTTGGAAGTAGACTTACAGAAAAGCTTTGTCTTTCTCAGTGTCCTGTCTCTTCTTTATTAAAAGAGTAGGTTTGACTACAAAAAAAACAGGTAATTTTTGTAGCCAACCAACTCACTGAATCCAGGCAGAGGGCAACATTTCTTCCTCTTCCTGGAAGATTTTAGTTGCTGGCACAGCTGCCGACATAGTCCTACTACTCTCAAAAAGTTAGACTAAACCACAGTGGCTGGTTGTGGCTTAGTCAAATTTCTGTTCTAAAAACAGCTTATGGTCAGGCCTCCAAAGTTTCCTGCAACAAAGGTCATCACAGGTTTCTTCTGAAGTGTCCTGAATGTGTCCTGTACTGTCTGTCACTGGAGATACATGATTGTATAAGGAATGTTGATTGTTCAGATCTTTCTATATAGCGGCAAGCAGCTAGATCCCAAAAAACAGCCTCATATAGCTAGAAGGTAGGTGAGATGAGTAAGTAAAGCAGAAGGCAATAGGAAAAAAATACAAGGCCCATCTGTTCCAAACAACGTGGAATTTCTATTGTTTTTCTAGAGCCTCTCTTTTGCAGAACCTGGAATGTATCTGCACTTTGAATATCATGCCGTATTCATTTTCTTAACATCTCTTTAAACTGTATGTGCTCTTTAGCAGAGGCATGCTTGCCTGCTGCTTTTTGTGGGCAACACACTGAACTTTTACAGGAGGATGTGTGTTACTGTTCAGAGCGGCTTGGCCAGTGAAAGAGTGGGTGGAGGATATTCAGCTCTTCATCCACTGGCATTCCTTGTTTTCAGAGGTCGTGAGCCAAGGAAGGCTGTGCCTCTGAGCACAGGCAGTCATATGGCAGGGTCACTGCCAAGGGATGAAGCCATTGACTTGTGATGCAGTCTGTCTCTCTCAGACCTTCATGCTGGGATAAAGGAGGCACTTAGGGTACCCAGAGAGCCTGAGGTCAGCACCTGATGAGACTGCGGCTTTATGACTTGGAAAGACATGACACGCCTCAGGGTAAGTGGGGGGGAGCATGGCTCTGTGTCACCTTGTAATGATAAACAGGTGGCATCAAGGCATGGGGGCAGTGAGCGTGGGCTGGTAGTTCCAGTCCAAAAATCATGCAATAAAGTCACTTCGGCTGTTAAGAAAAGAGAGGTGTTCACCGTGTTTGTTCTTACGAGCAGAAGGCAAGAAAAGGAATAAAAAGCACGTAGGAATGTGTGCCTGAGCCTGCCAGACCCTTGGCAGAGGCAAGGGAGAGTGGTAGGTCCATTCCTGTGAGAACTGGGGGGAAGAGTTCCTGTCCCATGGCAAGAGGTGTGCAGAGACCCTGGTGCTGTCATTTCTCCATCCCTCATAGCTCGCCCCAAAATGAGATCATATTTTAGCAATCCACTCTGTTCTCAACTGGCCTTGGCTCTGTCCTGTCACATGCAAAAGTACTACTTTTGCCCAGGCCTTTTGTACTCCAGAACGGCTTGCCCTGGGGATAGCAAGGGAGGCTGGCAGTCCTGGCTGTCTGCCCCCCAGACTTGGAGGTAGGCAAGCCTGCCCAAATCCAGAAATAAGAGCTGAGTCTTTCTCTGTAGGTTGTCTTGGGGTTTCATTTCTCTCTTTACTTGAGTCTTTGTTTCCATTGCTGTGGTTTTTCTTCAGTTTTGATCACAGTCAAGTCATGGTAACATAGCAAACATGCAGGTTACCTAGAATGGAAAATCATCTCAGCTCCATTGGCCTTTTGAAAGAGGTCCCACTGTGAAATGAAGGAAGACTGGGGGAAAGGAGGCATCCTACTGCTGATATTTTATCAGGCTGCTGCTCTCTTGCTATTTTCTTAAAGTTCCAGGCTGCCAAAGCAAGGGGCAGTGCCTGTCTCACCTTTCACTGAAAAGTGAAATATTTCTGCCTTCTGAGTGCAGAGCAGCACAGCACCTATGGTGTTCCTGGGACTCTAGAAACCAGAAGGCAGAGAAATTGGCCCTGTAACTTTTGTCCAATCTCGTTGCTTTTGAGGGAAGTACTGTGTTTTGGGGAGATGTGTGCTGATCGACCATCACTAAATTCTTGGGAGTTAGTAGTACAGCATGCTGCACAGGCTGCTGAACAGCCCTGGCTGAATTCAGCTTCTTTGCAGCTAGCAGGGTTAATGCTGTGTGTATGGGAGGAGAAAGGAGGATTTGTACTTCAGAGCTGCCTCTCCTGGGGGCTAGAGAAGTGAAGCACCACCTCAATTCTTGCACCTGGAAGAGTGAAGGAGCTGACAAAATATTCCTTTAATTTGTTTGAAGCTGCATTCATTTCTCCAGAAGGGGGAGAGTGGAGTAGGCAAATGCTGGGAGGAATGTGCCTATTTCAGGACTGTCCATTTTCCGTCTCCACAGACACTACAGAGAAAAATCAAGACATTTAGAAAGAGGCTGTCAGATCTACTCACATGTTTTGCAAAGTCCAGGATTATCTCTGGCTGTTGAGTCTTTGTAAGTGTGACCCAATAATTCTGTTTTAAGAGTTCGCTCTTGGTTTTGATACTATTTTGGTTACTGAGCAAATACTAGAAATGCATAGAGGTACAAGCTATGAGTAGACAGTGACTACAGGAAGAGCACATGTGTATGGCAGGCTTGGTGCTCCTTTCTGATGGTGAAATTTGTATTTGGCTCACAGATATTATGATGTAGCAAAAAAAAAAAGGAGGGCAGAATGTGTTTAAAGTATTTTTGTTACACCGAATTTTTTGTGTTTTATCCTTTGCTATATAAACTTTTACTTTCAGGTTTTTTAAAAAAAACAGACTATTTCCTCCATCACAGTTAAATCTATTTTCTTTTGAAAAACCCTGATTTGTTGCTCCTGTTTCTGTAAGGATCAGATGGGCAATGGAAGCTGTACAGCAACTTTATGTATGCTACTAGAGATAGTAAAATGCAGGCCTACAATAGGCCTTTTTTCAGCAGCTGTAAAGCTGTTGTGTGAATACAGTGAATCCATTCAGTGTCCCCCACGCTTGCTGGGAGCACCCTGGAGAAGAGAGTTGTACTAGTGAAATTACTATCCAGCAAAACGATTTCAGAGGGACAGGCTGATGACTCACTCCTTATTTTGGTTTGCAGGGTCTTTTTCTGGGTATGTGAAATTTCAGCCTGAGTTAAGAGATCTATAACTTTCTATAACTTTCACCATGTTTCCAGATTATCCACTAAATCAGCACAGGTGGTGTGTTCCTTGCCTCAGCCTTCTGAAATGGAGGAATACTCTAATTTTTGCTGTAGAGGCAGGGGAAACTGAGTCGGGGGAAAATTTGGGTTAAGTGACAATGTGCATTAGGAGCCAAACTCTCATGCTGTAGTTGTACTATAGAAGCTCAAGTGTCATTCAGAGCTATTTCAGCCCTTCAGGAAGTGTCACATAGCATTTGCCCATAGGTCATGCAGAAAAGCCTGGAGGATAGCTGGGAATCTGTCCATCAAACCGCTTTATTTGACTCTTTAAACAGAGCATTAAAAATCTAAGTATGTAAAGTGAGAACAGGAGGATTTTATGCTGATTTTAATCTTTGGCCACCTTGTATTTGAGTTGGGGAAAAAAAGAGAGGCAGAACCTAGTTGATTCGGCAGGGTGACACTCTGCAAGATAATCCCTTTAACATTTTTTCTTAAATTAAGAATGGTTTCTAGGTGGTATGAGTCATGGACAGACTGTCCTCATTTCACTTTGAACTTGCAGCCTTCTCTGGGTTTGTGTCACAGATTTAGAGGGCTTTGTCCGCTTCCTGCAAGTGGTAGGTTTGGCTGTTGCAGCCTCGGCTGGTGTTGAGTGAGAGCAGGCTCCTTGAAGAAAGAGGCAACACCACGTCAGCGTGAATAAGCACGGTGGAGTAGGGGAGCAGGGTAATTTAAGCAGAGTATTTTGTACCATAAGCAGCTTTGGAGAGTGGTGACATAGGCACAGCCTTCGTACAGGTGTCAAGGTCCCCCTTATTTGTGTGTTGTGGTCTGCTTTGAGTTTTGGGTTGTTTTCCTCCAGCGTGTATGGGGGAATAAACTGTGGTGTAGAAAGCTGTACTTTTTGAATTTTTGACCATTTTTGGAAAAGTTGTCTTCTTTTGAGGTATATGTAGCTACAGAAGTCTGTGGATATTGTCTTCATTTCTTAATTAAGAGGAAGGGAAAAATTATTCAGACCTGTCTGTCTTTTCTAGCTGAGGAAGAAAATCAAAGTGGTCTGGCTTACATGCACACAAGGTCAAATCCTCTCGTTGTTGTGTTGTGTAAATTTATTGGCTTCAGTGGGCATAGCCACAGGTGTAAGCCTGGGAACAGTTTCTTTCAGGCTTTTTACAGAGCAAAAATGAATGTGGTTGTGGGTCCTAAAAATTGTTTGTACAGAAATAACTGGGATGCTTGTAATCCAGAGAGGCTGTGCAAATGCAAGACCACGCTCTCAGAGGGAACGTGAACTCTGCACTGGCTGGCAGTGTTTTCCTGCTGACAGAGCCTGGTTTGGAGTCTTACGTATTCAGCTGGCTCCTGGCCAAGCCTTGCTGCAGGTATGGGAGAGGGAGGAGGGTGAAACGGGGTGGTGAGAAAGTGTTCTGGTAGCAGCACTCTCTGAGAATTTAAAACCCTTCAGACCTTTTTTGGTGATGGTGGAGAATGTCAAAATCGATTGTATTAGAAACCTGCCAGTTACTCTTAACTCATTTGCTTTGTCGCTCCTCCTCCCTTCCTTCCTCTCTCGACAGCTGGGCTGGGTTTTGTAGTGCTAATGTTGCATTGCTTCTCCAGCACGGCTACTACTTCCCCCACGCTGCTACTACAGAAATACTACCGTAACTCAGCGAAGACTAAGGCAGCTGGCCATATATTAGTGATAATAACAGTGGTAGTAATAATAAAACTGTGTAGCAGTTTGATACTTTACATAATGATTTTTCTTCTGGTTTGTGTTCTGGATTTTCTTCCTTTTTCACCGTCATAAATTTGTGAAGCCTGGTATATCCTGGATTGTAGTTTAAATGAATATTTTGTAGTGTACTATCTTAGAGATTTTTAAAAAGCCATGTTTTTGGGTGGTCTAAATCGGTGGTTTTTGGTGGTTTTTTGTTGTTTTTGTTTTGTTTTTGGTTGGTTGGGTCTTTCTCTTTTTTTTTTTTTTTAAAGTACAGCCCACAGAAGAGCTGCTGCTGGAGGATGTTACCACACTTTCTTTAGATAAATGATTATTTATACATTGAAAAAAGGTCAGGGATTTCTCCTGAGCCACCCACCAATTGCTTGAAATGACGATTTCATTCTGAGTGTTTCTTTTTTGTTGTTTTTGTTTAAGATCCTGGAGCACAGGGAAAGAGTTTTAATGCAAAATACCAGAAAAAAAAGTCTGCAACATCTCCTGTGAGAGGGGAAAAAAGGAGATTACCAATTGCATCTTTAAACACTCATGATTTGAGGTAAGTGATTGGAGGGTCTTGTCAGAAATTACAGTTAGTTTGTAATTAAATTAATCATTATTTACCTCAGAGTGTCATTATATTGTTGTCAAAGGCAATAAAAACAGGCAGGAAGAGGGAAGGAGAACTGTAACAGCAAACCCAAAAACAGCAATAAAAATATGTATGTCATATTTTTACCTAGTGCAATATAGTAATGCATTTATCTCTTTGAAAATGGGCCCTATGAGTTCCAATCCCACAAACAGGCAATCATTCTGACATTTATAAGGGTTAAACCCCTTTTAAATCAATGAGGCTATTCTCCCTGAAAGTTAGGCATAAGCCTAAATATTTCCTAGTTTGGAATCTATATCATATGGGAACTCAGCAGAAGAAAGCTATTGAGGAATACAACGCACAGCCAGAAAAATGCGTATACAGATCTCTTACTGTTGGTGATAATGTCATGAGTAATCTGATTTTACAGCATTCTTAAGTGACATTTTTATATTAAATACATAGTTCTCATTTTTATGTTTAAACACCTCATTGAAATACCAAACTTCTTAGCAGAGCCTGTGAATTCTACACCAGCTTTAATAACGTGTGCCTTAATTGCTTCATCAATGTGTCTTTGAACAAATGGAGTTAAATGTATAAAGAAAATAATGTCCCCTTTCATTACTAGAGTTGCAAATTGCACTTGGATATTTGAATAGCAACTGAACTAAGAGTTCCCTGACTGAGGCTGAAGTGTTTTGTCCAGAGTTAATTTTTTTTAATAAAGACAATGATGAGGCACAGTGAAAAGCTCACCTTTTCCCTCTAGTTTTTTTTTTTTTGTTGTTGTTGTTATTGTTGTTTGTTTTAATTTCTCATTAGAAAATAATCATACCTGAATCTAGTAAGGAGAAAACGCTACAGTTTTAAAACTTTTAACCACTGAAAATGTTGCATAAATGAATTCTAAAAACCACCAGCATCTTCCTTAAATAAAAATTTTAAGTTATTTACTATGTTCTGCCCCACAATTGTGCTGAAAGAGACAAAATTGCTGTAAGGAATCTGCAGAATCAAAAGGACATATAACCTGGAAGAAGCAGGGTATATGTTCCCACAAATGTGCAGAGAATCAAAACCTGTGGCAAGTGGCATTTGCAGACATGTTGCTTACCAGATTTCAGAAGAGAGGAGAGGATAGCCAACCCCTGGTGATTGCTCTGTATTTGCTTTGTAGGAATAGAGCTATTAAGTTTCTTTTGAAATCAACAGGCCCACTGCAGGGAGCTAAATATTTCCTTTTTGGTCAGAGGACAAGAGCCATTGCTTGGGGAAATTTGTAGTCGTCCTGTAGGTATTTGTGCTGATTTTTCTGAAAAGGTCAAAATTTTCGCGAATCAGTGTCGCCAACTCCTTTTTATGTGCAGGTCTTGCACTAGGGACTGTGAGCCCAAACAGGAATACAGGACTCTTTCAGCAGGAGTCTGAGGCAATTTATGTAGTTGTGAAATGAGGTATTAACGCAAACCTGTTTGAAGGCTGAGGTGGGGAAATGCCTTGCTCTCTGGGGCAAGCCCTGCTTCAGGTGTAGGTGACAGTCTTGGCCAAACCAGTGAGAAAGATGTGCTCTGTAGTGACCATTGTCTGATCACCCTCATGCTACCTTTGCATTCTGTCCATCCCACTCTCTTGGAGGCAAGCATTCCTTCTTGGTTCTGTGGAGCATAAATCAAACTGCTTTTACTGCTGCCTTCTTTTCACTGATGTCAGGCCAGGATAACGTGCATGATTTTCCTTTCACAATTGCATTCTTGTTGCTCTCTGAGGAAGCGCACGTTAAAGCTCAGGAAAAGGTATTTTGTAGCATCTGTGTGGCCTTTATAATCATTTTATCAGCCCTATGTTACACTCAGAAAATCGTTGAGGTTTTTTTCGCTTTCTTTGTATCAGAGAGGCAGGAACTCATTGTTAGAGTATTGGAGGGAACCTCTTTGGAGCCAAAAGATCCATTTTAGGATATATTAAATTGTACCGCTATTCTTCTCCTTTCTTTTTTTTTTAGCATGTGAAGAAATAATGCCCCCATTTGTGTGCCTGGAGAAGGTCCTGTGGTGTGTGCCAGGGACTTATGTGGGTGCTGAGCTGAGCAGGCAGAGAGACTGATTCTCTCCTGCTTTGTATTTTTCACTAGAGAGTGAACACTGGGGACCAAGCCTGCCCAGATTAAACACATGCCTTTTTTGTTTTGCTCTTCGTTCAGCTGTCAGCATGCCATGTTCAGATGGCAGCAATCAGTCACAAATTGTCCCCTGCCCATGCTCTTCAGCTCTCCTAAACCATTAGTTTTGTGGAACTCTTCAACAAAGATGGCACTGGTTCGATTTCCCCACCCCCTCCCCCAGCTAATGGAAGAAGACTGTTTGTTTGTTTGTATTTTCCCCTCAAATCAGCTGCATTAGATCCCAAAGCAATTTGTGTTAAGTGGAAATGAGCCTTTGATAATACATGTGCTTGCTAGAGACTTCTTTAGATTTTTTTCTTTTTTTTTCACCCGCTGTATATGGATCTTTTCAATGGGGCGCCGCTATTGTGAATCAGAAGGAAAGTGCACAGCCTGCCAGGCACATAATGGAATTATTCTTTTGTTTCAGTATGTGTGTGTGAGCCTTTGTAAAGAGGAGGTGGTTGGGACAGAGAACGGAGACCTTCACTGCAGGGAGGCAGGAGAGTGCAGTGGCACCGTGCAGGGCAGCACTGTGGTGAGACTCAGCTGTGCCTGTGCAGTGCCACCATGCCTGTTCTGCTCGGCTCTGCTGGGCACTGCCTGCGACTCACACTGTCACACTGCATGTCCCAGGAAAACGGGTGAAGCTTGCAGAGCCATTTGCTATGCTGCCTGTAAACCACATAAGGCAAAATATTTGAAAGCTGTAATGTTTCCAGAGCTTTCTCTAAACTTTCAAAAGAGTCATGTAAAAATGAACTGTGCCAATACAGGCCTTCCTCACTGTGAGGCTATTTATTATAAAGGATGTATGGTATAAGTCATTTGAGTATGGAGTACATAAGAGCTTGAACCAAAGCCTTGGATCTAAGCCCACCAGCAGCTTTGCAAAAGGCAGGATCCAGATCTGAAGACAGTGGTTCATACAGTTTCTAGCTGAGAGGGGTTTTAAGTTACTTCAAGAAATTGGAGTTGCCAGAAAATTTAAACTGAGGCTTTTTAAAACAAGTTTTTGACTTTTTCTCACCCACCATTCTCCTTTGCCTTAGAAGGTTATTGCAAAAGCACTGCAGCTGCTTTCTCCTAGCCACTGTGGCCAGGACACACCAACTCAGGGAAAGGAGAAAGGCCTCTGTGGTGGTGACTGTTATAAAGCCATATGCTTTTTTTTCCAAGTATTTTTTTTCTTCTAAGGAGTTAGACCTCTCTTCTGGATGGAGGTCTTTGAAATCACTGTGGAGGCTTTGGAGGTAGGACCCTGAAATTTCAAAGACATCAAGAAATGGTTGATCAGCCTGGAATGGAGCAAATCAGGCTACAGTGGCTGGACTCTTACCTCCTGAAAAGTCCTCTCTTGAGATACTATAGCTGAATTACAGACATGAAAAATTACAGCACTCCAGACAAGAAATATGTAAGGCCAAAATTTTTCTTTTCTTCCTAGATATGTGGTTCTGTTTTTATTCTCTCCCTTTTCCTTTGCCCTTGGACACAGCATTTTTAGGGCTTTTCAGTCTCTAACTGTGCATTTACTAGAGAGGCATCTGGTTATGTGTTACTTTACACATCTGTTACATACGTCAGAGAGTCAAATCCAGCACCCAGAGACTTTATGTGTATTTGCAGTGCTCCCTGTGGGACTTTGAATCCTTAATCCAATGAATTGCTTTTGAGGATACAAAAATGCAGTATTTTAATCTACTGCATATATTACTGCAGTTTATTGCATATATATTGCACATATATACACTACAGTCCTCTTTTTATTTGGCAGAGACTATCTGGTGTGGGAAAGATGAGAAGTGCAGGTGAACTGGGAAGTATTTAGGTATGGCAGCTAATTTGCTCCCTCCTGAAAACATCATATCTCTGGTTGGCTGCATGAGAAACAGTTTTCATCATGATTTCAATATCTTGAAAAGGTGGTGCCCCAGCAGTGTTTGTGTATTTCAAACTTAACTACAGGCTTGTTGGACTGTGAGGAGAGGCCAAATACCTGAGGCAAAGCTCAGGCTTTGCAGTTTTGTCTGGAGAATCTGTGCTATTTGCAGGCTGTATAGGAAGCATGAGTGTCATGGCTTGACCCCAGATGACAACCAAGTACTTGCAGCCACTCATTCCCCATACTCCCACTGTGGGATGGGTAAGAGGATTGGAAAAAAAGTAGGTAAAACCCATGTGTTGAGATAAGAACAGTTTAATAATTATGTAACAACAACAACAATAATAACAATAATAGTGGTACTGATAATAATGATGATGATGTAATGAAAAGGGAGGCAACCAGAAGAGAAAGAGAAATAAAACCCAAGAAAGACAAGCGATACAGGACACGGTTGCTCGCCACTCACTGACCGATATCCAGCCTGTCCCCGAGCAGCCATCAGCCCCTCCTGGGCAACTCCCCCAGCTGATAGATTGAGGAGGATGTTCTCTTGTATGGAATATCCCTCTGGCCAGTTTGGGCCAGCTGACCTGGTCATGCTCCCTCCCAGCTTCTTGTGCACCTCCTTGCTGGCAGAATATGGGAAACTGGAAAGTCCTTGACTTAGGGTAAGTCCTTGACTACTGAGCAACTAAAACATCAGTGTGTTATTAACATTATTCTCATGCTAGATCCAAAACCCACAAAACCTACAAGCTACTGGTAAGAAAATCAACTCTATCTCAGCTGAAATCAGGATAGTGCATTAGTTCAGGTTTCTGCTTTGCTTTTCGTCTGATTGCTAGTTCTGCAAGTGCATTAAGGTTGCAGAAAACATGGGGCTTCTTAGATGGTCTATTTTATGATCCATGTAGAGCCCAAATGTGGTAGGTGTTATTTCTACGAATACCATGCTAGGGCTATTCATTATTGTGCAGTGCACACCAGTGAGCACATGGACTTACCTGTTGCTTTCTGGGGCCTTCTGTTTGCTCTGGTGGGGCTGCCCTCTGTGCTGGCCATCCTTGGGTACAACAGTCGACAAGAGCGTTGCTGATAAACTTAGGTGCATGTTGTCTCCCCTTTTGCTGTTCTGTAGTGGAGTGACTGCTCACCATCTGGGAGATGCTGGTGAATGGTAGCCATCATAGTGGCAGGGAATGCCAATCCCTGCTTTGGGAGCCTCTGGCTAGGTCACTGTTAAAACCTGTTGGCTGGGTGTTGGAGGGGGCTGGGTAACACAGGCATTAGTGAGGGGAGCTGGGATGGGGGAGATTTTATTGAATCCAAGACAATGTGAAAATGCAGATTTGGCAGAAGGCACACTACAGCAAGAGGGAGAGTGCAGAGTGAGCATCATGATTCCCTTCTGCTGGAGGGCTCAGCAGCTGGAGCCCATGTGCACTTTGCTGCTGAGCAGTGATCCTTTGTGCCCTGATGGAGTGGAGCTGTGGGTGTGAGAAGGCATCCCAAGGGTTCACCAACCCTGTGGCCCACTCCCTTTCTGCAGTAGGGAATCCTCTCCTCTCCTGGCCCTCTGAGACATGGCTGCTGGGGGCAGGGTGCTGCAGCTGCTTGTTTGAAATGATAATATTTTATGCTGTTACTGTGGAATACTGCAGTATTTTTGTAATTGTGGGCTGCAGGCCAGTAATGTACAATAACATTTTGCTCTTCCTGTGCTGTTGCTACTGTAGGCATTCGTTCCAATTTGGGCTGCATTTGCAGTTCATGGTTGTTGGTTTTCTTTTTTTTTTTTCGTTTCTAGACGCTGCTTGTTATCTATTGTGGATATTTTTGGAGTATTCATTTCTACCCACGTCTGTCCATATAAATCTATCTCAGAAAGCACTTCAGAGAGTAGCAGTCTCTGTTGAACAAGTGATTGTTGTGGCTTTCACAGAATTACTTTTTTTTTTTTTTAAAGTATGAGGCAAGAATGAGATGAAAATTGCTTTTTAAGTTTAAAAACGGTTATGGTTTCAAAAAATGTTTGAGGCAGATAGAAGGTAAAGCCTTTCTTTGACCAATGGTCAGCATTTTTAACACTGAAGTCCCAGTCTGCACCAAGGTCTAGGTCACTGAAACCTCTGGGATGGCAGAATTCAGGAGGCAGAAGCTGTAATGATACTCTGCAGTTTTGGCTTTACCTGTTAATTTTTTTTTAAAATTATTTTCACAGGAAAGTAATCATAACTTGGAAAAGGGTCAGTAGTGTTCATGCCAATCATCGTTTATTAATGTTGTCATGGTCTGGAGATGAAACTTATGTGAAAGGGAAACTCTAGTCCTAGACGTCAGTGCTCATAACTAGTCAGCCTGTATGAACTTTGTTTCATTCTGGAAGGTAGAGGTTGAGTCCAAAGGAAATGAAGAATGTACAACACAAAGGAGACAATTATTTTGTTTTCAGGTAAATTTGGAATAAAATACAGTGTGCTATACAGAAAAGGATTGTGCTTTTCTCACATGTAATTTTAGTGTCCTATTACTCTGCTGACTCACTAAATGACTTCAGTTTCAATCTACATTTGGTTTAAATTACTTCAGAGGCCAGCATTTGTATGCTGCTCTGTAAAGTAATTGTCATCTGTAATCCAGATTTTTTTCCTTTTGTTCGGCATTTCAACTGGCATGTCTCTTTTCATTTTCCAGGTCTCTGTTTTACTAACATTTGAAACCAATCTCTCTGTGTGCCTGCTTGGGCTCTGCAATTGGCAAAAGTCATTTTTCAGCAACAGATAGAACAAGGAATGAATCATTGCTTTCTGCCTTTCCATTAAATTACCTAAACCACTACTCATAAATATTGCTTTATGTATGGTACAGCAGCATGATTATCTCACTGCATTGATGGAACAGTTCTGGGAGTGAATATAATTTTTCTTCTATTACATCTTTAATGAGCCTCAATTAAAAATAGTGTGTTGGCGTGCCAGAGTAGATGTGTTATTCTCAGAACTTTATTGAAACCGTTTTGCCTGTTAGATTTGGTTGACATCGTGTTGTTCTGAAAACCCTGGTGGACATGATGTGGTTCTGAAAACCTTAAGATTTAAACAACAGAAAACTGGAAGAATCTGCTTTGCTAGGTGGAAGTTGACAAGACAGTAAAATCTGGCGACTGGAAAGATTCAGGTCTGTACTGGGTGGAAAAGACTGCTTTTTGTCTGTCTTAGAGGGTGAATTTTTTAACATATAGCTAAAAAAATAATCACAAAGCAGCAGGTTTCTGCAGAGCTCCAGTTAAGTCCCTGATTACTTGACACCTGTGGCAGCAAGTCTGAGTCACAGATAGCACAAAGCTGTGAAGCCTAATACTCTCAGTATTCAAAACCACACCTACGTAGGAGTTTAATTTCAAGTACCTCTTTTAGCTCTGGGTTCCCCCCCAAACCTAACAAATTTTAAGAGTCATTCTTAGAATTTTGCAGAGAAAAATTTTCCCAGCACTTGTGGCTTTGTGAAGTATTGACATCACTTAGAGATCAGAAAATAGCTCTGTCAATTTTAGCTTGACGGCATTCCATTCTCTGCTCCAAAAACCTGATGAATTACAATGGATGAGTCAAAGTTTTCTTGGAATTTTCTTCCCTCCCCTCCCTCCCGCTTTGTGCAATTCCATTGCCATTTTTAGCATTGAGGGCAACTCTCCAAAGAATGTCTGTGTGCTTGAACTGTGATTTCTTGAAAGTCCAGAACAAAATAGAGTTGTGTCACATGGCAAAAATCATTCTATGTTTCTATGCATTTTTGTAACATTATGTGAGCTTTATTGAAGAATGCACAGCAACAGGCAGGAGACATCTGACAGAAAGGTGTTGCATCTTCAGCAGCATGAAGATCTCACTATCATGCTGCTTCATTATGTTGTGATGAGTTTTTGCTTAATTATTTCTGTGTTTTATCAGCTGTTCTCAGGGAAGTTGCCTGACAAAACAAATTACCAGTGATTTGGGAGACTTGGACCAGCTTGAAGCACTTGTTGAACCACAGCATCCTTCTGTCTTTGCCTCAGTTTGAAAACCAAGGATTATGTATTTAATGTGTTTTAACAGGATGCTGAGAGTAGAAATACTAAGGACAAAGAGTTGTGGGGGTACTACTGTTACCTAAGTGATGTGGTATGTTTAGGATAAACAGTGTTGTCAGCTGTTCTTGGCAAAATCCCTGGGGTTACGATGAGTGAAATTTTAACTCTGAACGGGTTTGGTTTTTTTTAACTTGAGGAAGTGGCCTGTATTATGCATATTCTAATGTGTCAGAGTGAATGTGTGAAGTATGAAACTGCTGAAAAGAAATGTGAGGGGGAAGACAGGTTAAAGTGGTTGTAAATGGAAGATCTGTGTATTTCACTTCTGCACTAGATAAGTATTTTACTTAAAATTGGCCGGGGGAAAAAAAAAAGAGAAAAGAAAAACACGCAAGTGTCCCCTTAAGAGCTGCTGTGTCAAATCTGAAGAATTATTTGAATTGAGTCATTAAAGTGTGAAATGGAGGGATTTTAGTTCTGCTTTAAATTATGCATCTCAAATTAACCTTAGCTGTGGAGTCTCTGCTGACGCCCCCATAATGACACATTATTGGTACTAATAACTTCTTTGTGACTTGAGTTACAAACAGACATCCTAGACAGAAACATTTCAGCTTTGAACTAAATAAGACATACGGTGTGCATTTCCACCTTGGGTTTCAGTTGCAAAGCCCTGCTCTCCTGGTGCCTGGTGCTCATGAGCTCTTTTCAGCTTCCATGCACTGCTCCCCATCCTGGCAGGCAAGGGCAGCTGAATGAAAACCTGCTTCACAAGCTTTGAAGAGCAGGAGAGCAATAAATCTGGAATGAATGTGAAGCCTGTCCAGACACTGAGCACTGTAGGGAGCCAGAACAAAGACTGGGATGTGGGCAGTGGTCAGGGAGGGGGAACTTCCAGTAGATGATAATCTTGGGAGGAAAAGGCCCCAAGATTGTGAGGGAAATGGAGAAGAGATGCCAGGGCTTAAGGAGGAAGTTGCTAAATAAGGGAGGGGTGAGATTAATACATAAAATAAGCAGTAGAGGTTAGTCAACCCTTTATGTGCCCTGCTGGTGTAAAAAGAGGCTGTATCTGTGTGCCTCTGTGCACTCTCTTTTGAAGCTCATTATTGTAATTTGAAAAATTCCACCTCTACACAGAACCACTCACGGGCTTTGCAGCTTCTTTGTGCTGTTGATGTCTCTCCTGGGACAAGGGTGTTAGTTACTACTCCAGCGTAGCTACTGGGTGGGCAGAGTGAGTATGGCTGTGAATGAGCACTGCTTGGGGTGCTATGTACAGAAGATACACAGAACTTTACATGTTTATGAAAAAGGAGGAGGGGCTTGGCCAGGCAGGGCCAGAATTTGGACCCTGACTTCTCTTCCCACAGATACTCACTAGCTCATTGTTTCATCCTCATTTTCTCAGTGGAATGTCAATATATGCTATTGCCTCCCCTTTCAACTGCAGTTCTGGGAATTTGCTTGTTGGTTATGGCAGGAGTGATGGAGAGATGCTTCTGCCCCTGGTTGTGTTGTGAGGTGTATTACAAGGCTTGTGACATTATGTGACTTTCTCTATGGATGTGCTCTCAGCAAAGAGTGCTGTGGAGTAAGTAAACTTGTGGTATTCGGGATCCAAAGCAGGACAGCATTTGACTATGTAGAATCAAATACTAAAAAAAGTATTTAGATGCCTGCTTTGTATTTCTCCAAGGAACCACATTCCTTAACTGGGACCCAAAAATTAAAAAAAAAAGGTATGTAATACATCACATTTACTAATGCATTACAGATATTTATATGAATAATTAAAACACCATTTAGAATTGCCACAGTAATAGAACAAAATGTGTTTTGTCACTTTTCTGTTCTGTTTTGTTGATTGATTAAGTTATTGATTTCTTCCATAAATTTAGAGTAGGTATCCTAAACATTACTGTAAATTAGCAAGGCTGTGCTTTATGTTAATAACCTGTTGAAAGCACTAATGGAATGAAAAGAAGTCAGAATTTGGTAATAAAGATCTGAAAAACAGAGACCTGGAGCACATATCTAGTGTTTTGCATCAAATAGGTTTGTAAAGTATTAGGGCCTTTGTTTGTCCTAATTGTTAATAAAAAAAAAATATATATATTTTATATTCACTATGAGTAGCCTAATAGCACATCAGAAAAAAGAGAAAAAATAGGCAACAAGCTACCTTAGATTTTCCTTTGTATTTATAGTTAACTTTAAGCTGGTTAGAGTCAGTGTGAACACATATGCAATGGAGGACAGAACTTCACTGTTAAAGAGACCACAGTCCTTCTGAAACCATGCGTGGAAAAAGGAGTAAATTCCTGAAACTGAGGTCTGGAATACAGGTGTTATCCAAGATACCAGGAATTAGAAATTATATTAAATTTCACACACATATGCACACAAAATATTTTTGTATTTCTTAGCTCAGATTTCTTCTTGTTTATATCTTTGATTTTTCCTTATTATTTACATTTAATTTATTTACCTGTTTTGTCAAATTTTTTCCTACCTTCAAAAAGGCCTGCTTTATGAATATGCTAGAATGTATGCTTAACACTAAGGCTTAACAATTTTTCAGCCAGTATTGTTCTGATCCCTTTTCAAGGCTGTGTTTCTCTGTTTTTCAACTACAATGGACAATTTGTTGTAACACTTGGATTAATGTCATATGTTTTGTTTGGTACTGTTGTTCTAGCCATGCTTGGAATATGTGTTTTCATATGTATTTTGAGGGCAGTTTTGGATGCCATCAGAGGCTTGTGCTTTTTCTTTCCATCCACTGGTGATGTCCAAACTTCACTGAGGAGAAAGAGGTGATCTGGCAAGAGTCATGGCCTGTTAGCCTGGGTTTTAGTCCTGGTTTGAGGGAATGCTTATCACTCCAGGCTTAATTGGAGGTGCCTTACTCTGTTGCCCTAATACCAAGTAAGTGATAGAAACTGTCTGCTGCACAAGGGGATATAGAATATCTCAATATGGAAAGTGCTGCATTAAATTGTTCCACTTACTGTTATTGGTTGTCACACTGACAGTGGCTATAAATGAAGGATATTAGAGGGGAAAAAATCATATTATTTCAGTTAGTTTATTTAGTGCATACTTGACAGCCCTCTGTGTATAGTCACTTAGATGATTTCATGGGATAGCCACATTGCTTTTTATTTGTGTATGGCTCTTTCAGCCATAGGGGAAAGAGCTTTAGGGATCAGAAAATGTGTCTGTAAAGCCAGGAAAAATTGTCTACAACCTCAAGAAGATATCTAAGAGCATGTAACTGCTTTTTACTCATCTTCCAGAAGCAGCTCAGTTCCGGAATAACAGTGCCCTTTTGAGCTATAATTCAAGATGGTATGATTATTCTTAGACAGGAATTGTAAGGATCGATAGCAAACCCAATGCATCCTTTCTTTTCATGACAGATTCACTGATTGCCTCTAGAGCATTAATAGTGCACTGGGTCAGCATAAACACCAGAAGCAGTAATCATGGATTTTTGTCTCCATCTTAACATGCTTAAGGTTACACAGTTTGTTGTGATGGGTTTGCACCCACAGTTCATGAAGAAGGAAAATTGTTTTATTTGTTCACCTTCCTCCTCTTTTGCTTTTATGCTTCCTCTTTGAGTTGGGGCTGGGCTGTTTGGTGTCTCTCCAGGGATAGAGCAGGGTAGGGAGAACATGCCTAGCCAAAAAGAGAAGAGAAAGATCATTTTGATACACCAGTGGTTTACAAGGTGTGGGTTTTCCTTGGTATCCTACTTTGGAGGTAGTAAAGACCAAGATTTTCCCATGGTGTGTGTCATGAGCTCTTCTGCACTGAGGTTGTGGTGGAGCTGAGCTGAGTGCAAGGTTGCTTTTCCTCAGTGGAGGACCCTGTGCTTTTGCTGTGTTTTGGCAGCTTGACATGGTAGCAGCTATGTAACCTGTGTGTATGGTTTTTGGTTTTGGTTTTTATTTTTTTGGTTTTTTATCTGCCATCCTCAATTTACTGAAGCTCTGTGACTTTTTAACCTGCTGTCTGTAGGCCGTTGTTTTACAAGCTCATTAAGGTGGCCAGGATAGCGATGGCAGCGATCCTGCCCCCCCCATGGGTGCTCATTAGATGGCTTCCTTGTGCTGACATAAGCGTTGTGTAGTCATGCTCTGAGCCAGCTCTGGGAAAGGATCCAAGTTAAAAATAATCCCTTAAAAAAAAAAAAAAGGTAAGTTTTCAGCAGGATCTGTTCCTGGATCTAGCTCGCCATCATTCTCACACTGGCCTGGAAAGTGTGAGGGTTTGTATTGGCACAGAGGGAGGTGAGGAGGAGCTGGGGCAAGGTGGTCAGGGGTGTACTGCTGGCAGCAGGGATGCTGCCTGCTTGTATGATGTCAGCCTGAGGAAATGGGGCTCTTGTGAGTGTGCTGCCTGTGTTTCCTGAAGTGCTTTGACTCAGTAATTTCCAAAGTTGTGAGGCAGTTTTGGCCTCACAAACCAAAGGCCAAACTTTGGTTGTTGGTTGTGCCTTTTTTATGGTGCCTGGTAGATAGACCCAAATCAACTCTCCCCAGTGATCAAAAGTTGTCATCTGGGGCTCAGCTGCTGACCTTGTCAAGCCTCCTCTTGTGGCACAGTCCCGCTGTCCCAGTTTGGGTTGAATTTTGCTGTGGGGCCAACTGTTGAACAGCTGACGGGAGAAGAGCACAAAGTGCTCTCTGGGAATGACCGTTCATTTCAAGGGGCGGGGGTGGTTCATCTCCTGGAGCCTGACTACACAGGGAGCTGCATTTCCAGTTGTGGAGTGGTTTTTAAATTTGTTTTCTGGGTTTGTTTTTTTTTTTTTTTTTTAAATTCACTTCAGGTATCAAAATTTCTGGAAGCTGGGAGAGTTGGGAGGCAAGTCTCCATTCAGGTTTTTTTGTGTGGCCAACTGTTTAACCCCGAGGTCAAAGAAGTCTTTCTAGCTGCACCTCTGGATAGCTTCCCTTGACTATCAGGCAGCATCTTCATGCCCTGCTCAGTCCAGGTTCTGTCCCCATAAGGCTGTACTCCTCTTTGGTGGGTGTGCCTGGGTTTCACCTGCCCAGCCTGCCCTGCTGCATGGGCAGCCCTGCTCTGCACCACAGCTGAGGAGCTAGTATGAAGACACACATTGTGGTTTCCTGCTGTTTTGCTTTGTAACCAGTCCACTGGTAAATATAGCTTGTGTGTGGTTATAAATTCATTCTCTCATTATGGGTGGTTGTTGCACAATAATTATGTAGAAATTACAACCGAGGATTGTTGTGGATGTTTTTTTTTTCTTTATTTTATTTATTTATTTGTGCGCTTGATATGCCGTGCAGTGAGAATAGCAGGCTTTGGTTTCTGCCCTAACAAAGACAAGGCCACTAGCAGGTGTCAGCCTTTGGCATGGACACAGGCACCATCTAGCAGGCTGCTGACTTTTATGTGGCTCCCTTTGTGTGGCCAGACGAGCACTGCAAGGGAAATTGGGACCTGTGCTATTTGGACACATTTTTATTTTTTCTTGCTTTACTTTCTGGACAGACAGCCTGTCCTTCCCTGCACGTTTGGTACTGTACACGTGTTTATTCTGAAAAGAACCCATCCTGTCTCTTTGGAGGTGTTGGTCATACATTTCCTGAAGCCCCTGTACCTCTGGCAGCTTCCAGCCCTGCTCTCTGGGCAGTCTCC
Source organism: Vireo altiloquus (assembly GCA_013396875.1). Taxonomy (NCBI): domain Eukaryota; kingdom Metazoa; phylum Chordata; class Aves; order Passeriformes; family Vireonidae; genus Vireo; species Vireo altiloquus. Next base: position 549,576 of record VZRF01004795.1, read on the forward strand.
CGGGTCTTGCTGCCTGGCTGAGGCCATGGGGCTTGGGGTCTCTGCCCCCTGCAGAAGTGCTCAGGTTCTGCTCCCCGGAGGTCTTCCCTTCATAAGTGGGGCCCCTCCTGTAATCCCTCCTTCTGTTCAGACGTGGAATTAAAATAAGTGTGAGGGTTTTGTTGATTATTTTCCCCTCCTGTCTCTTTATTTAAAATTCCAGTCAAGCAGATCCAGAACAGTGCTTGTCCCTGCTGCGTTCTCATTTTCCTCTCATCCCTCCTTTAATTTTACATTATTCCCTGCACTGTGTTTGCAGGCCATATGTGTCCTTTGAACTCTGAAGAAGCTGTGCCAAAAGGAAGCCTTCTTGTCCTCCCCTCCTCCCATCGCGGAGCTGCTCTTAGATAATTGCAATTAGTACACAATGCGGAGCAAACCCGAATGTGAAGTTCATGGGTGAGTGTCTGCAAATTTCCTGAGAGCTTCAGAAACGCTTGCGCTTGGTCTCTGCTTTTGCCCTTTAACCCTGCAGCAGCTCCTTGTCCGAAACAGCCGCTCCTGCTCTGGGAGGTGTTTGTAACCCGCATTTTCCTACCGGCGTTCCTGGCGAGGCACAGCCGCTGCTGAAGCCTTGGCGGAATGCCGTGGCTCAGCCAGGGATTCTGCGCGGAGGAAGGCGGAGCTGCCTGTCGTGTTCCGACACGGCGGAGTAAGTGGCTTCAGGAGCGAGCTGCAGTGGGACAAACCCTCCAGCCGTGCTCCCGGGGAGAGGCGGGCAGGTGGCCTGCCGCAAGCTGACAGGAGTGGGAAAAGTAAAATTCACCCTGTTAAAAAAAAGTGGGAGAATGTCGTTCGTGAGGTGCGGAGCAGAGGGACGTGCTGCTGGCCAGCTGCTGGCCAGGGGGCTCAGCATCAGCTGCCGGCTCGGCCACAGGGATCGCTGTCAGGTTGGGCTTAGTGTTCAAGGGGGATGTCCTCCGTGGAGAAGGGTGACAAGTGTCTTTTGTGTCCCTTTCCCCTTTAGTCTTTGGGAAGTGTCTTCTGTGTTAAACCAGGTTTCTGACCTCATTTCTCAAAGGAGTTTTAAATGGGGAGAAATAGGAGTATTAATTAGTGCCCTGTTAAGTACTTGTAGTCAAGTATGATAATTTTCTTGAAAGGATAATGTATTAGATGAATAAAAATACTCTCCATTAAAAAAAATGAATACAAAGTCATTTTAAACCACAAAGATTATTGTACATTTCTGAAAAATTAATGTGATTAAAGCAAAATATATTTAATAAATTAAAAAGATCCTGTAAGGCTGTGTAACTTGTTGGTCTCATATTAATTATTTTCAAATTTAGTGCTACAGAACTTCGACCTTACCTGCAGGGATGGGAAGTGATTTCTTCCCTCACTTCATTTTTTGGCTTGTAATTATTAGGTCTGAGTTGTGGGCATGGTGAGTTGATTTTTCCCTTGGGTTGTTGTTGTTTGTTTGTTTGTTTGTTTAGTGTTGTGTGGGTTTTTTTGCTTTTCTGATGTCTTTCTCAGAGATTGGCCACAGTGAAAAATCAGACCCTATACAATGATCAGAAATTATATGGAGATTTCCTTGATGGATTTAGTTAATGTGACCTCCTCATGTGCTGCTGTCTGGATTTGGAGCTAAGAATACATATTTTTCAAGGATGTTTCCTCCTGTTTGGTTTGTGTGTGATGTAGTATAGATTGTGTCTGCTAGGATCATAGACTTCCCTCAGTTACTTCATAGTGAAGTACAACAACTTCATACTTCAGTTACAACATAAACTTCCTTCAGTTATTTCATGTGACTTCACACAAATTATATTAATTTTTTCCACACATAGTTTGCCCCTTAGATTACTTTTTGGTTAGGAATTTCCTTAACTCTCTACTGAGCTGTTACACGTTCAGCTACTTAATGAGAATTGCTCTGCATGTTGTGGAAGACAATAAAGTAAATGGAGCTGGAGATCCGTGGGTTTGCCTGGTCATTTATGAAGTTTATGTATTGACTTAGGGAGGACATAAAAATCTCAGTGTAAAACTGGGTTTAAACAGTAGCATGTTTTAAAAATTTCGGGTTTTGTGGCATTAGGAATGAAGGCACTTCCTCGCGAGTCTCATTACAAATGTTGCAAGTATTTTATCCCCTCTTGCTTGGCATGTTCTCTTGTTAGGAGTATCTACAGGGCAGATATTTGGTACTTGATTCCCCCTAAACTCTTGTTCCCTGTAACAGGTCTGTGGTACGGATTCAGAGAATGCTAGCAGTCAGTTCTCAAGGTTTCCCAATTTACAATTTATTATGGTTTAGGTACCTGAGATCCATGTGGCCTTTTGAAAATATTTTTCCAACATACTGAAAAATAGAGGGGAATTTAGATACCATACAATGTTCTCTCAGATGCCTTCTGAACTTTCAGGCTATTTGATGATTGTGACTGCCATTTTTTTTTTCTTTAGGGCACATCTTTAAGTATTCTCTAGCTCTAAGAAGACAGCCTTTGCATCTGATTCTCCACCCTTGTATTTTACTTTCAGCTTTTCTCTTCTTGTCCTGTTGCAGCTTTGACAAGCTTATGCAACTGAGGTGATGATAGCTGCCTTGATTTCTCTTATATCTATAGGTGCTTCTCTCAGCAGAGCCCTTACAGGCTAAACATGTGAACAAAAAAAAAGAGATTTTACTTGTCTTTGTGACACTAGCAGTGCCTGCAATGGTTGGATAATTGACTATTGAAAGCCTTGAGACATTTCTTCTTTTGTTTGAGATGGTGGTGGTGGCCAGGGCTCCTTGGTGGTGTATGGTGTATGAAAATAGCTCAGGTTCTCAAGAAGTGTGTTGTCTGTGTTAAATGGTGCTCACATAAATGTATGGGAGTTGTTACTCTGTTGTTACTATACCAAGTGTCTCCCAAGATGAGTGGTCTGTACTGCCATAATGTTTCAAAGTACGTCTATTAGTATTTTCTGGTCTTAAATGATACCAAATCTATCCATTGAAAATTACCTTGAAAATCCTTTTAGTACAAATGATCTCATTTTCAAAGCCACCTCCTCAGGTTACAACTAAACTAAGCACCCAACTGGCTGCGGCTGTGGCAGCGCCACGGCTGCTGTAATGACACCCCCAGGTGTGGCCGTGTGGATGTCCCTGTGCACAATCCATTTTGCATGGCTCCCAGCATGCCGGTTGGCTTCCCTTGTTGTTTGTGTGAATTTTCCCCCCCACTCACAGAGGACACAGTCCGACTTTTTTTTTTTTTAAATATTGTGACACCACGGCTATAAATCTGTCAAAATTACAAGGGCATAACAAAGAGTGGATCTGACCGATGGCGCTGTTATCCTTTTCTTAGCATTTCCCTGGAATTCTAACTGACAGCGGCCCTTAATATAAATTTGTTTTATATAAATTTGCAAGGAGCTCTGTTTAAGCTAGCAAATTATTGTGCCAATGTGTGACACTAACCATACTGCAGAATAAAGAGCGGTGAAGCATTTATGATGCTAAAATAATTTCAGGTCATGTCTTTTTTTTTTTTTCCTTTGTGTAGTTTTGCTTTTATTACTAGTGCTGAAATGGTTCTTGCAGCGCAAGTGAGAAAACCAGACTGAACCTCCTGGTTTTTTGTTGGGCTCTCAGCTGGAAATCCCTCCCTCGATTTTCCATTGATAAAAGTGTCACAAAGGGAATCCAGAGCAGAGGAATAGGCGGAAATAGAACAATGCAAAGTCTTGGACTTGAATCATAAAGAAAGTTAACTAATGTAGATGCAGTACTGGATGAGCTGCTGCTGCTTTCGTGACCAGGTTCATTTACCTGTGGTCTTAGTATTTGTGACTGCCCTCAAAGCCATGTAACAAATCAGCTATTTATTCTCTCTTTGCTGTTGAGGCTCTTTAAAAGGATATTGCAGAGTATTTTCTTCTCTCCCTTCCTATGGACTGCTTTATTTGACCTTCAAGAATTCAGAGTCTCAACAGGGGCTAGAAAACTCACATACAATAATGCTTTTATTGTTAATCTATAAAATATGTCTTTCACTAGTAAAATAAAGATGTGACATTTTTAGAGCTCTGATAAGGAACATGGCAGTGGAAAAGGCCCAGGTCTCCTGCTGTTCAAATTAAGGGCAGCTGATTTCAGTGAGAGAAGAACCAGGCTTGTTAAATGTGCATTTTAACATGTGCACTCAGATATTCCCATGATGCTCGAGAAAATTCCAGGAGAATTTTGCAAGAATTGAGAAGTAACACCATAGAGAACTTTGTTCATTTAAGTGACTGAAGATGCTTAATGCTCCTTCAGAGCTTTTTGAGAGGGAAGATTACTTGAGTTTAGTATCATTAGTTAGGTGTTTAAGTTTATACTTCTTCTAGACTTTCTCTGCATTGTATCACTAAAACAATGGTTTCTGTATCGCTTCTGTGTTTGACCTTTGTGCCAGGGTCAAAGAGCTGACATCATGATGTTTGCCCCAGTGTCTCTGTGGTCATCTCCCCATCATGTGCTGTAGGTGAGGATCTGCATGCAATGGTGCAAGGAAGGGGCTTGGATGCCCGTGTGGAAGACAACTGCTGCATGTCCTGTGCTGGGTGCAGCAGGGAGTGTGATGGTCTGTGACGCAGGAAGCTCAGTCCTGAGTGAGGCAGTGACCTGCTTTGCTGCAGTGGGAGCAGCAGGTGCTCAGCACCCCGCGCCAGTGCTCAGCACATGGCTTGTTGCAGACTTGAATCTCTCAAGCTTTGCTGAGAAGCACTGGCATACCTTCCAATGTGAAAGAGTAAGTCCTGCTCTTGTCTTTCCCTCCTGTTCTCCTCCACTCTTTCCCCCCACTCTTCCCCTTTTCCTGTCTTTCTTAAACCTGCCAAAATGCCACAGAGCCACACACTGAAGTCTGTTTCCTTGTTCTGATGGTTTATTGTGATGGGGTAACAAGAACATGCACAGGTATTAAAGTATGGTATGATAATATAGCAGGAATGGGTTATGTAATGAGCCTATAAGCAGGATATGCATGGCCTATCCATATGTTCTTCAAGGGTACAAAGGAAAATATGCCAAATAGTGAGCAAATGAGAAGGATGACTGGAAATAGTGTTTGGATTTATTGGACATTTCAAATCTCTTCCTCTGACCCCATGAATCAAAGCGGTTGTATTTTGTGCTGGGTTTGGGGTTTTTTATTTAATTATTATTGTACCACCCTCCCTTAAAGCCAAAAAAGGAAATGCAGCAGGCAAAACCACTTTTAAGTTGAAAACCAAGTAAGAATAAATCACGGTGTGCTACCTTAATAATGTTATTAAAAAATTGCTTTCCAGTGAAGCATACTGAAAGCTAGAAGTAGTAACTGCTTTAAGTGATACAATTTGTCTAGCATTTTGACAATGCAAGAATTTTTTCTTCTTGTCAGTGTAAGAGTCAGTAAAGTTGGGTTTCTTACTGTCCCCATTCTGCCCAACATGCTATTTCCATGCAGAGATGGACTCTTCAGGCCTGTGCCTTTTCATCATTATGAGAATACATGAGAGATATGCACTCTCTGTATGAGTAAATACAACAACCCAGGCCATTTATTTTCATCACTATTTTGCATAGTGCAAATACCATATACAGCAGAGGAAGATGCAAAAATTATGCATGCAAATACCATATACAGCAGAGGAAGATGCTAAAAGCCAGTTCTTACTAGATCCGAAATGGGATACTAGTTGGTGAATGATTGCAAATATAGCTACCCCATGTTGTCCTTAAGAGACTCAGATTTGGAAAAGGCATGTTATCTGTAATAGTGGGCAGAGCATCCACTGAATCAGAGTGTTTTTGTTTAAGAAAAAGCTGCCAAACATTGAAGGCAGGGAAAGCAGTATTGTTTTTTCATGCTTTTGGTGCCAAAGAAGCAAAAGAAGGTAACAGAAGAAAGGGGCAACGTTCTGAAGGTGTTTGGGGTTTTTTTTTTCCTGTTACAAATAAAAAATTAGATGTTTATAAGAAATGAGGGCAATTAAGTTGAGTGTTCTGCTTTGGACAATTGTAGCACTAATAGGATGGAAGCAGTATCAGCAGTTGCTACAATTATAGCTGCAGTTACTAAGAGAAATCCATGTTCTGTTATTTGAATGAAGCATTCACTGCGTGGCTGAAAAGCAGCAGTATCTTAAAGAGACAAGGAAGGAAAATTATCCTCTTACTCATTTTGTTTTGTTTATTTTATTATCCACATGCTTTTTCTTGAGAAAGTTTGTGCATGTGATTCCTCCAAGAGTTCAAATCCCGTCTTTCCTTTGCACCCAAAGCAGTTTAAACAGTTTGAAAAAGAGAGTAAATGTGCATATAAAAGTATATATGTATGCATATAAAAATGAAAGTATCTGCAAGAGAGCAAAATGGAACGATTGAGTTTGTATTCCCTGTAACCCACTAAAACTTATGGGTCATGCACAAATTATTTTAAGGGTAATTTCCCTTTCATTTTCATCAGGTTTTTTTGTATTGTGAGCCATTATTTGCTTCCTTTCAGTGATATGTCAACAAACATTACTTTTCTTTGTGGATGTGGCTGAATTTTGTTCATTAGAGAGATGACAACACATGAACAGTTGTGCCTTTAGAGTACTGGCATTTAAGCAGTTTATAAGGAGTATGTTTATGCTTTGGATGGAGATCACTTGGTGCTGGTGTTAGTCAAATTAAGGCTGAAATCATGGAAATCTTGACTTTTCGCCCACTTCATGTATCTTGGACAATTTAGCATGTATGGTGGGCAGTTTCCAAAGGCAAACAGATGGTGTGCTCATAAACACCAGGACACAGAAAGGTGTTATTAATACTGGGTTTGTCTCTTTATAAATGAAGGATGCAGATCAATGACTACTATAAATTAGCATATTCCTGTCAAGTAAAGTTATGCCAACAAAGATAGAATGAGAATCTGTCTTCCTGGCCGCTCTTTTTAAATACAATGCTGGAACTGCTCATGTAGTTGTCTCTGTATGTGTGTTTCTCTATTCCCTTACACTGTCTCTGTGGCAAAACATGTTCTCTAGTCATCTATTTTTTTTTTTTCCAGATGACCAAACACAGTTTTTCAGCAGATCTCAGACTCCTTTCCTTCTTTAAATGCCTCTTATTCCCGTTTTTCTCATTTTCCAGTTTTGAATATGAAAGTACCTTCTTGCTTCCCTATGCTTCTAGTTGTAGCAACAGGATAGGATATCTTTGCTCCTCTCTTTTCCTGCTTTTCCCATCCCTGTGGATTCATACAGGGAGGGGATGTTAGTCACACTTGTATAGTGCAGAGTGATTGACAAAGTTAGTGCAGGTTGTGCTGGGGTTTGCTGTGTGACTACATGGATTGCATTTGCAAATCCTGCTGTGCTGGCTTGCAGCTGGCTCTGGACTTCCCAGTGGGTAACACTGAACCAAATTGGATGAACTGTTCCCATTCAAAATGTCAAATTTGTGTTCTTAATTTCCAATGAGGGTGTAATGTGATAGCAAAATCATTCTGTAAAGGGTCATACACTGTTTACTGTCAGTTTGTGAGGCTCAGACAGAAGGAAATGATCAAAAACACTCGATGCTCGTTATTTATTAATTGAGTTCTGGCAGAGCCTTGCTGCATTCTGGATTTTTTGTTTGTTTCTTTGTTTGCAAACAAAAAAAGACAAGCACAGTTCACAAAATAAACGAAAAGGGAAATTTGTTAACAAAGATTTCTGACAAGGAAGAATCGGGGTTTGAGGGCATTTGAGTGGAGGTGCCTTGGAATACAGGGAGAACAACTTGGCGTTGTGTCACCCTCACTGAGTGTTGCTCCTGAAAGAGAAGGATACTTTAGAGAACAGCAGACTATGAATCTTCTATGGCATGCTTCTGGCATGCTGGGTTACCAGAAAATATTTACCCTGGTAAGTTCTGTGGTGGGGATATTTTAAGTGCTTGCACTTTGCTGCTTGTATGGATTTACTTTCTTAAAAAAAAAAAGGTCAAACTAACAAGAAGCTCCAACTGTTTTTTTGCTTTTCTGTATCTCTGCCTTGTTTCTGTGCATATTCATGTAAAGAATAGTACATTGAAGTAATTGTGTCTGTCTTTATTAACTGTGATTTCTTGACTTCAAAAGTCCCAAAGATGCTTAGAGCTCAGTCTTCTCTTCTGCAGTGAGCCCTATGCAGTCAGACCCTTCCATAGCTGCTGTGGCCCATGTAGAGCTGTGTCAAAGCCTGGGCTGTGAAGTTTACATTGATGAAAGGTCTGAAGATTCAGCTGCTGGTCTCCCCCACCCGATGTTAAAAATTAACCAAATATAGGTGATTTTTTCACAGGGATATCTAAGAACGTGCCTCTGATCAGCATAATCCCTCTGCCAAATTTCCAGACTTGCTCCAGAGCCTGAAGCCATTTTTATATCTCAGTAAATTAGCAACAACAATAGCAGCAGCAGCAAATTTAACAGTCAGCAATACATTCTTATTTGCCTGCTCCATTACTCCAAAATGGCTGATTTTTTCCTGAAACTTTCCCTTAAAAGATCAGTCTGAGGCAGATTTTAGAAGATTTTAATTAAAATCTATTTTATGTTTATATTAAGCATCTTTTATTAAAATATTAATTCACTTGCCAGAGTTGTAAAAAACTAAAACCAAGGCTCTTGAGGAAGCTGCTTGAATAGTCTTCAGTGTCATGGTTGCTGTGAGAATTGCTTTCTTTGGGCTGCTAGTCTAAAGGTGTTGTGTTCAGCTGCAATTCTATATACCCTGTCCTTGAGATACCATTTATCTGCCTTTTACTTTCCTCTACTGCTATTCTGTGGAGTGGTAGAAAAAATTGGTGCAGGAGATCATTCTTTCCAGGTCACTTAGATCTGCATTGTTTCAGCTCTCCTTTTCTTGTCTGCTTCTTTGACTTCACAAATGTTTCTTTCCTCCCTTTGGATTAGAGCTGGAACTTTAAAAAGGCAAAATACACAGCGAGACCTGCTGGACTTCTGCTCCGGCCCTGTCCTCATCAGTTGTGCCCCAGGGGTTCTGCAACTTACTCAGTAAACAAGAAGCCAGTGTCAGCTGCTGAAGCTCCTGCTGCTTTTCTCTCTTTTACCCCATCAGTGCTTTTTGGACAGTAGTGGTACCCAGCAGGGGTCTTTTGCAGTTCCTCTTGCCTGGTTAAGTGGCTGTGGTGGCTTTTTTTGAGCCATGTCAAAACCAGGACCTGGGAGGTGCTGCACAGTGCACCCATGTCTGCCCAACTGCCTTGTTGAATTTGGCAGCATAACCAGTCAGGAGACAGAAAATGTTTGCTCATCTGGGTCTCCTGAAGAGAACAGGCAGGTCTAGGAAGTTGATTGGGGCAGGGCTATTGAAAGTACTTGGAGACATGCAAGATTCCAGCTCTCCCTGGCTGTGAGCTGGCTCCCTGAAGAACTGCTAAAAATCCCCCTCACTGTTCCTCTGTGCTCAAATCAATCCCAGTTGAAGCTGGGAGTAATATTTGCATACCTCACTGGTTGTTCAAGCTAAATTAATATTTGTATAGCACACTGTGTTCCCCATATTGAAAGGACTACATGAACACTGCTGTTTCTAGGCAGCTGCATCCCGTGCTTGAATGTTGTAAATGTACTTAGCCAGGACAGACAAGACTCATTGCATTTGTTCAGAAAAAACTTGTCAGTCCCTCGGTATATGCATGAATGCATTTTTTTATGTAGGTGGTGTGTTTGCTATAAAGCTGAAGCTCCCCTCTGTTGGAATCGCCCTGTTTCAAAGGTTGGAGTTTGTGTTCATTTGCCATTTTTGATTCTGCTTGCCACTGCATTGCATGCTGGGGGGGAGTATTATGTAGTTTTTTCAGGGTCTTTCCCTGCTTATGGAAACCTTCCAGTGCATGCATAAATGCCGTAGCAATGCTTTTTTTTAAGCTGAGAACATAAATAGAGTAGATTATTGTCTGGTAAAGCTGATTGGTATTCCTTAAATCTTGATCTCATCCCTTACTTATTCACACATCATCTGCACAGAAGATATTTCTGCTATCTTCTGAACTCTGTTTCACACAGTCCGGTGAGATGTTAAAAAATAATAATTCTATAAATCTTTGCTAAACCAAATTAAAGCATTAAATGAAATCTGGGGAAAAAAATGAAATCTGAGAAAATAATTAATTCAAGCTAATAAATGTTCTTCTGGTCATAGATTGTCTAAATTCTCCTGCAGTGTGTGAAAGAGGGTGATTTCTCCAAAGGTCCTGCTTGCAGAGCATCTGCAGGAGATGACAGCATCAGGAGAAATAGAACAAGCTGTGGCATCAGTGCTGTTGCACCGTCGGCATTGCAGCCTGCAAGAGCAAAGCAGCGCCGTCTCCTGCAGGAGAACCTGGGCTTGTAGCTCTCAGCACACAGGATTCTGCTTGTTGTGTCACGCTGCCATAAATCCTGAGCAGCTCCATTGAAATGGAGGGAATTACTCCAGATTTATGCCAGTTTTGGTGAAAAGAGGCTTTTTGCTGAATGGATCGGGGCAGCCACTCGCCAGGTGGAAGGGAAAGAAGTGACTCAGCTTTCGACAGTTGTTGCTGATCACTGGCTTTTGCCAAGCGCAGAGTCACAAATTTCCTCTTTTTCCCCCCTTCTTCTTCTCCCTGCCTCCTGTTTTGTTTTTTTTTTCTTTTTTTTTTCTTTTTTCTGGGTGGGTGACTGCTTTATGCACTGTGCAGAAAAGAGGACTTAATTTCTTAGGGAAGAGGGGATCTAGTGGAAGGATGAACCAGCCTGAATCCTTGCTGTGAGCAAGGAGCTCGTGGAGGGGCAGATCACCCTTGCTAGAAGCATTTGGCCCCTCATTTCAGAGTGTGCATTATTGGCTTCTGCTTCTTGCCTTTGGGAGACAAACGTTTATAAGAGGGAGTTCTCTGTGTGGTTGCCCTCTTATTTCTGTGTGCACGGCAATAACCCGCTAAGGACAGTGACAGCAGCTCCTCCCGCGGGGCACACAAGGGAGCAAAGCCAGCAGCAAGCAGAACTGAGAGCTGGGTGCTGCCTCTTACTTCCCCCCCACCAGTCTGTAGTCACCCTGCTCTGCCTCCCCAGCAAGCTCACAATCCAGCAGCAGTGCCTGTTACCTGCATCCAAAAAAAAAAAGGAGCGAAGGGGGAGAAAAACCCCATAGTTAGATTCTAGGGCCATGTACTAGTTGAGTAAATAGTGGGGTTTTTTTTGGACTACCCAATAAGAATACTTCAAGTTTAGAAATGGTGTTAAATTACTGCAATGAGAAATGGGATTTAAAAACTCTAAATGAAGAAGACAATAGCGTACTGTAGATCTCTGAAAAACATGGGTTGTTGAACTGAAGCTCCCTGAATGTTTCAGCCCATCTGTCTTGATAGTTTCTGTGTCTTAATCACGGATTTCATGAAGTGTCTAATTTTCCTTTTTTAGCTTTCTGTCTTCCTCTTGTACAAAAGTTAAGACAGGGAAATCATCTGAGCTGGATTTACTTTTGCATTCGAGAGAAAAGCAGTCTATAAAAAGAAGTGAGTGGTGTGTGTGCTGGGAAACCAAGTTTGTCTGCTTTGGGTTTGGGGAGCAAGATTTTCCCACCCTCACTTCTGCTACTGGGGTGGTTATTGGGACAGCTGGGGAGTGCAAGTATAGGTGCCTACCCCGTAACTGCCAGTGCTTTTAATTGTCTGGCTCTGGTCCATGGTTGTCTAAACAGTGTGGACTGGCTCTGCTGAAGTCATTGGCAAAATTCCTTCGCTGTCCCTCCCACTGCTGCCACTGTTCCTGGCAGCTGTCAAGATGTACTGGCAAGTCCCTGAGCCCTCCTGCACTTCGGGAAGTCTGCAACAACTCTTCTGAACTGGAGAACTGCTTCCTATTCATAGCTGTGGGATGAAAAGCACAAACCAACCAATAGAAATATTCTCCCGAAAGTCAGAGCATTTTAATTGACCCCTCAGGAGGGTCATTAAAGGAGGGTTGTACATCTCCAGATTCTTCCTGTGTGAATCCATCACATAGAGCCTACTCAATTTCTAGCAAGAGTGGAAATTTTTGCCCCTGCGCTGCACAAAGCACAGATAAGGCCATGTATATTTGCAGTGTGTACTATGCAGAAGATGCTGATTGACATTAATTAGGAGTGGGAGGCGTGAAAGTGTAAAAATAAAATTCCTTTCTGTCAGGTTTACTATTAGAAGTGAAGTACACGGTGTGACACTGAGTGCATGTGAGCGTGCACGTGTGTCTGCGTGTGAGTGTGTGTGGAGTGGAGGGTGTGTACTCAGCATTTAGAACAATAGTGGGAGTGAAGCATTGCAGGTTTGAACATCTGTAAAAGTCTGTGATTATATCCTTTTTCTTGGGAGCTGCTCAGTGAAATGTGCTGAAAAATGGTTTCTTTTCCTTTGCTAGTTCAAAATGCCGTGTTAAAAAGCACACAGTGCCAGAGATTGCAACTTGTATCAGTTCAGCTGCCTCTGCTCAGCTTTGTGCTACTACAGTGACTGTTGTGAGAAGCAATCAGAAGGGACAATGCTTTCGGAAAATTTTAGCAAGAGCAATACTTTGAAATTAAATGCATCTCTATTTAACAAGGTCTGGTATTGCTCTAGTTAGTAATAGTTATTAATTCCTTCTCTGTGTGTGTACTAAAAATAAGAAGCAAAAAGGGAATTCTGCTGAGTTAATGGTTCAAGAAGTGTGTTGTTGAATGCGCCTGGCCTCCTCTTACAAAATAAATGGACAATCAGGTGTAACTTAAAAAGCATATTCTTTGGATCTTAACTGTGTTAGAATATCTGAGCTCGAGAACTATTGCTTATGAAATTTCTTCAGTGTCTCTATTTTATGTGGGTGATACTGCCAGAGGGTTATCTATGGAGCTTTTAATAGCTGTCTGACTGTCCATCTGCTCTATGTGACTGTTTATATTTATCCTTTATATGAGAAGGTTCAAAACACGGACACTCTGTCAGCCTAATTCATCTGTCACTGAAGTGGCTGGCACTGTCTGAAGACCCTCTTCCGCAGTGGTTGAGACCAGTCCATGCAGAACTGCAAGTCTGTGTTTGGTCTTCATTGATTATAGCTAAAGGACAATCTTTTTCTGTTACACCTCTGAAATGATGTTACCTACTAGCTTCCTTCCATTAGTGAGCTACTTTAAAGTGAGCCCCTTTTTATTATCATTGCCCAGTGATTCAATGGAAATGAGTTGCTAATCTCTTAATTTCCTAGCAGAATTTTTCTCTGTTGACAAACTGACCATTTGCTGGGAGGGAGGGTGGAAATGACAACTCAACTCTCCAGGTCTGCAAGATACTGATAGTATGTTCTACAGGCACTGAGTTGTGGCTGCTTGTGCTGAGCCTATGGTTGAGATACAGAGCTGTTTCTTAGGCCTGCAGATTAACTATAATGTTTGGTCCATTACTGAAAGCAGATTTAATGTTTTGGACATTAAGTCAAGATACTCTCATCCTCCTAGAAGGAAAGCACCAAACTGTTTGGCCTCACCTAACACTGATGCTGTTGCTTTAGCATCATAGTATGGAAGAACAGTCTCAACACCACCCCTCCTCCACCCCCAAAACCAAATCCAACAAGCAAAAAAACCCCAACACCTATCCAAAAACCTCACCCCTGGCTTGTTGATGTTGATCCTTCTGCTTAGGGGCTGATACTTTGGGTGAGGTGTCACATGTTGCTTTGAAGGAGCACGTGGCTTCAGCTAGGAGAGAGTGCTGACTGTGGGAACGTGGAGCTAAGGGCAGCACTGGTGGATATTTTCCAGCCAGCTTTGGTATCAAGTTTACAGAGTACATGTGGTATAGAACTTCACATACTGTGTCACAAAGACAGGAGTTTAGTTATTAGTTGCTCCAAATGTGCACCAAAGGTCCCTCTTAGTTGACTGAGCTGCATGTGGTTTTTTGTGTAGGTGTGTGTGCTTTTTGTGCAGGTTTGCTGTGTAGGTGTGTGTAGGGAAGATGCTCCCTGCGCTGTCCCTGGCTGAGCCATGGGCACATCTGGTCTGCCACAGCTTGGGTGATGTGCGTGGGGAGATGTTTGAATTAACTAAAGAGGCACCAAAACCAATTCACAGGTATACAAACACTGAGGTTTTCCCTTGAGGAGAATGATTCTGTAGTTTAGTTAGGGAAACCACACGGAGGTTGATTTCTGGGTTTTGATTTTGTTTTATTTGTCAATGTAACAGTTCACTTGTGTTTGAAAGGGTTAAGCAGAGATAAGTTCATGGTTGAAACTGCAGTGGTGGACACAGAATGCATGGCATATCTGGTGTCAAAGAAGTTAGTTGTAGTCATGTATGTGTAGATAAAAATATATTGAGTTTTCAGCAGTGTTTTTTTCTTGGCTGTAATTGTGATGTTACTAGCAATTAATGACAACTGGATTTCACTACTGTTTTCTTGCTGTAAGCCTCAATTCAGTGAATTGAGTGAATGTATGTGAACTGTGAAGGAAAAAGAGAGGGAAAAAATAAAAAGAGGAGGGCAGAGTAAAAAGACCATATTTGAAATCATCCTCAGACTGTTTCTGTGTTTAAGGCCTGATCAAATAGTGTTCTTGGGAGAATTATTCAGACCTCAGAGAGTTCAATGCATATTCAGTGTCTTCTAGAATGAGATCTCTACTGATTGAAGAACCATTTGGTCTTTGGGACTATATCTATAAATATACATATTTTCCTTCTTAGAGACTCTAACTGCTGAAGTCAAACCCACCAGTGTTTTGGGTTTGACCCACCCACAAGGTTTCATCTTCATACACATAAAGGCCACTTTACACTCTTGAGGCAAGTAGTAAGATCTTGAACAATGCGTAAATCATACAGTTCATTTTGCCTTCTTCCTCTTTTCATACTGATTAATATATTAGGCTGTCTAAACATAAAATACACAAGTAAAATGTGTGTGGGAAAACACTGTGTAGGTATATAGCCTTCAAGGATTGGGTAGCTATCTGTAAGCTTGAATTAATTAGTTGGGCTGACGTGCAATCCGTTCAGTTTTGTGGGGGCTGGACATTTTGTGGGCAAGCAGGAGGGAAATCCTTTGAGGGATGTGTCATTGTAGGACATTCTCATATTAAAGTTTTTTTTGAGTGGGGGGAAGAAAACTATGATAATATCTGCTCATGATCCTCCATGCCATGAACATAGCTTAAAACAGAGCCTGTGTTTTGAATGGTTCTTCAATTGTCATCATATTTTTAAATTCTGTGTTATTAAAAAAAAAGGATTAAATTATTTTTAACACAATGTATAGAGACAGTGCTTGAAATAGTTTGTAATCAGCTAGACCAAGTCCTGGATGGTGCTTTCCTGTTAGTGTTTATAGAAGAAAACAGTGTTTGCACAGTTCAAATGCTTTTCATGTCAGCACTGATCACATTTGTTTGCAGTCTATGAAAACAGAACATTAGATTTCACCTCAAAGCTATTCTAAGAAAACATTTTAATAATCATTGATTGTATTTCAGAAATTTGGTAGTACTGAAAATGTTACCATAGCTATAGCCATGAAGTTAGAACAGAACTGCTACTATTTTTGGAGTGTGTCTAAATCAGTAATTTTAGTGGAAAGATTGGCAGAATTTCATTGTGCTTGTCAAAGTTACTAGCTTCCTTCCAATTCCTCCAGTTTTACTTATCTGTTTGGTGAAAGCAGAACACACAGGATATGCTTTCCAGAGCCCACGTAGGGAGCCTGCATGCTGGATGTCAATAACTGCCTGATGCCTCTCAGGCTTCCTGTGTCTGTCCCGACTGTGCTCCCCTCAGTGCTGCCTCCAGTGCTCAGATTGCAGAGTCAAGCCCGGAGGTAGGCTTGTGGCCCAAAGGGCAGCTTTGACTGAGGCTGGATCTCTCAAGTCCCACCAAAGGACCCTCGGCACTGCATCATCCTTCCTCTCTTTTGCAGTTTAAGGACTGTTTAATCCTGAGCGATGGCTGTAAATGTGCTTTTCAATGCCATCAACTTGCATGAGTGAAACGCTGGGAAAGGATGCTGTGAAGCTGCCAACACAGCTTGTCCAGGAAGTTTTCTTTTCTGAGGAGTTTTAAAGTGGCATTAAAGTTTTCCTTTTGCTGGGGTGTTTTTTTTGCCGTGTGCATCAGTGATGCTTGGGTGGGTGTGTTCCTTTTTTCGGACTGAGATTTGGAACTGTGCTTTTCATTCTTCATTTGCACTTAAATAGTAAACCAATGTTTCATAACACCAGTGTTTTCAAATTCTGTGATAACTGAAGTGTCCAAATGATTATTTATTGGGAGTAGAAGTTTATCATTGTATTATCTTTGGGCTAAATCAGAAGGATAGTGCTTCAGGCATTTTTTAACAGAAAAAAGTGGTAATAACTTGATATTCCACAGCATACATAAATTGATGAAAGTCAAAAGACCATTTGCTTTGAGGCTGTGCATAATGATCTCATTTGTTATTATGTGGTCTGCACAGGGTACTCTCAAGACATGTAGGACTTCTTCCTTTCTAATGTTTCTGCATCAGGATGATAGAGATGAATACTCCATAGATGTGTGGCCATCTGGTTCTCCTAATTCCGCTAAATTTACCAGAAGAAAAAGTAATGTATTATGCCTTTCTAAATATAGTTCTTTTTCCATGATTGAAAATTGAATCACTTATTCTGTGGAAAACTCTGATATTCTGTATCAAAGTTTCCTTTGTTCCAGCTTGAATATTCTTAGGAAAAGTAAACCCTTGATTTCTTCAAATAAGTATCGTGGGATTTTTTGAAATTTTTCTTCTTTTGCTGTCATTTTTGGATCCAGATGTTCTCCAACCATACACACCGAGTAAAGGTATTAGTGACCTCTTTTGTTCCTTGGATTATAGCAAAAATAAAGACCTTAAAATGCCTTAGAAGGAAAGGAAGGCAGTGTAAAAGAAAGCTAGCCTGCTGGGAAGAATAATTTAAGAAAGAAATTTGAAGCACTTCCGTAATAAATCCCAAACTTAAAAAACTCTTTGTGATTGGGGTTTGGTCTTGAAATTGCAGTTCTAGTTTGGAGCCTTCTACTGGCACAATGTCTTCTAAGAGAGTCTGGTGTATGTTTTGGGTTAGTATGAGTGGTTTCAGTTGCTGAAGCAGTTGCAGGAGGCATGTTAGAGGCAGTTCAGACCTCGCTGTGAAGCTGTACAGAGATGCCAGTGAGTGAATATGAATGCAGTGATCTCGGTGCCACTAGAAAAAAAGAGTGGTATTAATAACAATGAAAAGAAGAGGGACCAGCACTTGATGTGATGACACTGTTTGCCAGCCAAGTAAATGTGTCAGAAGGTCACCAAGCAGTATCTATGGCAACCAAAGGAGGAGGATGGCTCTGCTGGGTCAGTGTTGCTTGTTGGGTAGAACCCCAGGCAGTGAACTGTGATATGACCTGATTAGGACTAAGCTACTGACTGATAGTGTTTATCAGCCACAGTCTTCAGAAATCAGTGAAAAGCAGAAAGAAAAAAATGGTGGAAAGCAGAAAAAACAAGGACCAAGAAAGTTTGTCTGACATCTTTCCAATTAAAAAACTCAGTCTATTCAGTACATATACAAGTGTGGTAAGCCTGATCTCTGGAGAAAGTTACTTGTCATTTCTGCTAGGAATGTTTTTACTCTGCAATGTCTTTTTTTTTTTTTTT
>VZRF01004795.1:567288-788872 GCA_013396875.1 Vireo altiloquus
TACTTTTTTAAGGGAGTAGGGTTTGTCAGGAATCTTACATACCGACACCAGACTTGCCACTGGGCTAGCCATATATTTTGTCAAGTGACATTTCTTATGTGGTTTTAAAAACTAAAAATAATTGAAAAATCACCAAGTCTTTTAAGCCTTTGATGGAAATCCAGCAACTTAAATATTGTTGAAATCCAGTCTGTAGGGTGGGTTAACTGAATTCCCAGCGTAGTAGCACTATTAAAGCCACTGTCTTAGATAATAAATGGCAATATGCTCTATGACTCATTTGAGGGGTCATTATTTTTGGCTGGCCTGAAAGATGGTGTTGTTTGCTGGGCTGCAGTGAGGAAGGTGTCAGCCTGTGCCATGTATGTGAGCAAAGTGACTTAGTGGAAGAGAGAGGGCAAGTTTCCTCAGAGACCCCTTGGGATGCAGGTTGGGGAGACGAGATGGATTCCCAGCTGATTCTTTGGCCTGTAACCCAGAGTATTAAAATCCGCTATGAAAATGCTGTGTGTTCCTTTCCCTTCACCACCCTCCATTTTGTACTGCAATGTGGAAGCCTAGGGAGTAGTACTGCGTGTGGTACTTCAGGATCCAAAGGGCTATGAAATTACATTATTGAGGGGATTAATAATCTCTGGGACACACTGTAATTTGCTTTATATTAATGAACATGCACGTAAATAATGTAGTAAAGATCTGCACATAAAATGGTAAAAATCTGCAGTTTGCCTGGGTATTCTTTTTTTTTTTCCACAGATGTGCTGTATCTTTTGTAATCCAAAGCTTTGCATCTGAAGCACTTCTTGCTGCTGAGATGGTCTTCCCTAGCATGACCCCACGCTCTGATCCTTAGTTTGCTCAGAGCCAACCTCGGAGCAGCTGCCTTGTGAGCACTGCCGGCTCCTCTCAAACCCTCGTTTTAGTTTTCATGTTCCTACGTTTTGTCAGGTGCCAGCTGGCAGCGCAGCTGCGCTGGTGGCACTCAGAGGAGCCCAGGGTCACTGTGAGCTCAGCAGGGCACTGGCTGCTGCAGGGATGGCCCCAGCAAGCACAAGGAAGCTGGGAGGCGTTTGTCACATTGCTCTTGAGGTGATTCCACTGCATACTCATGGAGCAACACGAAGAGACTTCTTCTGTATGTCTGCCAAGCAGAACATTACTACAGAGCACCATCATTCAGCTGGAATAAAGGGAAATAAAGGATGAAAATGTTTGCAGGATCGCAGGACTGTTGACTCTTTCAAACCCCTACAAAAGTAAATGATTGAACAAGTCTACAGCTTGGGTTCAGCTGTGGATGTGCAGCTCAAGCTGTAATTTTCTATTCCGACATAAACTCTGGTTATTGTTTAATGAAATAGAAAGTCAAGGCTTTAAATTGTGAGCAATTCAGATGTTTTTCTTCCACAAGATTGTGTAGCATTTTTTGTTTTGTTTTCTGTCTTCTTATGTCAATATCTAAAAGTTTACTGTGATAAGTCCAAGTGGCAGAGAACGTGGTTTGTTCTGGCACGAAGAGAAGACCAAGCAGTGTTTCTCCAGGTTCTGAAAGCCTGAAAGGAACAGGGAAGTAAGTCAAACTGATGAGTTTGAAATGATTTCTGACTGATGCTGTTGCCTTTCCCTGGTCTTAAAATTAAAACCAAAACATGGTTTAAGGGGAAAAAGGGTTTTTACCTCAGTATTTATTTCAGGATCCTTGGGTTCAGCATTTCGTCCAGGTGGAATGCCCCAAAAATGCATGCATACTGTTACATTGAAATACACACAATTATAGGCCTTACAAAATTAACATATTTATCAAAGATTTCCCAATGAGAGGTTTGAGTGAACCCCCTGTTCTGAGGAACCTTCTCCCTGAATGGGCCTATCTTAGTTTACAAAAATATGTTTTGGAGAGGACCTTGGTGTCTGGGGCTTCCAGACTGTTTGGTCTCCTGGTTTAATGGTACAGTGGGTCTGAGCTAAGTTATCAGACTTGGAAAGTTACAAGTATGTAGGCTAAAAGCACTAAGAATACATAAAACTATATAAAATGGTATATAAGAGGGGTATAAAAGAAAAAGCAAAAATCATTCTGGCATCAATGCTTGTAGCACTGTTTGCATCCATGCTTTCAATGTCTGTGTAATGCATTACAATGGTGATTCTTAAAACCCCAACAAATTCTATTCCTCTTAGTACACAGAAACTGCCCTAGAATTTTCCTTGTTATCTGTTTTTGGATCCTATTTTGTTGGCAGCATGGTACAAGCTATAGCTGGCACCCACATGATGCAGTGCTAGGCTTTGTGTAAAAATACACTAGAGTGTATGTGGGCAGGGCCGTAGCCTCTGCAGTTGCTCTATTTGTAGCATGGCTCCTTCATCTTTTGCATGTTTCTGTATGTGATATTTGGGCAGATTTTAACAGACCTGGCTTAGGGTCTGAAATAACAACCAGCATCTTATCAAAGCACTTAGAGTATTATGAAAGGAACATGCTTATACAGCATGAGTATTTATAGCTAGCCCTTTTGACTGACGTAAGGCAAAGGTATTCCGAAAGTATTTGAAATATCTACAGATTTTTATACCGTGTCAAAATGCAGTGCTTAGAGATCTCACCATGAAAGCCTATATTGATAAAAACAGCTTTCCCCTCAGTTTCTGGGGACATTTGTGACTTGAAGGCCAAGTGATTATGATCAGTTGCTTTCCTGTTGCGGTGTTGTTGAGCAGTCCGTGCATATGGTATGTTCACCAGGATCTGGTGCAGAGGGTCTACCCTTTGTCATGGCATGAAGTTTTTTAGGGAAGACAGATCAAGTGTTTCACTAGATATGTCTTGTGAAACTCATACGATGTCACCAACCTCATCTTCTGCTAAATTGGACAAAACTGTTTTAAGAAGTAACCTGGGTTTTCTCATATCTTAGCACTTGAAATATTAGGGAAAATAAAAATGGATTTTATTCCTCTAAGTGCAAAAGAGCCATTGGAAATACTTTTATACAGGCAAACTATAGATTCAAAAATACATGTAGCAAATTTATCACAAACAAGGCATGTTTATTTCCTCACTCATTTGCTTCAGAGACACTTTAAACTAGCTTGTTTTGTGAGATCATAAGTTGCAGACATTGAAGAGAAGAAAGAGAAGACTAATAGCAGTAATGGCAGAAACACCACTTAGCTGCTTATTAAATAAAAACTGTTTTGCTTCCAAGTTCTTAAGTGCTATACTTATTTAATCTGGTTTGCCCAACCTCTCTTTTTAAGTCATTTGTTCTGCTTAAAATTGCAAAGAAATTTTTTGTCAGAACACTTTGCTGGTTTAGATAATAACTTTTTTTTTTTTGTTGCTTTTGTTCAACACATGAAATAAAACGTTTTCAGATTGAGGGTTGGCCCTCATTAATTGGAGTTTCAGGAAGCAGAAAATGGGAATGCTAACAGAGTATCTCCAAATAAATCATGATTAATTGCACGTAGAAATACTCTGACTTCATTTGTGTATGCTTAACAAGCTTTTACTGACTACTACAGTTTCTGCTGCTCAAGAATAAAACTGAGAGCATGTAGCATCAGTATCTGTTTGAATACACCCCTGGTCCTGCTTTCACTGCTAGAAAGCTCAAGCACTGGTTCTGCTGTGGTCTGCTGTTGGCAGCTATAAAAAGTTGTCAGTGAGAGCAGACTGGATCCCAAAACTGGACATCCTCTGTGTACAATATGGATACAGATCTTCTCCAGAACCAGTGAGCATCAGTCTTTTTTAACAGAGGATTCTGCTTTGTTCACCTTTGTTTCCCTGCTGAGTGCCATTTTCCCTGCTTTCTCTTTAAAGAAAGGCCTTTTCCAATCCCCTCCCCATTGCACAAAGGTTTCCACAGCATTATTTGACCATATGGGAGTTTCTTGTTGCCATTAGAGCAGCCTGCAGGATATATCTTTCTGTGCTGTTGAACCTGGTTATATTCTTTCTGTCTGTGCCCTGCCACACTTGGGACTTTGGAGGCCCAGCCATTTTGCAAGGCAAATTTCTTCACTGCTCACTGCTACCAGTGTGCAATTCTGGTTTGCCCAAGGTTCTTCTTCTAAAAAGTCACTCTTGCCACGTTCACAAGTGGAAGGTGCTCATTTGATGGGGAGGGAGAGGATAAAGGGTCGAAAGAGTAATTTTCATGCTTTAAGCTGCTATCATTGAAGTGATGCAACACACTTGCCGTATCAGCCATCAGTTAAGCTGCTACACCAATTTACTGCTCATCAGTGTGTTCAGCATTTGGTGATGAAGGTTATCCAGGGAGAGGAGATTGCAATTTGTGGAGATGCAGTCATGTGAAAGTTGTGGCCAGAAGAGCCCAACTCCCCAGCCTCAATAGAAAGTGCATCCACAGTTCCCCTGGCTCCGATATATAGCGTTTTTCTTTAACCAAGGTTAAGTCAGAAAGCACAGCTGTCTTCTGCTGCTTTGTTTTTATAAATTTGATCTGTGCCTTTGAAGATATTTTTCATGTCCTTCCTTCTAAAGGAAGTAAAGGCAAAGGCAATGCTTTGATCTGTTATCAGTTCCATAGATTCCTATAAAGGTTTTTTGAGTTTTTGGTATTAGGGAAAAAACAAATCTCAGGGCCTGTTTTTAAAAACAGATTATCAGCAGAAGAAAGGAGCAGTGGGATGGTTACCAGTGTGACGAAGATAAATAGGAAAGCTGAGCAACATGGAAAGGAGCTACAGGTTGAGGCTTGAGATGGGTAGATAGTGTGGATGGGAGCTGGAGCATCAGTGAAGTGTGTACAAGGTAACTAAAAATGTAAGATGGGAAAGAGTGAGAGGGGAGAGAGTGGAAAGCAAGTGTATTGGAAGATGCTGGCACTGGATTTGAGAAGCAGGAGTCTCTTGTTATATATAATACTTCAGCAGTGTAAAAGACTTGAGTTTATTCTTGTTGATGTGCTAATAAGAGCTCAGGGGTTTATATCTTACCTCTCTGGAAACTGAGTAGCTGCACAATGAAGAGATCTGCCACAGCAGACATAAACCAGTTGTTGGAAAGGTCTCACCTTCTGTCCCTCTTGTGCAGTCAAGGGACTTGTAAAGCAGTGTGAGCATTCAGAGTTGTATGCAATTCCTGATCCAACTCTTGTCCTACACTATTGAGTTTTCTTAAGCTTAACTAGCTAATGTTCCAGTGGCAAAATACAAATACTATCATCCATGTTGCTAGGAAAAATAATGATATTTTTAAGTATGTTTAAGGGAATCCAGTGGGGAGGTGATTCAGGGAAAAGGTTTAATTCTCAGTTTATTCCCCCTCAGTTGTGCTCATGCAGATTGATAATGATCAGTTCTTTCACTCTTTCCTGGATTATTTCTTAAATTAACTATTGCCTACCTAGAAACACATTTTGAGAGGAAAAGATTATTTTTCTAGGAATTTTTTGTGATATCTCAGACTAAGGTATCTCACTAGCAATTAAGAATTAGATTTATTTTTCATAACCATGTTGTACTTATTTTTGTACCATATTTACATCCCTTCCCAACCTTTATCATCTAGCAACTTTTTATGCATTCAAGCTTAATCTAATATTAGCTGCATGCTTTTATATAGTTATTCTAATTTTAGGTTTTTTCAAAAGGGCGAATTACAGAAACAACTCTTGTGAGATACAAACTCCCAGATGATGATACCAATTTGCTTTTCACAGTTAGGCACAATAAATTACTTTTCATTGCAGGTGAAATGAGCTGCACTGCCATGTTTCTTCTTCCACAGAACATAGTTGGGTTCTGGGACAGGGATGAAGAACTAGCAGTCATGGAACTGAGGGAGCCTTTAAGTTTTTATTTAACTTCATATTTATCTGCTTGATAAGCTACATGGAAAGCTGTATGGACAAGTTATTTTCCTATTGTCTTTTAATTTCCTGTTACTTGTAAGGAATTTGCACTTCACTTTGTGATGAACCCAGAATCCTACAGGCATTGCTTTTTCAAAAATTCCTTATGTGAATAAAAGAGTGTTTCTGTATAGGAAACAAGGAAAAGAAATCTCTTAAGTCAACTACATTTTTGATAAAGCAGATTATATTTTTTTACAGCCTGATTCAGTTTTAGATTATTACAGTCTTATTCCATCTTAATTTCATTCATCAGTGGAGTTATTTCAGCATAAATCTGGTACAAGAGATGTCAGAATTAGCCTCTCTGTATGTAATTATTCTTTAGTCTGCAAGGGTAAGAAGTTCCTTCTGGAGGCCAGCAGTACTGCCCTATTAAATCTGCAAATGTGATCTGAGGCTTTGAACAATGAACTTTAAGTACTTTAAACAAAACTTTGATTTTTTTTTTTTTTTACTGCAAATACACCAAGGATTTGTTACAAGAGAAAGGGTCTAATGCCCTTAGCCTGTAATGAGCCCCACAGAGGAAAATCTTGCCTTGCTATTTACTCCAAAGCCAGGGAGTTTGCCTGCCTCTTGGTGAGAGATATATAAGAGCAGGCCCTATCAGAAAAACACAGTTATTAACTACCTTGCCCTAACCTGAAATAAAAACTTCTTCTTTAACGTGAGTATGTTGTGCTCTCTTCTATGATGTCATGCTTCTACTGACTTCTTGTGCTGTGTCTCAGTACATAGGGAGAAGAGAGAGTGATAGGCACAAAATATCCACTGTGTGTATCTGACAGTATAAGACAGAGAAGGTTGTTTCTCTGTCAGGCACCCTATACCCTGCAAAATCAAGTGTTTTAAGAGCCAGCATTTTAAATGGCCAAGTCAGTCAGTTTTTGCCCTTACAGGTGCTACAGGACGTGTAGCTGCAGTGTATGTATTTGCAAGATTCAACGTTTAATTCATGTTTTAGAAACATCATATTGTTTTCCTGCTGGTGCTGGTCTTGTCTGTGTTTCACAACTATATCTGTTAAGGTCAGAGCTATCAAATCTGGTTAGTCCCAGTCTGATTTTCAGATCAGGCAACTCTCCTGCAACCCTCCTTTTAATGGGCCTCTGGGTGCACACAGCACTACTGCAAAGCAGGCCAGCTATGTAGGTCCCAAAATATGGATTGGTACCTAATTTAGTGTATCCAGGGGTGAAAATGTTGGCTTAGTATACTCTCTCCCTGGGACTTGTACTCTGTGTATTGCTTCTTGTATTTGAGATGGGAGCTGTCATTCACTGTATGCCAGTACAGAAGCCAAGTAGGTCAGTGCCTGTAGGTACTGCTGTATATTACACATCCATCCCCATGGATGAGTTACCACCCTCTGTTGAATCTTACTGTAGGTACTTTGCTGAAGCATTTTAGTGGGGCTCTGCTCAGGTTGCCCTGGTCCTGAGGGCTGCTTGAGCCCCGGATGAGCAAAGGTGAGCAAAGCAAGCTCCTCCTCTTCAACAGGTTCCTGTAAGGGAGATCGAGGGAGTTGCCCCTTCTTGAAAACTTGAGCCAGAAGAGGCACAGTGGCAAAAGTAGCCAGAAGACAAACTGTGAGTTCAAACTGCATATAAATCTCTACCCTAAGCTGATTTGTGGTTTGGTCCAGCTTTCCTCTCTTCCCTGAGCCTCTTCTAGTCAACTTCACTCTTAGCTGGATCATCTCTATCCACTTTCTGTGGACCTTCCTTCATGTGTCTTTCATTTAGCTGATCTCTTCCTCACAGAATGCAGAACCCCATGTTTCACTTCTAAAACTGCTGCAGGGGAGCAGAACACCTAAGCATGTACACATCTTCCACTGAGATACAGGAGCTTGCTGCTTGCTTGCTCCAGGTCTCTTTCAAGGCAGAGGGAACTAAAATAGCTTAAAACACTTATTGCTGTTGAAGATGAACATGTGACTGCCTCAAACTGCATCACCACTAAAGGCTTAAAAATAACGTGGTCTGCTGCCATCTGCTTACACATCTTTCCTCTACCCTCCGTTGCTCTTGTCACTTCAGGCTGCTGTAAGCTCTTCAAAGCAAAGATGATTTTCTCTGCCTTTGCAAAAGGCATGCCATTGTGACACCTTCTCTACTCCATCTTTGCTTAGCTCCCAGTTTGCACTGTACTACAAATAAGAGGGTTTATAGTTTTATAATTTAGTTTTAATGGGGATGTGGATTGAATTCATTTTGTGGTATCTGCCCAGTTGTAACTCATCCCTATCATGAATTTGTTGGTCACACTAAGATCTCAGGTATTGATCAATGATGTAATTGCCATCCTATAGTAGGACAGATGATGTAATTCTTACCCAGTTGCTGAAGACATTGACCTTGAGACAGATCAGATGGCTGAGTAGCATAGATGGTTCACTGATTATAAAATGCCCTTGTTTTAAAACTAAATTGTCATCAGTTAATTATTGGGGAGGAACAACTACAACAAAATGCCAGTGTGTCACAAAAGATACAGCATGTCTTTTACCAGCAGTTACATATTCCTATTTTGACAGGTGACTTTTGTTGGTTTTGTCGCTTTTGTGCTTTGGCTGTCATTTCAATTTACATTAAGATAGCATAAAACCTGACTTCTGTGAGCTGAAGAAAAACATTTGGTTTGGTAACCAGTCACACATCTGTAAAAAAAAAAAGAAAAAGTAAGGGTGTATGTGATAGGAGAAATTCTGGTAGATGAGAGGAGAATATATGGCAAAGTTTTGCCAATGGGAAAGCCATGCTCCAAGTTGAGATGGCTTAAATACACATTTTAGTAAGAGATAGCATCACTTTTCATTTGAATGCTTAATAAAAGAGAAAAGTAACAAGCACTGAACACCAGCTTTTGCATCTACATAAACAGCAGGCAAAACTCAAGAAAGTCATGGAAATAAAAGAAATAAAACCCCTTGCCATGATTGTTAATAACATGATAGGGAAAAAGATATATTTTTCTTTCAATGGAAAGAGGTTCTGAGAGACCCCAGTATAAGCATAAGAAACATTCAGTTATGAGAAGCATGGATCCTAAGAAGAAAAAACAGGTTTGAAAAGACAAATGGTTGAAGAGCTATTTTTAGTTCTACTGTTGGTATTTTCTTCTTAACGACTAATGCTCTTCTGGCCTAACATTTGCTGGTTTGTGTCAGAATTTTTTTTTTTAATTCTTCTGTTCCTCTCTTCTTAGTTAACTGGCACATTTGCAAGGTAAGTATTAAACTGAAGAACTTACCAAAGACAACTTCTCAAGCAGATCATTACTAGAAGTAGTGGAAGAAATTTGCATGGATTTGTGACCTAATAAAGAAGACTATGAAAGAGTGATCTGACTAATTAATTACTGCAATGAACTGATCTTAAGAAATCATAGAGGCATAGCTCAGTCAGAATCTATATCTTCCCCTTTTCTCTGAGCCAGACTTTTCTCTGGTAGCTTGTGTTTGACACTAATGCATATTATGGGCAAGAATTTATTTTTGAGTTCTTTGAGCATGTACTTTCTATTGTTGAAATACACGTCCCTGTTTTATGGACTTTTCAGGTCTTCTGTTTTCCTGCAGTATTTGCTTAATATAACATTGTCGAATGTCTAGGGGACTCCTAACGTGTAAGATCTTACAGTCTGCTAAAAGCAGTTAAGACGTCTGTATGTTCAAAGGACCTTGTGCTTGGAAATCTTTCATGCTGTGTCTTTGTGAGAATTTCAAATTTCGGAGGGATGAAATAGGAACTCTGATGGATGTGATCTCTTCAGTAGTATTTTCTAAATGGGCAATAAATCTAGATGTGGATAGTTGAAATTGTGAGAAAGTAATGAAAAGGAGGAAATTACTTTAATTTTGTAATGCCAAAGGAACCAGAAAACTTTTCTCATACACACTCTGCCTCAGGGATTAAGCATGGGCCTTCAATTTTTTAGCAAGCTTCTGTAGAGGGGCAAAACCACTTCAAAAATTAAGTTTCTCTGGCAGGCAGAGGTTCCAGTGTGTGGGGAGCACTTCTTCACTGATCCATGAGACCAGCTGCTGAGTGTTCTGCTCTCCTCTATGGTTTCATTTCCACAGCTTTGCATGAGCTGGGCAACTGCCCTCACTCACATTTAGAATAACAGAATCATTACCGTTGGAAAGGACCTTTAAAATCATTGAGTCCAACTGATAACCTAACCTAGTCCACCACTAAACCATGTTCTTAAGTGCCACATCTGTATGTTTTTTAAATACCTCTGGGGATGGTGACTCAACCACTTCCCTAGGCAGACTGTTCCCATGCTTGGTAACTCTTTCCATGACAATTTTTTTCCTAAATATCCAGTCTGAACCTCCCCTGGCACAGCTTGATGCCTTTTCCTCATCCTGTCACTTGTTATCTGGGAGAAGAGGTCAGCCCCCACTTGGCTACAGCCTCCTGCCAGGCAATTGTAGAAAGTGATAAGGTCCCCTCTGAGTCTCCTTTTCTCCAGGCTAAACAACTCGAGCTTCCTCAGTCTCATCAGACTTGTGTTCTAGCTCTGTTTCCATTCTCTGGACACTCTCCAGCACCTCAATGTCTTTCTTGAGGTAAGGAGCCCAAAACCGAACACAGGGTTTGAGGTGTGGCCTCACCAGGGCTGAGTCCAGGGGGACAGTCCAGTCCTGGTCCTGCTGGCCACACTATTTCTGATACAGGCCAGGATGTCATTGGCATTATTGGTCGCCAGGGCACACTTGGGCACACACTGGCCCTTGTTTAGCCAGATGCTGGCTAGCACCCCCCAGGTCCTTTTCCACTGGGAAGCTTTCCAGCCACTCTGTCCCAGGCTGATCACGTTGCATGGGGTTATTGTAACGCAAGTGCAGGATCTGGCACTTTGCTTGTTGAACCTTATAAAACTGGCCTCAGCTCATTGATTCAGCTTGTCCAGATCCCTCTGCAGAGCCTTTCTACCCTCCAGCAGATTAATACTCCCACTCACCTTGGTGTTGTCTGCAAACTGACTGAGTGCACTCAATCCCCTTGTCCAGATCATCGAAAAAGACATTGAACAGAACTGGCCCCAGTAGATGAACCATCATCATTCTTGTTGTTCGGTTCCACTTGGATAGCCCCATTCCAGTTACGCCATGGCACCTGGGAAGATGGGGCAGTCACATATGGAGGGTGTGTGCTGTGCCGGGCAGAAACTTGTCACCATTGCCCCCTGTCCCTTATGTCACTATGTTCAGCCAGGCAGAGAGAGGACAGGGAATCTTCTGTATCATGTGTCCTGACTGCCTGCTGCACCTGTCCCAGGGAAGGTAGGTAGGGTGCAGTTTCAGTATTCTAGCTCTCTCTCACTGATGCTCCTCAACCTACTCCTCCTTGAGCTCTCACTACGTGGAGGAGTTCCTCTACCTGGGCACACCTCCTACAGCTGTTCTCACTGTTGCTGGCTGCTACTGGTATAATTTTGCAGATGAGGTGCAGAAAGGCTGAAGGACAGGCTCATAAGAGATCAGTGATGCTGAGGGTTGACTTCATAAATTTGCTAAATCATTTGCAACTGTTTTATCCTGTAGGTCACCCTTCTGCTTGAATCCTTTCCCCCACTGTTTTCAATTTTGCTCTTTCATCTTTCGTCATTGATTTGCTCTCTCTGCTCCCATTTTTTCAGTGTGGCCACAGCTCAGTTACCTCAGCTAACTTGCATCTTTGACTTGGAGCCTTTATACATTCAGAGACAGTGGCACATCACTGAACATTTTCTCCCTCTACAGTACTGCTTCAGAGAGTGAAATTTGCCCTGGGGCTCTAGAGCAGACTTCAGTCTGTGTATCAGCTCCTAAAGTCCAACTGTTTAAGCTGCAGCGCACCCCCTGTGTTTTGCTTCTGCACTTAGTTGTATTGTTTTGTTGTTTCAAAACAAAATGAAGTGATGGTGCTTGTCCACGAAGCTTTCACTTGACACAAATTCCTTTTCATTTTCTCATTTCTCTGTCAGCCACTGCCTTGCCCTCCAAGTTTAGATAGCAGTTGTCAGGAGATTTAGACCTTCAGATGACTCTTTACGTTAACAATTTTTCTCTTTTTTCTCTCACTTTGCTGGCTAGGGTGTCTAAAAAACCACAAACCTGTAACAAAATCATGGGTAATAAATCAAGCCATTTGTCCCAAATCTCTCTCTCTTCTCTACAGCTTTTAAAAGCTGTTTTACAGCATGGAAGTGAAGGTTAAACCCTGGGAAGGTTAAACCTACACAGGAGTTTGTATGTGGCTCTTCTCACCCATGCCCCATGTACGAGTTGAGACCTTCTTGTTCAAGGTTCTCCACATTATCTGAGAGAGGGGAAGAGCCCAGACGTCTACTGTATTGCATCTAGTGTGATCTCAAGCTCAAGGATGCTTTTTCCAGAAGCTCACTCACTCTTGCTCCAGGAAACCTTCCTTTTCTTCAGAGCCCTTTGCTCCCCTGCCCTGTGCATGTTTCAGACATGCTGGGTAGACTGTCCCAGGAGATGTCCTGCTCCAAACTTACTGATGCTTTAGGGTGTCTGTTGTGACAAGTCCATAACCAAGTCTGAACCTTAAATAATTGTGGTTCTTTAGATACTGGGAGGCATTTTCTTATCTCATGTAAGTTGCTATAGCTCTTCCACCTAGAAAAACTCCTGTAGGTTTGCACCAAAGCACTATCTGGTAAATTACAGTGATGGAAATCTTCCTCACACCCCTTGGTAGGCCACGTTTTTCATATTGCAGCTGGGGAATGGGGTCTCTGAAATCAAAATATGTATCCTCTGCTTCCTAATATTCTTCTTCATAAAACTGTGAAGAGGTCTGGACACAGTCCAGTTAATTCTGGTTTATTTTCTTGCCCTGAATTGCTTCACTAGTGAGTGAATTTTTTTCCACATCTGTTCACTGCTCCGCTAGCCAAAGTGGAACATTATGGGGACTTGTTGCGTAGTCTAGAGAGTGATGAATAGTGAGGATGAGAGATCTGCATATCTGATTTTCCTGGAAGACTCAAAGGAAAATCAGGATGATTTCTAAAACATGGAGACTGAGTTGATACTGCTTACCTGTCTCAACCTCGTGGGTGTGATTAGATCGGGTATCCAAAACTCACGAGAATTAGAATTAACTCCTGTATGCTCCATGAAATAAAAATCAGACTGTACACATCTCTGTCTTGTCTTGTGATCTGAGCAGTTCCGCATTTTCAGAAAATAAGCGTATATTTGGACATGGTATGCTTCTTCTTGCAGCAGTTCTGCTTGAAAGTGAGAGAATTCGGCTGCACCCTTTGCTCAGCCTGGCACTCACACCAGGTTGCAGCTACATTCTCCTGTACTGTGTTACTCTTTCTCTGGTCAAGATAAATTCACCAGATGGAGGAAAGGAGCTCTCCAGCCAGAGTACTCACCATGAGAGTAGGAGAACACTCTGTCTTAGTTTCATTTCATCTGCACTTGGAGGAAGGTTTCAATTTTCCTTGCCTAACTCTTTAAGATTGCCATGAAAGCCTGATACTGATACATGCATTTTGGTTTTTCCCCATATGTATTTACCTGCTCAGAGGAAAAAAAAAAGTTCACCTTGGTCCACATAATAGACCTATTCACCTATGTAGTAGGTGAATGCAGAAGACAAGACAGTGATGTTTGCAGAGCTTGGGTTTTTTTGATTCAGATAGGTGAGAGCCAGGAAGTCCAACTTAATACAGAAGTCAGCAACTTAAAGCTCTGTCTATATGGGATAAAAAAAAGTTACCCAGGCTTTCTTTATGCTACAGCTCTTATGGTTACGAAGATAATGGCAGTAATGTTTCAGACTCTCACAGTGTAGATGTAGTTTATTATGGGCAGTAAAAGTCAGGTGTTTCTATATTTACAGCTAGAAATTTGTGGGTTTTGTGATATTTGAAGACACCTGAACAGGACAGAGTTTGTGTCTTACAGTGCGATGGGGTTAGATCCCTGACTTTCATCTTAGGAGATTTCCAGAAAGTCTCAGCAGTTCTTTAATTCCCTTTGAAGACCTGTTCCCAGCTCCCTGGTTTCCAGAGGAGCACCAGAGGAGCACCTGAGGTGTAGCTTCGCTCCACCCCTGCATTTGGAGACTGCCTGTCTGCTGCTCTTTAAGACTCTCCTGTTTTTTAAAATCACTCCTGCAAAACCATGCTTAGCCTCTTATTTTGGGGAGGAGAGTAAGTAGGAAGCACCAAGACCTGCAAGTCCTTATAGGAAGGTCCTATCCAACAAAGGGAAAAATCCCATCTAAGTGAAACCTATTTTGCAGGTTTTTTTTCTTCCTCTGCTTGTACATCTTTCTTAAAATCTGAGAGGTTCGGCGTCAGTGTTGAAAAGATGCTCTGCAATGTCCAGATCTGGAATGTTCCATGGTAGAATCTGCCTGCCTGCCTCTCTTTCAATAAAATTAGAAAGTCAGACCTTTTGCCTCTATTTCAAAAGAGTTACTCAAGAAGACAGTGACTTTACAACTTCTCTCTGTTATGCCATAAAACTGGGTGGTAGTCATCTTTGAAGAAAAAACATTTCATACCCTGTTGCTCTTTTCTTGTGAGGCTCAGCAGCCGTGGTGGTTCCCTTTGCAGAGGGTTCAGGAGTGTAGCTGGCACCCTAGAAAATGAAAAACACTTGAGTCATTTGCATAGTGGATCAGAATCCAGCCCGCCTGGCTGCCAGTGCAAAAAACCACAAACTTTCACATTTGAGTCATCTGCTGAAAAGCTATGTATTTTTATGAAGAAAGAACTAAATGTTTCATTTAAAGTAATTTTATTTGCTTTCTTGTAGTCAAGTCACCTGACTCTCAGATGGTGAAGGCTATGTATCAAGATTTTCTTGCCATCTTTCTTTGCTAAACTACAGTGATCACAGATTGACCTTACTTTCAGACATAAGAACAGTTGTTTGATTTAAGTGTCAATATCAGTTTTTGTGTCTATAGAAACCAATCAACATTTCCTCCTAATTTTTGTAAATAGGCTGTGACCATGACACTTAGATTTCCTGTCTCTTGCATATCTGAATCAAAAATTCACTGCACACAGTGTTGTCTTGTCTTCTGTGTTAACTATCTATTGCCTCACTAATAGGCATCTTTATTTATAGTATGTAATTCTCCTGTTGAGATATGTCCAGATATCACTGGAGCTTATAATCTTTCATTTTTATTCTACATCATGGATTTGTTTGAGGGACTTTCTCAGCAATAGCTGTAAGAAATTGAAAGTAGCATAAGAAAAGCAGGTTGAACTGCCTACCATCAGCATTGCAAAACATTCAGGAATTTTCCAGGATAACCTTTTAAAATTACTTTTTTCCAAAAGAAGTGGCAGTTTAGTATTGATTTTTCTTTCTTTTTACGTTTCAGCATGAATGATTCAGGTTGTCTTGAGAACAAGATACAAAACTCTGCATTTTTGTACCTTTTAAAAATAGGTCACCTGTTTCATTTGAGTACCTGTGTAGCACGTTCATATTTGGGGGTGAATATTTGAAATTTGGCTGTAGAGTTGCCCCAATATTATGGATTTGCCATCTCATTTGCAGTAAAGCTTGTCCATAATCAGTCAGTATATAAACTCTGAGATCTCTCATTTTGTACCTACACAGCAGGAGCTCGTTTGGTAGCACTGAGTACGCTGTATTTTAAAGCTGAAGGACTTTCTTTGATATTTCTGCATTGGTCTCCTGAGGAGTGCTTTGGTCCTTGGCATATAGGAGGCAAAAGAAAGGAGATTGTCCTCCCATGCTTTCAGCAAAGCTGTTGTTTGCCCAGACAGGGTGCAGCAGAAGGAAAGGATGGAAAGAGAACACAAGCTGTGAAGGATGTGCTCAGGAGTAGTACTGAGGAACATGGGACTGAAGCAGGAGATGGGAGGGGCAATTAAGACTAAAAGCACCAAGTGTGGGGACAGCATTTTGGAGCTGGTGTGACTGTCAGGGATGGACTGTGTGATGCGATTGGGATTAAGATGAGGAATCAGGAAGAAACTGATGTAAAGAGCCTGAGGAGGGAAGCAGCAGAACAGAAGCCACAGAAGAGGGAAATCTCTGTTCTGTACCTTGACATGGAGTTTGTGATTCCCTGAGGCTGCACTTGGGTGCTGCTTGTCCTGTTTGGTGTGAAGATACAGGATCATTTCACCTATGGTTTGTTGTAGTCCAAGTGCTTGATGCAGCCTCATAGCCCTACTGAGACGGCAAACTGACTCATACAATCCTGTCCCTCTGCATCAGTACAAAAACCCTGGTGTGAAAATGCACGGTTTAGCTTAAATGGTGCTAAGTCTGTTCAAACTGTCTAACTTCACACTTGAAGTGGATGAGCAGCATTCATACAGTAGCAGCCCAGTGGTGTAGAAGCAATCTCCATCAAGAGGATGCAACAAGTGTCTTGCTGGCGGTAGTACCTCGTGTGAATGCATCTTTTTCCACCTGCTCCTACACGTAATCTTGCTGTCCCTGTGCTGTCAGCATGAATCTGTGAATGCAAACTGGGTGTCAATGCTACAGCTTTAGTTCACTTGAGATCCTTGATAGCTTGCAGTTCTCTCTGTTCCTCCAATAGAGGAGGTCTGTTTTCATTTAAAAGTTTCAGCCCTGGTAATTAATGACTTCGACCAGTGTAGATGCCCTCTTTTGGGTCTGCCTCTGTCAGCATGAGCTTCCCACTCACCCACTTTCCCTTGGAAAGGACCCTCTTTGGTGAGTTCTCCCCAGCTGGTTGGAGGCAGAACTGGGTTAGCATAAAAGAGCCTAAAGAGTAGTTTATAAGTGCTCCAGTTTATTTTCACCGTAACGGATTACAAAACGCTTTTACACCAGACTGTTAGCACTTCTGAAGGGAGACAGTCAGCACAGGAAGAGGGGCAGCTGGTGCCGAGCACATGTGTGGGAGGAAAATCTCATCAAGCAGCATAGCTGGGTTTGGAAGGGACCTTTGTCCACAGTCTCAGTCTCTCTGAGTCTCAATTCTATGTCTGTGATGAGAGAAAAAACCCTTCTCACTGGGGTGTTGTGAACATGTGCTAATTTTAGTAAATCAGGCAGTTAGGTAATATGGTGACAGCCAGAAAATAACCTAGAAGGAAACAGTTGTTCTGTCTTTAAAGCATAGCGTTTAGGGACATTTTTAATACTGAGAATGAAGCAAACCACGGAGGATTGCTTATTCAGTAATATCAGCTTTACTATACCATGAATGGCATCATTTCCTGTGGAAAAAAACCCTGTGTGATCACTAAATTAAGAAAAAATATTAAATGTTACACAATTGGCTTAACATTTCTGACATGTCTGTATATGTTTGTATGTGTAATGAACTATCTGTGACCAAGCTCACAGTTGCTCATACCTTTTGTCCTAAGACGTTAAGTACTTTAAAGAGGGCTTAGAGGACATTGAAGCATCTTACACTCTTACCATTATGTGTCTTTAAGCACACTTCTGTCTCCAAAAGTGCTTACCTCTGGTTCTTAAAAATGATTGCAACTTTAAGTGAAGGAGATGAGAGGGGGAAATGTTCTTCTAAATCTGGTAGAAAATCACAGTTGGTCACTTTTTGCAATCTCCCTGATAAATAATTTCTCTGAATTTGTAAGTCCTTGCTTCGTAACAGGTGAACGAGAGATACAAAAAACTAAAGTTATGAAACCACAGATGTTGTCAGAAGGAAACAGAGCCAGGTTGACTCTCATAACTAGCCTTAAATAATTTTGAAAATGACACTATTTGAAATTAACTTACTTGCACAGAATTGGTTGTCTTCTGTATAACAGAGGAAACAGGTACACTGATAAGTAAAAAATAAAATTACAGAATACTGCGTGCTGAGTATGCATCACTTCAGCTGATTTCATTTGAGTTAAGAGGATTAACTCTGAAAACCAAACATGCAAAGTCTCAGGTGCAAAAGTAAGTTCATGTGAAAAAATTGTTCATCTTGGCAAGTTTGTTTGCCACGGAGCGAATGACACATGAACTCCATGTGTAAGAGCAGTCCCTGAGTAGCTGCCCTTGGCTGCGGTCTCAGGCTAGGGTGCCTTGCTGTAAACAAGAGGTGGCTCACTACCCTGCCTGGAAGGAGTTGCCCTCCCTCCTGTACTCGGCTGCCCGCTGGCACACGCCCTTCCGTGCGCCCAGCTGCCGTGTTTGTCACACCGCCTCTGGCTCTGGCTCCGCAAGGTCACTCCTGTCTGCAGTATGGATAGAATTAGAAGAGTGATAGCAAATGGCTTTGGCTTTTTTTCTATCTTGAGGAGGTAAAAGATGTTGTGCCTTGTCCAGGCAGTCTGGTTTTTGAACAGCATTGGGGCTTTTGTTGCTGGGGCCAGGATGTTTAATAGTTCGACTTTGCTGCTATTCTGTTTGTTTTATTCAGCCAGGGACATATCTCAGATCTATTTTTTGATCAGGCAGCATTCCTGTACTATAATAATTCAGAAGCAGAATTCACACACTAGTTGTGTGAAACGCCTGTTGATGACTTCTCTACATGTGCTTCTTGCCCTTGTCTTCCCTTAGGTACAGTTTACTCTGCAAGTTGTAAACTCCATGGAGCAGGTGTTTGTACAGTGCATAGCACAGCAGGACCCAGGTTTCATCGTGGTGTCTGGACATGCTCTTATGTAAGTAAGGGTACTCTGTCTTGCTGAGCAATTAGAATAGTTCACATCAACAGCACTTGTAGAGTTTCCTGTATGCAGGCTGATGAGAAAAGGGATTTTTCTTTCCAGGCTGAGAGGGGCTTTGGAAATGTTCTCCAAATCACAGCGGCAGCTGGCTCTTTGGGCAGTGGACAAAGACATGATTTGGAAATAGCTTCAAAGTTTAGAGATGGCCCTTCACATACTAATGGTCCCAGATGAGTTAAGTGGGTGAAGTTCACACCTCCTGTGGTGCTTTTGTTTCAGTCTGCCTAGCTGCAGACTCAGCACGAGTGCAGCATTCAGGTTTTCATAGCGAGAGCTTTTGTCGCTCCCAGAAGTGCTAGAAACTTAATTGCTTTCAAAGGCAAGCATGGAATCTGGAGGACCCGGTACAACCTGCTGAGAGAACATAAATCATGAGATACTATCACGTTTCTGTGCTGGGGCTTGCGTGGAGTGAGTTTGCTTTGGGAGCGAATGCCTTTGGAATACACTGGTGGGTTTTTTGTTGATTCTTAGACATAGCAGTAATTGTTGTTGGCTTTGTTAACAGGCATCTATATTCTGTTCTGAAGTTACTGTTCATGTCTTCTAAAAAGTGTGCAGACAAAAAGAAATATTTGTTCTGCCTTGAAATCATGAAAGCATTTCTGCATTTAAATGGATTGATAGCCTTTATCAAGGTTGTTCCCAGCCGTCATCCCTTCAAATAGGTGTGGAAAGAGACCTGGGCAGTTGTCATTTGACCACTGCTGTTTATCTTTGCTTATAGACAACGCTTAAATTTTTTTTTTAAAAAAGTGTTTACTTGTTCCTTTTTTTGTGCTAGTTTGCCATCTACTTTTGTCCCTAAGCAAATGAACCATGATGTCAACTGAGAAGAAACTGCCTTTTGTAGATAATGAATAGAATTTTCAAATGGCCTTATATAGTATGCTTCTCTAGGTTTTATTTTCCGAAGTAGTCCTTGTGAAAATTTGTGGAGCAGGTACTTCAGTTGGTCTAGGAGGGTTTTGGTATTTTCATCCACAACCCAGTTTTAAATGTAGTTTTCCTCATCTCC
Organism: Vireo altiloquus; assembly: GCA_013396875.1. NCBI lineage: Eukaryota > Metazoa > Chordata > Aves > Passeriformes > Vireonidae > Vireo > Vireo altiloquus. The sequence goes on from VZRF01004795.1 coordinate 586,903, forward strand.
TTAAGTGATTAGTTGATAGGCTCTCCATTTGTAGGAATACTGTTTTGACATATTTTGCATGGAAACTGAAGCAGGAAAAGGTTTTAAGGTAAGCCAACCAAATAATCTAGGGTCTTTTGATCATTTTCCATTAGTATTAAACCAGTAATCTGCCCTATTAGGTGTTAGAAAGGAAGCTCAGTGTTTAAAGAAGATAAACATGCCAATTGACATTCAATATGTCTTCTCAAGTCACCAGCAGAAACCTCGTTGAACCTTGTTGGCAGAGGTGCCTTCTGCAAGTGTTCCTAAAAACACCTACCCAGCTCTTGGCTTAGTTTCTGAAATGCTCTGGCGCTGCAGTGGGTCTGGTGCCAGCTCTGAACGCTTGGTCTGGCTCCAGTTGGAGCTGAAGAAAGGCTGAGTTTTAAGACCTCTAGGATACCTTCAGGTCCAGAAGAAACTGAGCCCTGGAATAATGTGTCATCCAAACTGTGGTGTGTTCCTAGAAACTGATGAATATGCTGCTTTAATTTGGGAAGTTTATATAGTTGAAGTTACTGAGATCTTAATGCTTAGAAGAGAGAATTCTGCAGCTCTTTAAGATTGCCTGGCACACAAACAAGCAAAGATCTAAATTGCTTTGAGCTGCTGACAGTTATCACAGCTTTGTGCAGACACACCTTTGCTGGTACTGACAAAACACAAATACCAGTTTCACATCACTGTACTCTCCTTGGCTGGTGTACATCTTAAAACAGTACTGTACCTTCACAGCTTTGGCACAGAAAATGTTAAGAAGGGGTCAGCAGCAACAGTAGCCTCTTATCAAACAGTTGGTTTAAAATGCTCTGAGTAAAGAAAACATTTTAAAACAAAACTTGATCTGTTGTTTGAAAACTGGACATTTAATGCATTACATCACTCTGATCCCAGTCCACTCTGCTGAAGTCACACTGGATGCAAGAGCAGGCTTTGATCTGTGAGGTGGACAGTAGCAAGGGAAGGAAAAACATAATTTTCTTTCTGCAACACTGAGTTCCTTCAAACTTCATGGATAACTGAAAAGTCTGTTTTCAAAACATCTCTGACCCTATATGCAAAAGAAATTTCTGTGATTTTGGTTTTTACTAGTAATTGTATCCATTATGCACCTGTATATTATTAGTAAATGCTTCCTAAGAAACTCATTGGAAATCCAGGGCAAAAAGTGAAGAGGCATTGAAAATCCCCCTACTCTATATCACGGACCACCATCTATTTCACACAACTATCAGTAACCTGTAACAGCCTACCTGTTGATGCCAGTTTCATATAAAGAGTGTACTGACAGATTTAAATGTATTTAGTCTTCCAAGATCAGAGACTGAAATTATGGTGGCTGTTGGCCACTACTGTGAGCCCTTGCCTGCAGCTTCGGAGTTAGAAATGAACAGGCAAACTCTGGCTGGTATCATTGGTGTGGCAGCATGGATACATTAACTTTACTAATGTGTTGGGAAAAGAAGTGTCACAATTTGACACTCCAATGGCAAAACTATTAGTGTTCTCAGCTGCTGTTAGCACTGGATTTACTCTCAGTACTTTTGCCATCTGCTTTGAAAGCATTGCAGACTACTAGAGGAGTGGGAGACTACACTGGCCTTGGGAAGCTTTCAGCAGAGCTGAGCAGATTCTTTGATTTGCTATGATCAAACATCCTGATTGACACAGTGCAAGTCGAGTTCCATTTCTGACTCAGGGACTGAAGTTTGTTGTGAATTCTTCTACCAATGTGGCATGCACTGTTTTTGAATCAAAAATTACAATGCCTGTGCTCCCCGGGTGCTGCAGAGGTGGCACAACAGCAGCACTGACTGAAGTCTCTGCTGTGGCTGCATGTTTGCTGCCTTTCTGCTGCCTTTCTGCTGGACATTGCCCCTGCTCTTAAGGGCAGCAAGGCAGGCCTCACGGAAGGCACTCAGCACAACTAACATCTTTGTCAGCTGGAACATTTTCTCTGATTCTTTATTAGGTTTCTGTCACAATGTACAAGGTGCTGTCATGATTCGGGTTACTTTTTTTAGCCTGTAACTTGTATTTCTACCATTGTAGGCTCTGAACAGTTTTGTCAGCTCTGGATTGCTCTGTGGCTCTCCTGGGATAGGTGATGGTCTCCTGTACCTTCATCAAGTACTAACCTCACAGGCATTGCTTGGTAAATAATTCCAATACAAGGTAAACTTGCCTTGCCACTGTTAAAATTCTCAGTCTTCTGAAAAGCCAGTAGATGGGGTGTGTGCAATTCCTGTGCAAAATCACTGTACTTCTCAACCCAAAGATCCAACTGTAGTTTCTACATTTTTGTTGCAGAGACTGTTGTTGTTGTTGTTGTTAGCAATGGCTCCCCACATGAATCACAAATTTAAGCAACCCTGCTTGGAACCACTAAAAATTCTTGATTGATATTTTTGCATGAAGTACTCAGAGCGTGATCTACTGTTCACCTTTCAACACTGTTAGGTCTTTGAAATCTGGGTATGAATTTTTATCATAAGCTTTATCCCCCCCCCTTTTTTTAATTAAACTATTCATGATCTAGGAAGATACTGCATAACTGAAAACACACTGAGTTACCACTGACTTCTCCTTAATTTGAGATTGCAGTATTAGGTGTAGATGCCATGGGAGCAGCTAAGAAATACATCATGTTTTGTGTTGCCAAGGCCAGCATGTAAGAGTAAACATCTATTTGTAGACATGATTCTGTTGATCACAGATATGAGAATTGAATTTGCGAGCAGTGTAAATTAAAATATTTTCCTCCTGTTAATAATGATCACGTAAATAATCATGTTAATATAAACCATAGAAAAGGTCACTAATCACATCTCAGAGTGGATTTCATGCCTATAGGTCAGTTATGGTAGACTTGAAATAGGAAGGAATCTAAAACAGGAGACAAATGGCTTTGGGACGTGGGTCCCTGAATTGTTTTCCTTAGAGGTTCCAGCAGAGCAGAGCATGAACCAACATGGAAATAAGCTCACCCAAGATAATTTGTGCCATTCAAAATAAAACTGTCTAGAGATAGAGCCCTGTTAGGTAGGTCCTAGCTGCTTGTACCTGACTGGCAATGGAGAAACCTTCAAATGATTTGGTCATACTTAACCGAGGGAACTCCACAATCCATGTCTGACAGGTATGCACTCAAGTTTCTTACTGAGAAACAAGTTAGAATACTATGTTGAAGTTATGAGAAGAAGCGTAAATGCTTATGGCAAAGATGCACAGCTGAAGTTCCCTGAGAGATATTTGGGAAGAAATGTTGTGCATATGCACATACACTCTGCTCCAAGCTTTTAATGCAATTATGGGAAGGTAAAAATCTTCAAATAGTAGAGTAGCTTCAGTTAATTCAAAAGAAAAGTTTAATAGTGGAATATGACAGAGTCCTGAAGGCACCAGTGTTGTTCCTGCCTGTGATGAAAGGGGCAAATAGCACGAACCTGTTATCTGCTATGCTGCCTTTTGGAAGAGAACCACCAGAGCTGTGTTTTAATCTGGTGTGGTAAAGCGTGCCCAAAATACACTGCGTGTTTAACAGTTGCACAAATTATTCACTTTCCTACCAGTCTCATTTTGTATTATAATCTGTTTCCCTTCTGTCTTTAATGTGTAATTCTGCTGAGCATGCAGTTCACATTGGCTGCCTCGGGCAGACTGCAGGTCAGCTTTTGAATGTAGGAGAATACATGAAATTTAAGTATTTTATGTACAGTTAATAGCAGTTGTGCAAGTACAAAGGCTTTGCTTTATCAGCAGATGTGGTCTAGGTTTACATTTATGTCCACATTCAATCCTTACATTTATTGCAGTCGAGAGAAAAAAATCAGGAGCTCGGTGCAGTCTTTAACAATCAGCTTTGGTAGCTGGCCAGTCCACTTACCCTTGAGTGAAGTACACGGTAGGGTGGTTCTTTCTTCCATTAACTCTTTGATGCTTGGAAACGGTGATGATTCACATGATGTGATGGGGAGGGGGAAATTACTGTAAGTGCAAGATTAGCAAAACCTTTGTACTCACCTTGTGCCAAGCCAGGAAGGGACTCGTGTACTGTGGGAATGATTAGATGGCAGTATTTGCTGGACTGCTGTGGCAGACAAGGGATATTTGAGAAGGCGATCCAGCTCTGCTGGAGTCTGCGTGGTAAGTGGAGGGCAGCCCATCCACTTGGAAACTAGTATTGGGTTGGCACTTTCTGGTTAAGTCAAAGGGCTGCTGTTGTTTGCAATAGCTCAGCTGTTTCTCTTGTGACATGGCTGTGTTTCCTCACTTCTTGCCTGAGCTGGTGCTGGAGTTTGGAGTAGAAGGCTCTTTGCCATCATTGCTCCTGTCTGGTTAAGGGATTTTTTTGTTAGTTTGGGAAGAGATGAGGAGGAGTCATATCCATGCATGGAGAAATGGTGATGAGTAGAGTGCAGAGGGAAGGCCACATACCCCTTCCGAAGTGCAGAAATAACCAGTGCTGATGCAGGAGCTTGTTTGTAGCTTCAGCTTGGCCCAGCCAAGCATCCATCATGCAGTGAGCAAAGAGTGGGGTGGGACTTCCTTGCAAGGTGATCAGTGTTATTTCCTAATGCTGTGGAGGGGAATAATTCCCGAGCAATGGTAGGAACTTTTTTCTCAGGGTTTTTCTCAAGTAGCGTGCTGTCCTCCTTTAAACCAGGGAGATGGCAGTCTGGGAGAAGGATATGAAAAATAGATGGGCTTAAATTGAAACCTGGCATCTGGAACAGCTTCAAAGATAATACTTCAAAGTTGTTCAGCCCCACAAGGTACAGTATAATTTTCTGCTTGGTGAAAGTGTTACTTGGGAACTGGAGTCATTCTTGGGGCTTCCTTATGCTGGGCACTGTCACACTGGGTAGAAAATAATTCCTGATTGAGCTGACTCTGAGCCTGCACGTTCTGAGCTGCTTACTTGCCTATTCTCTGTCTCCCTAAGTATTTAGCAGTAAACCTTTACCCTGAATTAGTTTTACCACACTGAGTAACAGAGTGTAAACATACCTGAGCATTACTAAATCTGCTTTTACTCTACTGAAATGATCTTCCATATTTTAAAATCACTACAGGTGAAGCAGAATAAATATTCTGTGTTTCATGACAGCATGAAAGGAGCATGACCTCCTAATTACCCTGATACTCAAATGTGTTCAGAGGCACTTGGAAAGCGCAAGGCTCCCTCAGCTCCCTGCAGTCTGGCAGGTATCTGTCTCCTTACAGGATCGAGTTTGGCCACTGAAGAGAAATTTAGCACATGGCTTATCTACGAATTTACCGTTCTGGCACTGATGGGGTGATTCTCGGAGTGTAGTGATGAGAGGCAGAGAACATCCTTCCACAAGCAGTTAGTGCCCGTAATTCTCAGCGTAGTACCTGGACCTGCTTCCGCTTTTGGTGGTTTACAAGGGAGAAAGCAAGTCAGCCTAGATCAGCTGTTTTAGCATTTGGAGATCATTCTGAAATACGATACATGCCTGCACGTATCTAGGATTTCAGGTTGTAAGGTTACTAATTGGTTTGGATGCTGTTTGCTGCTTGAATGCTGGTGATTTTTTTTATCTAAGGTAAAAAGAACATAATTATTTTTAACTTACAGCAAACCCCCCTGTTTTCTATTAAGTGTCTTGATATTAAGTAATTTAAACTAAATTTCTGAACAGATACTTTCCAAGAGATTGGCTGTCAAGTACAATAAAAAAACCTGCACTTTTGCAGGGACCCAATGAGACTTTGCAAATTTAGATTTATTCTCAACGTTAAATGTGGTTGAAGATGTCATTTCTTAAACAGCACTTTTAGAAGTAGTTAGCTTAAAAGTGTAGCAATTCAAAGCACAGAGGGAATGATTTTGAAGTGTAAAGTCTTGAAACACAATGCAGAGGTTGACAGTTTCACTACAATTAGAAGCAAGGCAGGCACAACTCCCACTTCTGAAAACTTTCCTATCGTACTACTTCCTCTCTTGGCCTAGAAAACCTCAAAAAAACCACTGTGAGTGGCTTTGCTTACTGACTTAACACAGTTATACTCAATAGCATTAGGAGACAAAGGAGAAAGGGCTGCCAAATGTGTCTGTAAAGAATAATCTTTATGGAAAGCTTCACGAAGGTATTTTTTTCCACATGCTTTGAATCTCCTGAGAATGCTGCTTTTTTGAGGAAAGCAAGTGTTAGGGTGGTTTGGGGTTTTTTTGTTTGTTTGTTTGTTTGTTTGGGGTTTTTTTTTGGTTTGGTTTTTTGTTGTTTTTTTGGTTTTTTTAACAAAGCTTGTTTTGTTAGGAAGCCACTCCCTTCTGCTGCTGCGTGTAGACTCGCTGCTAATTGCCTTTTGGTCGAAGACATTTTCCGTGAATTGCCACATTCCCCCACACTGTTAAAACTTCATACTGATGATGCTATGTTAGCGGCACTGCTGCCTGCTGCCTTTAAGAGGAGTGGCAGGGAGAAGGATTGGGTGTACCTGGGAAATTGTGAGGTTTTCTGGAATTGAGGTTTGTAGCTGCAAAGACACAGCAGAGGCTGTTCCTCCCAGTCTAAGATAGGTGGTATAAGGAAGGCATCCTCTTATCGTGGTGGTACATGCCCTGCTCTGTTGTGCGCCACTGCTGAGGATTTTGCATAAGAAGTCACGGCAAGGTGAAGTGTGTTGCGTTAGGCTTGTATTTTTCACCCTAGTCACACACTATAGTGGAAAGCCGACCTGAAACTCTGGTGCCAGAGAGGGTGTGCGTGGGGGTGATCTTCAAGAACACTACCGGCTCACTGAGCTCCTTGGGGTGCCCACCGAGCCCAACCTCCAAGCTTGTCTTTCTCCTATAGCCTGGGGACAGCATAGCCCAGCTCTGTCCTCTGCAAGCCAAACCTCCTGGATCAGCTGTATAAAACATCACTGCTCACTGAAGCTCGAGCACTGGACAGGAGAACAGGATGTAGCGGAGTTGTTCAGCACAGCTAATCCACTTAAACTATGGAGCTCATCTGCTGATCTGCAGGGGTGGCAGTGCTTTTAGGTGTGATAGCTAAAGAGGCTTTGGCTTGAGCTACAGTTTCAGGGCAATCAAAACCTGCAGCTCGGGCTGAGGATCTGGTTACACCAAGTTGGCCCTGACCCAACCAAACGTGGTTAAAAGTGAGAGGCTGTGAGAGATAAACCCCTCTACTTAAGCCTTGTCCTAGCTCGGGAGCTGATCAGTGTGTTCAAGTGCTTTTCCAGTCTTAACTGCTTTGATCAAAGGTTGGCCTTACTTGGTCTGTGAACAGGGATGAGCTTTGCCAGTAAAAGCCCTCTTTTTAACTAGGATAATTGTATCCACAGGGTTAGTAGTTAGCATTTCTTCTTTAATCGTGTCATTGCACATAAGAGTACAGATCTTTTACAGGTAAAACCGTTTTAATTTCTAATGTAGTAAGCATGCTTGGGTCCCACCTACACTGTGGCTGTTGGTCTTCGTGCAGGAGGAACAGCTGGTGTTGTAATAGGATCTCTGACTACATTAATCTGCTGTCCAGCCTGTGGGGGTTTTCACCTCAAAGAGGTGGTTAAGCAGTTCAGGTCCATCCAATATGCCAGTGCTGGCTGCAGGCAAGCCCAGTGTGGCATTTTCTGCCATGTGATGGTCGGCAAGGGTGGCTGCAGCCCACAGGAGCAGGCATTGGGCACTGCTTCTGCCCTGCCACTGTTTACCTGGGATGAAACCTGTATTTGTTAAGTCCTACCCTTTTTTGCTGTTGAGGGGAAGAGAGGGAGTATGAGGAGCAGTGTGTGTTATACTGCTGAGTCCTCTACTGTTCTCCTTGTAGTACTAGAAGATTTCCAGAGGAGCTAAAACTTGGTAGTCTTTTGTGAAAAAGGTTTCTAACGTTCCTTTTACCAAATTATTAGTAAATTATTAAAGACCAAATATAGATCAAATAATTTTCTGCAGCTAATCTTCGCTTACCACAGGGAGGTAGAAACAAGAGTGCTGCAGTCCTGTTGATTTTGGTCCCACCACAGGCAATGAAGCCAGGAACCACTCTCACAGCACCCATGTTCCACTTTTACATCACCCATGTACCACGCATACCACTGGGTACAGAGATCTGCTCCCTGCTCTCCTTCAGCAGCAGAAAGAGGCAGAAATGAAGGCAGAACTCTAACTCTGAATTTCAGGAAAGGCTGAAACTGCTCTTGGCATAGAGAGAACCAGGAAGCAGGAACACCTGTGTTACATAGCTTTGGGCAGCTCAATTATCCCATCTCCAGTGAAATTCTCTTTTGCATAAGGTATGAATAACAATACTCAATTTACCTTGCAGGGGTGTTACAGAGCATGCAGTTGGATTTTTTTTACAGTGTTTGTGGTACGTAAAACCCTAAATGAGTGCAAAGCATTATTATGATTTAATTTCATTGAGGGTTAAATATTGGTGATGTGCCCACCTGAGTACTTGTTGGCAGTGAGTGAGGCAAATGACCAGCAGCAAGCATATTTGGCAGCAAGCAATGGACAAAAAAGGAAAACAGCTTATTCCAGTCATACCTATTTGTTTTCCCCTCTTACTGCTGTACATTTCCCATTTAGCAGATAAAGGTGCTCAAAATATCAAATTGGAACTCTGTGGTTTAATAGACTTATATTTTACCATTTAAAAGGCGAGTAAAGGTTAATGACATAAAGTCTTGTAGGAGAGTGAGAGAATGGAAGTGCCTCCAAACATGCCCTGAATGGTCCTTAAATAATATCTTTCAGAAACAGACCTTACCTGATTAGTTAGGTGGCAGATTTTTCACAGGGTCGGTAGCATGCCAAAGCTGCTAATTCCTCCAAGTTTCATGCTACTGCTATTGAGGGGTTTGCACTGCATTTAGAACATGGATGAAAATCACTTGGGCAAGGTTGGTACCTCACGGCAGCAGCATGAGCCAGGGGATGAGCAGGGGGTTGTGTGCAGACACGTGTGTTGGGGGGTGCTCCCGAGTTCAAAGCATGAGTCAGTGCCAGACTACAACATGTGTCTGTGTTAGAGCTGCCGAGTGTAAGAGAGGGACTGACAGCGCATGTGATTTCTCTGCCTTGCTCTAATTTCATGGGAAATGGGGGCTTCCTAGTAGTGGGGTTACTCTTAAGTGCCCATGCTCCAGCAGGTTTCACATTGCACCTCGGCATCCCAGGCATTTTGTTACTGCATGCAGATGCTTGCTCTAATTACCACTGGTAGATGATAGCACAATTGAATAAGAATCTTCTGGTAATCTGGGCTAACTTCTGCCCCCGGAAAATTGCACTCCAGGCGTACTGGAGACAGCGTATTCCTGATAGAGAGGAAGGATTTGACCCACACTTTCTCCATATTTGTTAATTCAATGTCTTTGTTCTGTGAGTTTCCTGAGAGATAGGTCCAGAGGTCAGCAAAGCAGAAAAGGATCCTTCCAGTGTCTTCTTTTAAGCTTTGGGTCAAAGTCTGCATCGTACTCTTGTTCTTGCTGCATATGAAAACATTGCTTAGCCCTGGATTTTTTCAGGTTTTTTTCTCTTTCTTCCCCAGCTCTAAAAGCTGCCATGGTCACTTACCCAAACACAGTGATAGCATCGACTCCACAGTTAACTTCTCATTTAGTGGTGTTTCTGAAAATAACAATTGCTGCAAGAAAATAAATGGCAGACACGCAGCATATGCTGCACATAATTTATTGCCTTTTTTGAAAAAAAAAATGCAGTATGAAATTTAGGGAGCAAAATCTCAAATCCTGTGAAATTGATGGCACAATGTCAGTTTATTTGAAAGAACCTTGCATTTGTCCCTAAATCTTACAAGTCCTTAACTACAATTTGCTTTCTCATATGCCACTCACCTTTAAGATGATACTCCTTTTTTGGCATTATTAATTATCATTATTGTTGTTGCTGTTATTATTCCAGGAAATCTGTATGGGAGGAATGCTGAAATCTGGTTTAAAAATAGCATTTTCATGTCCTCCTACTCACTGTACTTCGTGCATAGAATGCCTTTTATAAATGCAGACTTTCTGCTTGGCTAGATAAAAGAAACTGTCACTTGATTTCCATAACGAAGTCATTCCCAGGAGGATTTCATTGTTTTAGCAATAAAATTGTTCTAAAAGGCCTATTATTTTTCTTGAGAAAGATAACAGAAATGAACTTTTGAGTGGTTATTCCACAAAACAATTAGAAGAAAGCAAGACTGTCTTGATTTGTTGTAAGGAGATTTGTATGTGTATGAATTCCCTTTCATGTAAGATGAGAATAAATTCCCAACTGAAAATCAAGTTAGAAACACCCCCCCAACAACTTTACACAAACCACTTTTTTCCCCCCCTCGCTCACAGAGACGACACACATCTTTATCAGCGCTTTCCTGCATAAATTTGAGTTCAGCCCTATTTCAAAAGGCACTTGCTTAACTTCTGATTCAGATACTTTCCTGAATTAGAGGCAGTCATGGATAATCACTGCCAGTTATTACAGTGCGTTAATTTCATTACCAGGTATGTTCGTGTTCGTGGGGAGGAATGATCTGTGCTCGCTGTATTACAGCTGAGTGCTCCCTCGAGCAGGGACAGTGTTTCAGCTGTGGGTGCTTCTGCTGTCGACCACAGTGCAGGCACAGTCCCTCGTTGCTCACATGCACCACGCTGCCCTGGCCTCTCTCGCCACTTCTCCAGCATTTCTCACCCCTTTTCTCAGCTTCTCTGTGTCTCATGCCAGCATGACGTGCCTTTTCTCTGGATGCTGAACATGCTAAAGCTTGTCAGAATTACAGCATCAAAAAAGATGTAGGAAACATATACAGTAAGTGAAAGGTCCTACTGCTTGTATTTAGTTTTCTGGGGTTTTTTTAGGGGCTGGGGAGCTGTCTCTCATTGGGACCTATTTTGAGCCCTGCTTGCATTTTCTTAAGTGTGAATCAAGGCAATTACCACTTCAGATACTGTAGAAAACCTACTACTGTAGGTAGATAGACGCAATAAGAAGCAAAAGGGAAAAGGAGAAAAAACATTTTCTTTGTAGTTAGGAAAGCCTTTATGGATTTGGCGTCATACTTAAAATTGCATTGTATTAAAGAAATGCAACAATTTCGGAAATTATTATTTATAGGAAGATTTGTGAATTCAGGATGTGATATTCTGACTCACCCGACAGCAAACATGTTTGTGCTCCGGCTGGTATGACTCACGCTGACATTTGTCTTAAGCGTGGCAATTGTTTTAGCCTTCTGCTTGGTGCAGGATGAATGAAACGGCTGAGCTCCCCTGTTGGAGAGTTACTACGTGCAGCCACCCTGGTAAATCGCAGGCTCAGCTGTGGAGTATTTCCTGTCTCTCACACACATACACACACATGCACAAACGTACACGTGCGTACACCCCCCCAGTAATGCTTTTCTGTTAAATGCTAGATTCATAGAAAGGAAATGCATAATTACAGCACTGCCTTTTGCACCACATAAAGAAGCCCACATCAAAAGATGTTTGTCATTAATGTTTCAACAGGTAATCTCTGGAATTACTGCCAAGCCATGTTCCTGTTACTTAGCACTCAGTGTCGAAATCGTTGAAATCTTTGTTGTAAGCCAGCATAGTCATCTTAATCCTGCAAAAAAGTTAGTCAATAGCGCCTTTGTTTTCCAGCTCTATGTTTCACGTTACATCAGCAGTGCAGAAGACGTGGCGGCACTGCAAGCAGGGAGAAGGTTAAGGGTGCGTTCTGGGCTGGCTTCCTAAGGAAGCGAAGCTCATGTGGTGGCATTGTTTGTGCCTGTGCCCGTGTGTGTCCCCCCAGCCTGGCAGCTGATGTAAGTCGGGTCCTCCTCAACCCAATGTTCTGCGTGGGTACTGGAGACGGGGAAGCTGCTCCCCGAAAACTTTGTGTAAGTAGCAGATGAATAGCTGTGGACACCTGTGGCTGAACCCAGTGAGGCAAAGGCCATGGCCCAAACTCAACTTTTACTGGCACCAAGGAGTTGGTACTGTGGGCATCTGCTGGAATTACTGCTGCCACCTGAGATCAAGCCTCTTCTCTGGGTTGTAGCATTAACAATCTTCTTCAGGAGGTTTTATCTCTGGCTACTTGAAATACTGCAATTAAACAAAATCTCAGCCATTGCTTTTGGTGCAGGTACTGTTTGCGGCTCAGCATTTGGATTCCCCTTCAACACCATCTTTGCAGTAGAGCTGTGGCCGTTGTATGAGAGGTGTCTGTACATGCAATGAAGGCCCTTGAGCTTGTTCTCATCTGTAGCAAGTTAATAGAGTGCTGCAGTTCTTCAAATATGCAGGAGGCTCATTGTCTCCACTCAGGGTTGAGCTGCATTTTTTGCATAATAGCTTCCATAAAAGCAAAAGAGAAATATTTATGTCATGTAACAGAAGCATCCAGAGTGGTTATTTTTATTGCTTATATCTGTTCAACATTACTGGCTCTCAGCCTGAATTATTATGGACCATTTGCATTCTTTTCTCAATCTTTTCTGCTCAGAAGACCTGTAGAAATGACTCTGTTACAAATACACAGACAATAGAGTTGTTTTTACTTTAAACCTCTGTATGAGAATGAAGAAAGTTGGCATCCTAAGGGAAATGTAGATATGTGTTGAAATTCCCCCCCTTCATACCAGCATTCCTGCTTTGATACCATGAAAAAGTGGCAAATAGGGGATGCTGATGTGAATAAGGTTATGGATTTTCATTACCAAGTACATCACTGGCATCTGATAGGAGGTATTCGTAAGGTATTTTTCTTCTTATGGGTCTCCACTGTTGCTGCTTAGACAAAACAACCTGGACAAGCTCCTCTTAGTTTTCTTTTCACCTGGTGGCATTGTGTGTTGCACCCACAGCCCAGCTCTTGACTTGCTATTTTAATATCTTATGCTTCACTCTCTCTCTGGGGCAAAATCACATGGAACTTAGAAACTAAGCCTGCTAAGAGAAGCACAAGGCTAAGCACAGTCTAACCTCAAGTCTTTTTGGAAAAACTGGGTATTAGTGAAATACAAATAAGGAGTATGGTTGTGATTGCTGTTATTTGTGTAAAAGTGATGTCTCTGAGATCCTAGTCAGATTTGTGTTTGTATAGTTATCAGGCATCGTGTAAATAGAGAGTGTGAGTTTGAGCTCTTCTGCATTTTTTCCTGAATACAGCAGCAGTGATGAACCTTTGTCTGTTTTCCCATCACTTGTTTGAAGGTGTTCAGGTTAGGGAATGGGTAACTAAGAACAGTGGACATGGCTCCAGGAGCAAAGTTGCTTCCATGATTTCCAGATAAAGAGGTTTGGAAGGGCAGATGAGTCCAGTGACTAGGGCTGAAAACTCGCAGTCTGTTTGCACAGGCTGATGCTAAAATGAGGGGTGGTTTACCTGAGCCGTAAGTCGTGAAAAATACCTGCTGTGGGTGAAGCAATGGTGAATAATGGTCTTTGGATTAAATCTCGGGACACCAATTTCTAGATGACTCACAGCTAACATTAGTTGTGCACAGTCAGTGGCCATCTTCAGTAGGGGCTCCTGCACTGGAGGGTGTGAGTTGCAGCCTTGCCCTCTCAGCCCCACGTACTGGTCCCGTCTCTGTGCTGTTCGCAGATAGATGTTCCCATCCTGCATTTTCCCTCTTGGTAAGCATTCACATTGGAAATGCTTTTCACACAGGAAAGATGTGCTGGGCTGAGATGCCCCATGTTCACAGAGCTGGGGAAGGCAACATAGATGTTCTTCCCTCTGCTACAAATTGTGGGGCAGGATGGATTGCTTTCTTGTCTGAGCCACATGATCTGCATGCTGTTTTTCTGGTTTAGGACCTGCAGGATATGCAAAGTGCTGACAACTTGATTTACTGTTCCCATGCAGCCAGATACAGTTATTCACCCTGAACAAAGTGGGTGTAACACCTTGTGAAGTTGGGCATTTCACTGTGGACCACATGCAAAGCCATGGGAAATATTTGTTTACAAGACAAAGCTGTGGAGGATCAAGCTTCAGATGAGGAATGGATGCTAAATAGGAATCAGAGTGATGCCTGCCTGTTTTATGCAAACAAAACCTCTTTTGTCCTAAGGTGATATTGCTTCACCATAGCATTAAAGTAGGCATAATTAGGATTTAAGTAGTTTTTATACTAGCAGAACATCGGCAGCAGCCTACACTAAACAAAATGTCAGAAGATTTTCAGATGGGCAAAGTTTGGCATAGCTGGTGTAGAGAAGCTTTTTTTAACTTGAAATCTAAAAGATAGTAAATTCTTGGTTGGCTTGTGGTTTTTAGTTTTTTTTCTTGTTTAGTTTTGGTTGTTTTTTTTTTTTATTTCCATTAGAATCTTTTCTCCTTGTGTAAAGTCAGCTAAACCTGTTGAAAATAATTTAGAAGTTTTTTCCTGACATGATAGATGATACACACATTAGGTAATTGAAATCATGCACGCTCCAGGAAGATAAAACCTCGCCTTTCCCATTTGCGGTGAGGCAGGATTGAACCTGTCTAAAACTATTTCATGTAGAGAGAGAATAAAGCAGGAAATGAATTACAGTTTTATTTGAGTTGAAGGATTAGTTGTGGGATAATAGCGAACAACGAAACAATTTGGGCACAAGGCTGCCGTCTCTTAAACAGTTTTATTAGCTTATGCTGATTTGTGAATTAGGGAAGCCAAATTATGTCATGCAAAAGAGCAATGGATGACAATTAAAAACCTGCAGGAAAGGACTAGTAAAAGGGTAATCTCTGACTGCCTAATCTTCAAAGCAAGATGGGAGAGCATGACCTTTTCTTGGAATAAATACAAGATATTGCATGTAGCTAGCTTCTGGTTTTCAGGTTTTGCCAATTTTCAGTTCCTCACTTGTACTATAGTCCTTATTTGTTGATTGCCCTGGGGTCCAATTTTAGTCTCAAAATACTCCCAAGAAGTACTTCCATGTTCTTTGATTTGAGATCTGTTCATGTCTCAATTACACTTCTAATCTGTCAGCACAGTGTCCTTTTTAGCTCTCGAAGACAGGGCTATGCTGTGATATTTGAGTAACCATAATGCTGTGGGACCATGAAGAACAGCTTCCTTGGTAACGCTTCCCATTTTTAGCGGCGATGTGATCGGTAACCGTGTATGTGATAATGATTTGTTGATCATGTTGAACCTTCAGTCGCAAAGTCTGGTTAAGACCTAATTGTACTGCAAGCCAGATTTCTCTGCTGGTCCCTCCAAGTTATTACTGTTTTACGTGTTCCACGAAGAGCACGTCGTCATAGCCCATCGGATCTGCAGAGCAAAAAGATTGTCCCTATTAGGGATTGAGTGCTCTGCTCTTCAGGTGAGGGTTGGGCTTCAAGAAGCAGCATCTCTCTGTGCGTCCTGAATTTTGTGCTATGCTATCTTTAAATCTTCAGCATAAAAGTGCCTGGGAGCATTTGCAGGCAGACATGCCTTGCCTCTCACAGAGTGAAGTGCCTGTGGGTAAGGTCAAGTGAGCAAGTTGTAGCAAATTAAACCAGCTTGTGAATTTATAGTGCATCATCTGCTCCATAATAACTGGCTGTGTGCATGGTACAAGGTCTCTTGCCCCTGTTTTTGCCTGAGATGTAGGCTACCTTGCTTCATGTCATCTTTCCAGTGAAATGTGAGTGCATGGAGAAGGTATCTGCCCCAAAGTACCATCACTGCCCTGTATTGCACAGGTGCTGCTTGTGGCCTGCTCCTCTGTCCCCATGCTGGCAACGGTCTGCAAGACATATTCCAGAATGACAGCAAGATCCCTCTATAGCTAGCAAGCAGCCTCGCTCCTGATTCAGTGATCAAAGCCCTGGTTTGGGCAATCAGAGCCTTGTTTAACTTGAACAGAATCAAAATCCTAATCCCGCTTGTTGAAGTTAGTGGAAGGACTCAGTTGCTGAGTGTGGGTGTCAGCCCAGGGTGTCAACCCAGCGATATATGGCACAGCTGACTCTCCAGGGAGGCTCACAGGGATCTATCCAAGCAGGAGTTTGCAAGGAGTAAACTTCCCTGCTCTTACTAAAAATTATTGGAAGACATCTATTTTTGCTGGAGATGTTAAATATTTTCTCACAGTCATTTGGACACCATTTGTAGGTTCCCCTGAATGCTGAATGACAAGAAATAAAGATTAAAAATTGCAACTTTTAGGGTTGCCAAATTATTGGGGAAAACCCCCCATAAATAATTGGCAAATGCTGTAATGTTTTCTTTTAACACTTAGAAACAAAATGGTTTAAGTATTTTGAGCACAAGTGGAGTTTTTTTAATTGTGAGATTCACATAACTTAAAGAAAAATAAATGGCTTGAAAATAAATCGGCTTGCATTTCAGCAAGGTTTCAAGGTTTTTTTTTTTTAAAATAGGTCTGTGTTATTCTTCTGTCTTTCGTCAGCTTTCTGAAGTTAAAAATCCTGTGAGACCGTGTCTGATGGTGTGTTCCTCTGTCAGATAAGCAGCAGAATCCCACTTTAGTAGAGGAGAGAAGCTGTTGACCAAAGTCCTGGAAGTGTAGTCAGGGCCTGGGTATCTGAAGGCTCTAGAGATAGCAGTGCCTCTGTCACACAGGAGTTGTAGTTCTTAAGAAACTCTACTGTGTCTTAAACTAGGAAGATTTTTGTAACAGGTATCTTGCTTTGCTATAGTCCATCAGGGAGAGGACAAAGACACGTGTACCTTGAGACTAGTGGTTGTCGTCATCATCATTATTGTCAGGTGCCTGCCCTAGTCCCAAACAGCTGGATGCTGGTTTACAGACACTGCTCTATGAGGGCGTAGCCTTAGCTGGTAAATCCAGGAGAAGTCTTGCACCAAAGCTGGATCAGCTGGGCAGATAGTGCATTGGCCTTTGGAAGGTTTTGTTGTTGATGCTTTGTATGTTCAACTAAAACAAACTGTCATAGGTGTAAGCTTCTTTTGAACAGCAACTTCTTCTATCATTGCATTGCCTTCCCTCGGCTCTTCACCCATGAACTGCACTTGCCCATCTGTCTGACTTGTTTCCTGCCTTCACGTAATGCGAGATTCATCTGCATTCATCTGTAGCCATCTAATCTGAGCTCAGTGTCTAGACTCACTTTATGGAGAGAACCAGACCTTTCTAGAGAGTGATTCATTCTGTCCTAAAGCAGATGCGTAAGATAGGTCAAATAAATAATTTTCTAGATTGCCTTGTTTCCTCCAACAAGTGAAGAGATTTTGCACTGTCTAAGGCATAGACCTTTGTCCTGCACATGTTTTGAGTTCAAAGACATGGATTCCACCACAAGGCTGATGGGATGGGATCCATGTGCACAAATCCTGAAATTACATGTGAAATGTTTGAAAAGCCTTACATTAAGGAGATAGGAAAGGTTTGTGGCACAGAGTAAAACTAAGAATTTAGGAAGCACAAGGAGACCACGGCAACCTGGCTCAAGGAACATATGTTCAATATGGGGCAGGTGGAAATATACCCTCTATTTTAAGTATTCTATGTGGGGTTCACATAAAAATGAAGCCCAGCAGTCTCCTCAGACCTCAGTCAAAATGCTGAGGATAGTCTGATACCTTGTATAGTAGGTTAAAAAAAAAAAAAAAAAAGAGTTGGTCCACGAAGAAGTTTTGTCAAAAAAATCAATGAAAGAACCACTAAATATTAAAAATCTCAAATATGGAAAATACTTCCTACTGAGGAACAGCAAGAGTGTGTGTGTGTGTATTTTTGGTTTCAGTACTCCTCTGTTATAATATTGCAGATAACCATGGAAATAGATAGGTATTTTCATTCCTTTAGAGGAGTTCATTGAGGACAAAAATCTTCCTGTGTGGATCTCTCTGCACATTGTGGACTTTGTTTGCAGACACTTCTAAACAGCAACTCCAGGTAGTTTTTTCTTTCTCTTGTTACAGCAACAGAAGTATCCAAGAATTATTTTAATTATGTATCTGCTTCAGCAATTCTGAACTGGGGTTTAATTTTTTGTAATAATATGTACAGGGCAAATTACTCTTCCTATCCTAGATCAGTGTTTGCCATACACTCACTCTGTACTGAAATTGCCATCTTGGGAGCTCATTAAAAATGCGTTTGCTTCAAGGAGATGTAGGAGTCAATTGTTCATTTGTTAAACAGTTCTACGGATTTTCCTCTTTTTATTCCTTGCTTTCCTTTCTTACTTGGTTTTGCTTTTGTTTTACAGCTCCACCTTACTTTATTTGAAAGAGGAAAGCCAGTGAGGACCTGTGAACAATCCAGCAGCTTCTGAAAAATCTTCATGCTAAAGGATAATCCAGAATTCCCTGAAGAAGAACATAGTGAATGTTGTGAGTTCCGAGCAGTGATAACAAATACTTCCAATTGTGTCTTTTGGGAGGTAGTATCTGCCCTGTAGTGTTTGGTCTCTTCACTGTGATGCACTGAGCACCAAAGGCAGTGTTTGGGTTGGGTTGCAAAGATAGACTTGAGTTTGTCTCCGTCTTTTTCTTTCTTTCTTTTAATGGGTTTAAGGGCAGACAGGTGTTATCTAAGGAAAGATGATGGGTTTCTTTTTCTTGGACTGCTCAGTTATTTGTCACATTGCTATTGCTTTTTAGTTAAATATGTGAGCATTGGAAGGCTGTATGACTGTGTAGCCTAACAAGAATGAAAAATACTATGAATAACAGTTCATGAATCTACAGGTCAGATTGAGGAGTTTTATAAATGCTTATGCAATGGCTGAAATTATTTGACCACTTTCAAATTAGAGGAATTCAAATGTGGTTATTTCTGCCTGGTATTCCAAACTCCTGTTGGTCAGTTTGTTATATTAGATTGAGTATTTCCAATACAAATGCTCCTCTCAAAGGTTTGTGTTCATAGGAATTAGAGTAGCACACCTTTCAGAGGGAAACACAGTCACTCAACTGAGACCTTGATTTAGCTGTGGTATTAATAAAAGAAAATGTTCCCATGAGGGATGGCTAAAGACGAGGCATAAATATTTTTATGTTCATTGTTTTTCTTACGAAGCCCACTGTTTTTCTGTGTTGAAATGGGTGAACATGGAGATCAAATATAAACATTCTCACAAAAAGAGGAAAACAAGACTTCTTTGCCTGCCAGGTTTTAGAATAATCCGTATTTTTTCTTAAAAAAGAACCATGGGGATTTCCAAGTTAGGCAAGTTAGTGTTTAAATTCTTATGCCCAAAGTATACAGTGGTCCTTCAAGATGTTAGAAGTGATAAAACGAGCTGCAGATTCTTCCAGTTTGAGCAAACCAGTTTGTGCACTTTCCATTAATGTAGTAAATATAAATATATTTTCTGGCATGCCTTCTAGTTCCCTAAGAGATGGATGCCCTCCTTTGCTCTGCTTTTCCCTTTAGATTCAGGCTTCGGGAAGCAGATTGAGACAGAGTCTAAGTGGTGCTGCTTTCCCAATAACCAGTTGCAAAATAAATATTAGAGAAGACACTGAAAATTTTTCATCATATCTTGCCTTTCCCTCCTGCTTTGATCTACAGTGAAATAGTTAACAAAGCCGACATTTGGAATTGTTACTTACTAGTTACCACTAAGCTGCCAAGTTAGTAGCTCATCACTGTCTATGTATCCAAGCAGATGTGGCTGTATCAGCTTATTCCCACTCCGAAAGACTTCTTTAAAACCACAAGAGCTTACTTTGCATGCTGACATCCTAGAACAGGAGACGACAGCCTTAAATAATATTAATAATAATAATAATAATAAACAACTATCCTAGCATGCAGAGCTGTTGGGATAACAGGAGATGTTTGTTCAAAATGTTGCAATCACCTCCACTGATTGCAACAGCAGCACCACCTCACGTGAAGAAGAGCATTCCCTGGGTTTTGTAAGGTATGTGGTGTGCCAGATCAGCCAGATAAACTGAAGGAGGCAATCATCAGCCATTACAGGGAGTGGAATATCTGTTGAAGATGCTGTCAGTGTGATCATTACATTCTGCCCTGTCCTAAACGATTTAAAATCAGCCCACTTTAAGCACAGTGTGATGTTCTGCTATTGGGGTGCCAAAACCCTGAATTACAGTCAGGAGGCTTGAGTTTGTGCAGAAAAAGCAGCACTCTTCTTACCAGGTATAGATGGGAAAAAGTGTTCTTGAGAATGGCTCTTACCCTGGCATCCAGGACTGGTTCCTCTTGAGGAATCTTTTGTAGGTGATGGAGAGCTTTAAGCCTAAGTATTTTGTCACCTGGCTTCTGCTTGGAGGGCACTGCTGCAAGAAGGAGGCAGTCAGCCAGGCTCCTCCTCTCCTCTTTCCTTTAACCTCTTAGGGAGACAGGAGTACCAGAGGTGAGGAGATACAGTGTTTCTCCTGAAAGAAAATCCTGGCATACAGTGATTTTACTGAAAAATATTGCTCTCTCTTCCCTGTTCGCAGGGCGTTGTTGTCATGTTAAGATGTGAGGGAAACGATCAAACCTTTCTCACTGCAAGCAGTAGCTATTCTCTTCCATTCCGCTGCCTCCTCCTGCCACCCAGGCAAATTTCAGAGGAAGGGGAGTGTAGGAGGGAGGGGTGCCATAAATTGAGATCAGTGTCTTGTATCCACCTAGAAACTGCCTGTTTACTAAACAATACAAATTTCTTGCTTCCTTTTTCCTGCTCTCTTCATTTGGATGAAAAGCATTTCTGGAATAGCAGTGCTTGTACAAATCAAGTCCATATTCCACTTCTGGGGAGAGAAAAAGGGATGTCAGGAGGGTTCGTTAAGGAGGAATGTTTCTTTTAGCAAGGGTAAAAATGAAGCAAGACAAGGCTCCTTTGCTCTTGCTGGAGGGTACCTTGTGTATTCCAGCACACGGTTTTGTAATTTTCTGGTAGGATGTAGGTATCCTGAGGTTTTTTTTTCCATCCTGAAAACATAT
The DNA here is from genome assembly GCA_013396875.1 of Vireo altiloquus. Taxonomy (NCBI): domain Eukaryota; kingdom Metazoa; phylum Chordata; class Aves; order Passeriformes; family Vireonidae; genus Vireo; species Vireo altiloquus. Next base: position 607,786 of record VZRF01004795.1, read on the forward strand.
GCCACAGCTTTTTTGGAGTGCTAGCCATACAAGCATAAACACATTCTAACAGAAGCAAGGAGTAAACTCTTCATGTTCCTCACTCACAGGCATTTCTTCACAGTACTTTTTTTTTCTGTGCTTAGGCGAAAACCTCTGGCATGGTTTGTGGGAAATGGAAAATAAATCTCTAAATCCAGTATGTGTCAATAACAGAAATGTGTTTAGTTGATCTCATATCTATAACTGTTATTTTGGGCAAACTGCAGATGGTAGGATAGTAAACATCCCTGTTTCTAGCCCAGACAGGCTTTCTATGCCCTGCCTTCAGTGGGAACCTGCTGCTGTAAGGGCTGACTATGGAGAGGCTCTTGGGGGACTGCGGTCACACATGGCTTAACCCCAGCTCCATCCCATTTTTGAGCTGCTGCCTTCTTTCTCTGTTCTTTGGCCCTCCTTGCTTCCTTTACCCTGGGTCCTATCTCCTATGTACTCCCCCTCTGGCTGCCGGCTGTTTTTCCTGGCACGTGGAGCTGCGACGGGTCTGGGAGCGACAGCTCCTGGAGCTGATGTCAGTGCTGCTTCCTGAGCTGCCTGGCCAGGCTGGCTGCAGCCCAGGCACACCCTCTCCCCAGAGCATCACCTTCTCTGCCTGCCCGTCCTGCCGCTGCAGCAGCCCCTCGGGGAGGAGGCTTGTGCAAGTGATGGAAATTGAAGGTTAGCGAGCCTTTTACGGCAGTTTTCTGCGAGCAGCCATCTCCCACGCCTGCAGCCTCAACGCCAGGTTTGTGGAGTGGTTGGAAATGATGCCTGGTTTCTCTTTCTGAGCTGTACACACCTTGGAAGAGCGACGGGAAGCTTTGACACATGCAGACTTTATGTTTCTGGATGTCTTTGCTTTTGTGTCGTTTTGGTATCCGTATGCTAAATCACTTCATGGTTTTCTGTGGAAATTACCAGGCTGCTGAGAAAAGAGCAGAGCTGCATGTGTCCGTTCTTCCAAACAACAGCCCAGTACATGCCACTTTGTATTTATAGTGAGAGGGAAAAAGAGAAGAATCGCTTTAATCTGAGAAACGTCTCTCAGAAACAGCAGTAATTTATTCCTAGGCATTATTCTTCATTAAGAGCTACAGACAGCTGCAGCTTCCCTTTAAATAGAAATTGCTCTCTGCAGGCATGCTATACATAGGGCTTCAGGTTTCTTCCATTTCTCTGCCAAAAAATCAGAAGTATTTCTCACCAAATAAATGTTTATTCAGAAAGTCGTATTTCCTGGCTTTTATTTCGCGTCACAGGCTTCCGGCAGCCAGGCAAGAACAGCTCAAGGCTGTCATTTGGGAGAGGAAGCTGAAACAGTTTGAGTCTCTTGTGGGGCTTCCAAAAAAAGTTTCTGACCATAACTCTGGGCCTTCAGTTGGGCAGTTTACTTTAGCTGTTGAACACGGGATTAAAATGGATGTTGCAGAAATCCTGCAGGGTGAGTGTGTCTGTAGATGCAAAGTGGATGGCGGTAGGCGTCTACGCCTCAGGTCAGCTCACCCCCTCTCCCTGCCTTGAAGCCACCACCATCCTCAGACTGCACGGGTGGCAAGCTGGCCTTGGCAGCTGGCAGCAGCTAGGCTGTTTTGTCGGTGGGGGATTCCCCATCTGGTCAGTGTATGGACAGCAGGCGAGAGCTGGCCTGTGCCTGCTTGTACCTGCCACCCAGCAGAGAGGTGGCTAGGGTGGCTTCAAGTCCTGCAGAAGGACATGCAGCAATGAAGCTGTAAGTCACCAGTGCTCTGCGGGACCAAATGCCTTTTTATTCATATTTGCACAGCTCCCTTGGATTTACCTTTCTCTTCTCCGCATTCCTGCTGGCTGGCTCCTCAACTCATGATTTCCTAAGCTGTCTTTTCCCCACTGTCTTTTCCAGTCTGAACTGCTGAGCTTCCTCTTTTGTCTCCAGGGCTTATCTGCTGGACCCTTTTTTTCCATCCAGTGTGCCAGCCCCTACCACTCCAATAGGTGACTTCACTGTAGTAGTAGCTCCAGCTGGTTGTCTTTTGTCATCTGTGGCTATGGTGTTCCTGTCAATACATGATGTTTTTCTTCTCCTCATCTCCTTCCAGTTCTCCCTGCACTCCTAAGTTTATAGTATGCAATCCATGTGTTAAAATAATTTTTAGTTAGGTCATTCATTACTCTCTTGCTTTCTTCTCGGCCAGTATAGGTTCCAGGGAAGTGAGAAGCTGTAATTTCTCGAGGGCTAAAATCCAAGTCTTTGATAGGCAGGCATGATGCCTGGGGCCACTACGTGTTGCTACCGGTTGTCAGCTTTGTAAAACTTACCCTGCAGAGCAAAGAAATCTGGGCACAAAGATTGTTCTCTTCTCTACCGTGGCAAGCTGTAGTTTCCCAGTCTGTTCTGCCTTCCCTTCATTGTCTTCCAAGCAAATGGCTCTAAGATTATGACTCCCATGTTTGGACTGAGAACAGCTTTTGCCTGAGCAAACAGATTTCTCTTTGGCAGTCACTTTAACTGCTGCCCCAGCTTTTCGCTGTCAGCTTTGTTTCATGATTTGGCGTTAGAGAAGTCCAGGCGGTCCTAGTGCACAGTGCATTGAAGCCAGTAAAAGCAGCAAGGCAGGCAGGTGAATAATGCCGTTGTTAACGATTACAATTCCAGTGTGGCCCATGAGACCACAAAAAGCATCTCCTGTAGTTCAGCGCTGTAGCTTATGGTTGCTTATCTTTAACTTGGCGGTGCCAACTGGAGAAATTTCTAGTCCTTGCTGGCAGCACTGCTTGGTCCAAGAGACTTCCAGTGAAATCAAGAAGAAGCATTGGGAACCAAGCCCAGCCTTCTCAGGTTTATAGCATGGAGTGAAAGCTGCCCTACTATTTGCAGGTTGTGGTTGGGGTGAAGCTGATCGAAACACAGGTGTCTCATGCCTGTGAGAATATTTTTTTCCACTTTTCTTAGACTTCTTGTGTTTCACTGCTGCTTTCTTGTGCTGCTATAATAAGTTAGCATCACTGGTGAGCTGGTTTGCTATGCCCATGATGACCCTAACAGTATCTCATAACCTGCCAATGCTTCTCTCAAAGCTGATAACGTTTGTGGCAGCAGCAGCAAGAAGAGAATATAAATTAAGCTCTCCTAGAGAGGAGATTTTTTTCCATTTTCTGTTTGGAGTATGCATTCAAAAGGAAAGGCTGCTGATAGTGGTAGGTTAGGTAAGAGGAATCATGAGCCCTTTGTAGCAGAATATTGTTCTGAACAACTTGTTCATTCATATTTATTTCAGGTTTGTTTGCAGCCTGCTAAGCATGTTGACCCTGGATGCATATTTTGGGAAGGAGCATCAGATACTTTTGTTCAAACTGGCTGTATTGATGTATCAGTGTTCTTTCTCAGTGAGTTTTATGTTTCTTGTTAATCAGCTTTGCTGTTTCCAGCTACAGACACTGATGAATGTTTCAGAGGCACCTGATGGCACAAAGGTCAAGAGGAAGAAGATAAGCAAGTTGACAGGATTGCTTTTAGCTTCTTTTCTTGTTGAGGTGTCAGAACTAGAGACAGACTAAGGAAACTGGAGATACTGTTTTTTATTTATTTCTAATGAGTTTTCCTGGCAGCTCTTTAAATAAAAGAAAAACCCTCCCCACTATGGCAAATAAAGTTTATTGCACTAGTGCAACTTACTACCAAGTTACTGCACTAGTAATAGAAGAAATCTGTTCAGGGAGTGAGGGCTGGAACATTATTTGTGGTTTTCTGTGCCAGGCAACCTTCAATCAGAATTGGGGTGGTGATTTATAAATTCCCTTTGTCTCACTTCCAGCGTTTGGACTGCAGTAAATCCTGCTAAAGCATTACCAAAGCTGCGTCAGTTGAAAAAAGCTGGGCAAAATGTGGGTTGGCTTCCCAGACCAGGGGTGCATTTGTGAACAGAGCTGTGGCGATTCCTTGCAACAGAAGTATCCTTAATGGAAGCAGTGGGCAAATTGTGCTTTAAGGCTTCAGCTCCCAGGAGTTTGTCTGTTTTGCAGACAAAACATGTCTTCTCAACAGCTTGATTTATCATTTCTGATGGAAATAGCTGACAAAAAGAAACTTCAGGTAACATGAACTTCTGGGGAAGTAAAAGGGAGTTTGATACTCAGGGTGAAGCAGCAGGAAGAGCACTGGAGGAGCTGACACTTTTCATAGTCACAGTTAAAATGTTTTGGGCCTATTTTACATTTTTTGAAAGGAGTATTTTTTGTTTGTGTTTTTGTAAAGCTGTCCTCTACAAGTGACTTTTTTAAAGAATCAGCTTCTTATGGGGAAAAGAGACAAAATAATGTCTCTTTGTCACTCAGTCATGTACTGCTGCCTTTTGAAGTGGGAAGGTCCTTGTAACATATTTCTGAGTTAAGACATGTCCGTTAATTTCACAGTGCAAATTACCAAGATCCTTTTTACTTTTACCAGAACCATTAAAATGTTTGTATAACTATATTCAACCTGAGGGATAGCCTGTAGAGCAGCCAAGGAGATAAAAGTACAAGCACTTCCTTCTTGTTATCATTGACCAGTCAAACCAGTTCAGCTGAAGGGATTTAGCTTAGTGAGCAGTCCTGCTGCTCCTGATGGCATCCATAGAAAGGGTGAGTGAGCTGTAGAGCTTCATATGTCTTCATTATAGGGTGAAGTCTCTTCTTAAATTAAATGAAGCCGTCAGGCTTCATTAGCTCCGGGTTTTCTTGTTGTTATTATTCTAATGTAATTATCACTTTTCTTCAGTCAGCCTTCTGCTTGCCTACTTCCAAATAAACTCTTTCCATCTGGAGAGTATTTTGAGATGGGGAAGGTACAGTGAAGCAGTGAAACTATTCTCAACATTGTGTTCTTCCTCTCCTTTTCAACTACGTAGAATGCTATACAAGGAAATAAAAATAAACAAATATATGGCAACCATAAGAGGATCTTCTTATCCTCTTCCCTCAAAAAACTTCATGCAGAGGAAGACTGTTTTCAGTATCTGTCTAAGCACATGCAATGGGAGAAAGCATCATACGTTGATATATAAGATCCCTGCAGTTCTTTGCTTCAAAAAAGCAGCATTAAGAACTCAGGAATCACCCCATTCTGCTCTCACATGACAAGACACGTTGCTTCAGCGGTAAGTAGTTCTTGGGCATAATGAAATACCTGCTGACTGCGGGGAGTAAGAAAGGCTCAGTCACGATGGGTACATCTATTTGTGCATCCGAGCCCTGTGCAGAGATTCCCAAGCTGACAAGGTGCTTTGCTCAGGCTAATTAGCCCTGCTTCTCCCCTTACATCTTCTCTGATTATGGTAATTAGACTGAGCAGGGTGCTGCCTGACACTGGTGAGAGTCAAACAAGTGTGTCTGTACAGCCTTGCCCTGCAGTGTACCTTCTCAATGCCTGAGCCCTCTCGGCACAAACCCACGAATCTGTGCCAGTGGCTGTGCAGCCAGCACAGGTATTGCCTGCAGTTATACTGTACGTGCTATCAAGCATCACTCAGCCCTGGGTGGCTTGCTGGGACTGCAGTGAAGGTACTAAGTGGTAGGAAAGATCTTGAACAGGTCATTGCCTGTAGCCTCCTTGCTCTCAGAAAAACACATCCTGCTGGGTGTCTTTGGTCCTGTTTGTTCTGTTGCATGTGAATGGCTTTCCTGGTTCTGGAGGTGGTGCTCTTGAGCCCCGAGGGAGTTGGGGGCATTCTGTGAGGGGACAGAAGTACCAAGGCAGTCAACCAGAAATGGTGAAACTGAGGAATAAAAGTGTGAAGAACTTGGACTTCCCGCTTTTCATCCTATTTGTATGTGCAGAACTGACCAAAAAATGGGCTGGCATATTGAATTAGATCGTGAAACCTCGCTAATTAGCTGTTCTTTTCGCACACCACCTCTCCTGTCTTCCTTCCCAGGTGGAGTTTTTGTAGAATGAAATGAGTGCAGGGATACGTGACTTTCATAATTTGGTATTTTAACATTAAATTCCAGATAAGTTTGCTATAAAATATTCTTTCAAGGGCATCAAGTAAGCTTACAGAAGACTGTTTTTAGAAGAAACAATCAAAAAAGACCTCGACAACCCCAAAATGACAACGAATAAAACTGTTTTCACTCATTATAGTAGAAGTGGCTTTTTACTCCCTGACTGTTCTTCCTCTGACTGGCACTTTCCTAGGAGATGGGGTTGAGAACGAATGCGTATGTATACACACATACACGCATGCCTATCTATAGATACATTGATCTGAGTGAGTCTGGGAATGGAAAAGCAAGTGCAAAAACATATGCTGGGTTTGGCAAGTTGGTCCTTTTAGTTGCACAGTTTCCTGATTTTCTTCGTTTAAAAGGTGCGTTAATGTTCTGTGTATGATGTTCTGAAGTGCGATACTTAGATCTCGTCAAAAGATTGATGTTCATGTTTCATTCCATATTGTGAAATAGTAGTCCTCAAAATACCACGTCAAGCTATGAATAAATAGCTGTGCTGTATTATTTTGGGGACTTGCATTTTCTAAGACAGTCAGTATGATCACAACCATTAAGTGAGTAGAAAGTGTTTTGAAAGAGTAGAAAGAGCTTTGTTGACTGAAATGTCTGGGTCAGAACTGAAAAGGAAGAGTTTGCTGTTTTAAAACATAGCAGACATTTTAAGCATTCTTATCAGGATGCTTCAGTAACACAGTTGTGGAAAAGACTGATAAGGGAATGTGCAATAGCAGCCCTCATCATTTAAAGTGCCCAAACTTGGCACATTCTGTGGCAATGTAAAATAGCAATAAATATAAATCTCGTGTTCTGGAATTCCCGGGTCTCCTTATTAGCATATCAGTGTGTAAACACTGGCTCAGTGTGTCTAGTACTAGAGGGATGTGTTTTGTTCCTGGAAACGGTTGTGTGCTGGCTCTGCACCCCCTGGCGCATGTGTAAGACAGAGTAGATTCAGAATGAGCTGTACTCTGCATTTTCTAGAGGAAGTCTGTTTTTTATAAACCACACATGAATACAATAAGTACATCATTTTTCACTGCAATGCAGGTATTTTGCCAGTTTTAAATCATTACTTAGTTACTGGTTTCAGTCGAGCTGCCTAGTAAGATCTTGCCAGGAGCACTGTATCAGGACATCTCAATCAAAATTCCAGATTTAATGTTGCTCCTTGGTCAGATTGAGACTGGCAGTTTTCATTTTGCTCCCAGGTCTGCACCAATTAAGTGCATAAAAATGGTTTGAAAGAGCAGGAAGAGCTTTGGTCACTGAAATGACTGCACCGAAATTGAGGAGCAACAGGAGAAAGAGCACTGGACTACTAGTGGCAGGGGATGAATCCGAGTGTTTGCACCCCATGGCCCCCACTGTAAACCTGAAGTAGGTGTTTTTTCTCTTACAAGCTTGAGCCCTGAGCCTGTCTGTTAACCTGTGCATGCTTTTAAGGCTGTCTGGACTATCAGAGCTGGAGCCTTGAAGCAGTAGGGAATGGTGCTTATCCTTGGTCAAAGAGGGAAAACACCATGCCAACACAAAGCCTGTTGTCTGATGAGACCAGTGCTAAAGGCAACATGTAAAGCACTTGTGATTGCTTCTTTGGGACAGCAACTGGAAGTACAATAAGTGGTCCTTAATTGAATTATGATTGGCATTTTAAGGCTTATGACAATGCACGTAAGCTCAATGAAGGCATTTCTATTTACATGTTCCTTCAGGACTTCAAAATGTTGCAAATAGCACAACAAGCTATTTGATTGTGGTTGTGCAGAGCTGGTACAGTATCGGTGTAGCTGAAACTGAAATCGCACTCAGGTGGGTTTGGTCTCAGTGCCTGCATTGTGCTGGAAAACCCAAGTGATTTGGTTTAGAAAAGATTTGCCATATTTAAGCATCTCTTCTGGGGTTTTTTTTTTGTACTTTCCATTTCTGTTTTGGCGAAGATGGTGTGGGGGACAAGGAGTTGCAGATTGATGATAGTGTGTCTGTAAACTGTCTTACTGGAACAGAGACTGTGGGAGGCTTTCTCATGGCTCTTAGTCAGACCACTGCCTTATCTAAACAGTATGTGACCCTCAAAGATGCTACATGTGGCTCTAACCCAGCCTACCTACTTGATCAGAGTGGATATGGACATTTTTGTAGCAGAGTGAGAGGAGTGCTCATTTGGGGAAATGTTCCCATGTATCAGACTACTGTGTTCTTGAGTCTTTCTTTTCTGACAGCATCCTTTCACTTGATTTATTTAATCCAATGCAAAGGTGGTCCAGGAAGTACCTGGATTTGATAGCTCGATAGAGGAGATCACAAAATGAGGACAAGGCCGTGTCCTGACATCACAACATGGTACTTGTTTTGACATTGCATTAATGTGCAATGACTTGTAGTGGTAGCAATGCAGCAACTCAAAACAAAAACTGAAAAAACTTTCATCTCAGGCAGTGGTTGTCACTAGAAATGCTATTGCCTGTGAGGACCATTCTTCTTACGACTAGTCATAGCAGCAGGATGGGACAGTTTATGGAATACAGTTTGAGGCATTTCCAGCCCACAGATGTCAGACAGGCTGACAGCAGGGCAGAGGTCAAGACTTGCTGGGCATTACTTGACTTCAGTTTTATGGTGGAACAGGGAAAAATTTGTATCCTTGATCTTTACCTGAAAACAGTAAGAAAAGAGGAGATACAGAGAAGGATATGCAATTAGAGAAAGAAACCAACCATTTGTGCTGCACTTTCATATAATTTCTTCCAGTAAAAAGTAAATTCAAGAATTCCTGTTTTCTTATTTTCTTTTTTTTTTTTTTGATTCATCTTACAATGATAGGAACATTCATCCCTTGGTAAGAATTCTGATATGAAAAATTTGAAACCTAAGGGATAAGATAAGGGAAATTTTTTAAATAAATAAGGAATAATTTAAATTATTTTTGAGCAACTACCAATTACTTTATCCTTTTACATGCAAAGGGAACAAAGGAAAATGGTAGAAATTTGGCTTTCATAAGGTTTGGTTTAATAGTGCTAAGCATGGCTGGGTCTGAAGAGAAGAGGAAACATTATGGGTTTTTTAAGAGTGGGCCTCCCAGGAGTTTGAGAAGACACCTGATCAGAAAGCTGGAGTTTCAGATCCTACCTTCTCCCTTGCTCAGTCTTGTTTGGGATTCTGCTTTGGTTCTTAGTTTAAGCAGTCACACAGTCAGTTTTGCTTTATGTTACCTTTTCATTAAATGCTTCTACAATTCCAGTGCACCAAACCTGTTAGAGGCAGGTCTTGCCTTTTGCACAGACAATTGCATTTCATGGTTTTTATCATACCTTTATAATTTTCTCCTCTCTGTCCTGTCTGCAAAGGGAATAGCTGGTGTTTAGATATTAATATATTAACTCCTGCAGCCCTTTCCTCCTGTGCAGCCTGTGGTTTGGGGTGACTCCACTGGTAAGGCACTGACTTGCAGTCAGGAGACACAGTGGCAGAGCCAGAAGGAACTGTTATCTGATGGGTGACTCGAGGCATGTCATGACCAGCCAGTGCTGTGGCCATAAAATGCAGATAATGATACTGATATTACTCTTGGTAAAGCATTATGAAATGTTTTCATGAGTATTTCTGCTCCAGAGCCTGGGTGTTTTTAGTCTGGATTCCAAGGACATGAAGTGTCTGTGGTGGTGATGATGCCTGTCTGTTTAATTGTCCATCGCCATTTCCCACCCCCCTCCCATAACACTATCTTGGCTAATTCCCACCAAATCCTGCAGGAAATAAAAGTTTCAAAGAGAATTAAATTCTTACTATTATTTTTGTTGTTGTTAAATTCAACAGGCAGGGGAGGTGAGAGCCACTGCTGACATTGAGGGGACAGAGATAGCCAAGTTCTGCCCTTGGTAGCTCTCCTTGACAGTGGCTGGCAGTCACTCCCACCTCTGCATCCAGAGGACTGTGGCAGCCCTTTCCCAGGTGCCAGGCCAGCATGGCAGGATGCGGAGAAAGGCTGGGCTTTTGAAGGTCGATGGTGCAGGAATGGATAAATGCAGAAGGATGGCAGAGCACAAATCCTACTCTCCATTCTCTGGGATATGTTGTTAGAAAGGCTCTGGCTGAATTTGCTGTTCAAAACTCTGGAGGCCTTTTAGTTTCTGGATGCTTAAAACATGACTTTCCTGTGTTCCTGGGATGTTTTCACTCTTCTGCATAGTGCTGGGTTCCTCTGCCACAAGGAGCTCTGAATCTTTCCTGGAACCTTTGGCAAAGCTCTTGTGCTCCTTCCCCTTCATGCTGCTCAACTTTTACTTTTGCAGTGAATGTAAACTGAGAGTTATCCTCTTTCCTTTAACTGTGAGTCTTCTCCCCATGTATACCAAGTGCAAGAGCCTTCCTGTTCCTATGAAAAAATTCTCTCTTTGTCCTCAATATACAATTTAATGTCAATTTAATGTCTGGCAGGATTGGGTTTCAGTGATTGCTGAGTTTCTCCCTTGCACAGCTCTGTTTGTGCCTCTAGTGCGCTGGCCTTTTTCTGCACAAGGCCTCTCACTTACTTGGCACAGCGTGCTGGTTTTGTATTGTTCTGTACATTGAAGGCAGCTACATGGTAGTAGTAAATTCACAGGGATGCAAATTTATTATCTCTTGTTTAGCCACTCAGTGGGGCACATGTTTATCTTGTACGCTTGAGTGCTGTTTTTAAATTGTACTGTATATACAATAGATAGATTTAAAGTTGACTAACCAAGAAAACATCCTCAAGGCTGAAAGAATAAGCGTGAAAGATATGCAAGAGTTGCAGTCTGGTTTTTAGCACTGCTTTGTGTCTGGCAGGCTGACGTACATGGCTGTAGCAGTTAGATGTCTCATTTACGCACCCAGATAAAGCCAGGGGAGTTTAAAGCAATCAGATTAATCTTGGAAGAACAAGTTTATCCCTTGCAAGAGAGAAGAGATTTTCAGATTGTTGGTGTTTAGGGGTTTTTTAATAAGGAATGTTTGCATAAGCATCCCTTCACTGGGAAAAAGGGACAGGTCAACAACCAGCCAACTGACCACAGGCTCTGTGGCTTCTACAAAGGCAATTACAGGAAGACCAAGACTTTTAAGATACCTTCAGGTCAGTTGTTTTCAACTATGTTAGTTTAGGTAGGTTAAGAGTTCAGTTGCTTTGAAATAGAGAAGCCATAACCAGGAAGGAACATGATTGGAAAAGCATCAGTCATGGAAAAATACTGCAGCCTAAAGTCAGCTTTCAAGTCTCCAAGTCATTTTATTGACTCAATAGACTTAAGGTTAGGCTTTCAGTAAAAAAAGTCAAGATCAGACATGTCTCTGAAATAATTTTCAGGGGTTATTTAAATGTGTGGTACATTCTGTGCCATTTTATTGAGAATCTCTTGTGCTGAACTTACTATTACTACTGTGGCTTTAGGTTTGTAGTAAAAGTCCATTTTGGCTATGCATTTGAATACATAAATGTAACAAAAGGACTCTCCAAACCAAAGAAGTCATAATGTGCATATGTATGTTTGCGTGGAGAATGGAGGTTACAGACATGGTGTACCTTGGCTTCCAAATCCACTTATCTTTGCAGTCATTTTGTGGAGAGTAGCCTAGGCTGTTGTACAGTGAACAGACTAATTAGTCCAGGAACAACACCTCTAACTTCTGGTTGAAAATCCCATCTTTGAATCGAAGGGAATTTACAGCCTGCAAATAGTGTATGAATCTGTTTCAGATCTTTGTCTGTTAGCTTGTCTGTTATTATTTTTGCTTTATTTTCACGTACCTCCTGTTTGCATTGAAGTACGAGGTACAGGAGACCTATTTATGTGCTTCTTGCCATGTCTGTTTTCCTGACAGGATGGGACAGGTCACTGCAACGCATTTTAAGGCATTCGCCCTATTAAGTTCCCAGTGTCCAGGCCTCATGGCTTCCTCCACTTCCCTCAAGGAGTTCTTAATAAGTCTTAAAACATTCAGCCTAATTTTCACTTTAAAAAAATTCCCTTAAGTTACTCATAAGTTGCCCAAGACACCATCTTACATAATTCTGTCTAACTCACTTGTGATGTTGGATATAATGTGAGGGATGGGATCCGCAGTAATGGGATACTGTTAATCTACTGTTCCTTCAGTACATGCTTGGAGCTTCTCCTGAGAAACTGCCCACATGATATGTTGAACCCAAAAGCAGAGAGAATGTGCTCTGGACAGGCACTGAAACTCTGAGATGTTTGGGTTTATCTGAAGCAATGTGACTGAGCCTTTTTTGTATTGGCTGATTGAAGTGGTGTTGCTGCACTTCAGAATTTCTGAAGGACTCATTTCATCACTCTGCCTTTAATTTCCTTCTACTGATCTCAGTTCGTTCTTATTTTACTGTCAGTCCTATATACTCTCGCAACACTAAGTTTTCATTTCTTCTTTTTTATTTCCACAGTAGATGGTGTAGTCACATCCCACATGGCTCTGCCATCTGGAACAGCTTCCCTGACTCATATTCCTTTCAAGTTTCAACTTTATCCTTGGCCTCTATGTGATAATCTTCCTTCTAATAAAACAATCACATCTTATGCCCAGAGGCTTTCAGTTCTTTGTTCAGTCTTCTTCCTCAAGACATGTAGCTCTTGCTACCCTTTGATACACAATGTGTATTGTGATCTGTACTTATTATTAGACATGAAAGACCTATTTTAGAGACACCTAATACACAGTTGTGTCTAATTCTTGTTCAGGACAACACTTCAGGGCACACTTACCTTTTAAAGACCCTTTTATCCTTTTGATTGCAGTCAGCTTGACTGACTGAAAGTTAGGTACATGTCTAAGTACTGTAAACATGATAAAGTCTCAATTGTGAAACATGGTTTTTTTATTTTAATTTTTTAAAAATTCAACTGAAGCATATTGCATAGTCTGAAAATAATAAACGATTGAACAGAGATTTCAAATCTGATACTACATCTCCTTAAGTCTAATCTTGAAAACATCAAACATGCTGTAAAATCAAACAAAAATCTCCTTTTCAGTCTCTTGACTCAAAACATTTTCTGCTGCACACCAAGATTTTCAGTAGTTGACATAGTATGCAGTTTTTCTAAATTAAGGAAGCTTCATACTTCGTGGGATTCCATAGTACAACTGCTGAGCTGCATGCAATACTTGCATAAAAAATGGATGTTAGTTTATAGATGTTAGTATTGGGTGGACACAACTTGCAATGCTACCTCTTTTCACCTAGTGGCTCCCTTAAAGCTTCCATGAGATGAGGGGAAAATACAGCTAACAGCAGCTGTGCCTGGGCACCACACAGTCCTGGCTTTGTGCAGAGCACGGCTTTGACATCTGGTGTGGGAACACAGTGCATGTTAGCAGCAGTACATTCACTGACAGGAATTACTGTAGGAGCAGTGGAGGGGCTCAGGTGTGTGTTTTTTGAGTGCTGGACGTGCTCTATCTCAGACCCACTGTGAGATCTTGGAAGATCTGCTTGAACTTGTGTCTCAGACTGTAAGGCTTGGCTGCAGGGCTCTGCAGATGAATAACTGCTCACTTCTGAAATAAATGAAAGCTCACTTGCAGGGTCCTACCCATTTTTCCCCATCATTACTCCTTTCTTTATATTTCTTACGTCTTTCCAGAGAGGACACACAGGAACACACACCCTTCCTAATTCATAAAAAGTGAGGAGCAGGGAACAATGCCTGGCTTAATAATGGGTCTTTAAAGGAGGTTCATTTAGAGTCCAGTGGGCATTGAAATTGGCTGTCCTTAGGAAGAATGCCCCACCTTCAGTGTGTCTCCCAGAAAAAACGAGAAGGGAAAATGCATATATGCTCACCCTAGGAGTAAAGCTGCCCTGGAATGTCTAAATTGTACTTTAGGAAGTCACAAAGCAAAGTGGCTCAGGCTGCTCTCACAGCCCACAAAAGCAAAGCTACCAATTAATTTATTATGGAAACCTTCATGGTGTCACCCTGGCCTAACTTTGGGCAAATCACTACAAGGAAGAGGGTAGTAGCATAGCCTGCAGAGTGTTTTTGTAGGCTTCTCAAGGGTTTTTTGTTTGTTTTCATTTGGTTTTTGGTTAGGTTTTTTTACTTGGTTTGCTGTCCCTACCTAAGCATACCGATACAGTTCTTGCTGCTCCAACAATCCTCTCCTTGCTCTGTATCACTGGGAAGTTAGGCAGCTACTTCTCATTTGTGTCTCAAGTGATGACGCTGGCAATGTTGTAACATGAGAATGTTTTTGAAGCCTGAGTGTGGGCTTATGATTGTCAAAGTTGAGGGTTTTTTAATATAGAATTTGAACCACACTGCTTCATTTAGGAGAGATTTGCTTTGTCCTCCATAAAATGAGGAAAGTAACCGAACACAGTGTGATGCTTGGTTCCTTGTGAATCATGGGTATTGCACAGCCAAAAATCCTTCTAAAATGCATTGCTTTTGTGCCTTTTACATACTCCCCTGTCCAGACTCTCATGAATCTCTTTTTTTTACCTCTCTTAAATGCTCAGTGGACGTGAAAAACCTTCCTTTCTGTGGCAGTAGAAATACCAATGCATGTAAAAAAGATTCATGTGTTCCTTTTCCCATTCATCACAGTTCTTGGAGATTTTTGTGGAAAATTCACCCCTGAGGACCAAACTAAACCTAAATTATGGAATTAAGCCAACCTGAAGCACTGTTTTGGTGAATTTCTGAAAAGTCTGTTGTTCCCAGTGAAATCTCTTTTTCACTCTGCTTCCCATTTTGCAGAAAGCATATTCCTCACACCAGTGTTGCCATGCTCGTCAGTTCAGCAAATGTTTCCTTGGCATTGCACTTGCTGTTTTTGAACCATGAAATGCTTTTAGGTAAAGTTATCATAATATAAACTGAAAATTGACAGGCTGAATAGTTGTGGTTAGTATGTGCTATAGTGGTGATGACACGGGAAAATATGTTGTTTTTCTCCAGATGACTGTTTGAGGTTAGTTCTAGACCATTTTGTTCATGATGTGCCAGCTAAAATTAAGAGAGCATGGCTTTGAAGTAAGCAGGTTAATTTGATTTTTTTTTTTTAACCTGATAAAGGCCTGTTGTCAAACAATGGATGTTGTTATTTTGGGAATTAAAAAGAACAGAACCAGCCATTAACAGGAGTAAGAGGTTAAAAGGACTAAATTCCCCCTTCCAAGAAGTTTGTCTCACTGCATAATCTAACCAAAAGTATCTCACTCACAGCTCTAGCAAGGGCACAGTTTGGCCTGCAGGGCAAAAGTCGACAGAGTTCAGAAGCCTCTTCTTCAGCAGAAAGTGGCAATGTGAAAAGGGGGATGGGTAGCAACAAGCAAAGCTGGTGCTTTCTGCTGGCAGTAGGAGCAGCATTTCACAGACCTGTTCCTTATGTACCCTTCTGGTATTAAAAACTAGAGTGGTGCAGCATCCTGGCAGGATGGCAGCTCAGCAGAGCCGTGGTGGCACCTTACACACTTCATCAGTGTGGGACAATCTACAAGCACCATGAGGTGTCATGGTGCTGAGTCAAGCAGGCAGTGCTTGAAAGGACCACAGAAATATGTGCCCTGTTCGTAAGATAGAAGCAAAAAAGGGAGCCATTAGGCAGGAGGGATGGTTGATGTCTTCATATCTAATGAGAAAAACAAAGGTGACTCAAATGTCACTTTCTTCCCAAACAGCAGTCTTTTTGGTGTGGGCTGTCAGTTTGTTTCAGGAGTGATATGCAAAATACCCAGAATTTGTATGTGGCTAAATCATAGATTCTTTTTCTTTCATCTGCCTCCGTGTCACTTTTTGTTGCAAGATTGCAGCTGCATGTAAGAGGCTTGACATATTTAATTGAACCCTGAAACAGCTCCAATGAACTGCAGCAGAAAGAAGCAGAGGAAAGTAGAAGGTTAGCAGAAGACTCCTTAAGCAAACTCACATTTTGAAATAAACTCTGCAGTTCTGGAAAAGACCTAACTCCATCTGCTGCAGCAATGTGTGAGTTTGGTTTAAACTTGCTCCAAGGTCTTTGTAGTGTTTGGGCACAGAGAGACAAGTTAGCTGTGGAGGAGCAGCAGCCTTAAAGGTGAGTGTGCTTGCTTTCACCCCAGCTGAAATGCAGGGCTGAAATAAGGCTGTTAGGACAGTCCACTCAAGTAAATATTTTTTCTGATATTTCTATTTTTTCTTCGCATGTATGGGCTAATTGCAGCCCTTTTAGGGTTGCAAGGAAGACTGGAGAGTGGAACATGTTTGCTGCTATCTCCCCTGCCCCTAAGCTCAGGAGCCTCTGAGCCTTCTTGAAAGTTAGACCACGCTGACTTTTGTGTGGTGCCCTATAGCCCCAGCAAACACTAAGAGCATATAGTGTGGATGGGTTGTTTCTAAAACACTGTCAAAGAGCCAGAGGAGATGGTCTGCTAATGCTTATATTCTCCTCATTCTGAGAGTCTTCTGGCTCTTGAAGACACCATTCCCTTTCTCAGCAATTCTTTTTTCATTCCTTTGTGTACTTAGTGCTGGCCAGTACTCTGAGTAGTTTCGTTCTAAAGCTTCAACTCAGGAAAGCTCCAATTTTCCCTACTTCTGATGAAATATTGTAAAATATGAGCATATTGATTAGTTTGACCAGTACAGTTGTTCAGTGATGTTAAGTGTATCAAATATAAATAAAAAGGCCAACTTAGACAAGGACAATCAGTTGTTACGATCATCCAAATGGTGACCTTGCGGGCTTGGCATTTGTACATCCAGAAATGAAGGCAGGTAGAACAGCTAGCTGCTTTTCTTAGGCAGATATCCTTCAAAGGGTACTTCAAAGTTCACTTCAAGGAAAAAAATGTATTGTTGCACATTGTGTATCTAAAATAATAGGTGAGAATTTGACAATTCCCTGGATCAGTTACTGACTTGTATCTTTTTTCTGGTGCCTTTTATTCCACATGGGATTTTTTTTCGTCCATTGAATAAGTGTCCTGTTCATAAGACAGAAGCAAGAAAACACAGCAGTAGATAAGAGGGCTTGCTTGTGTTGACGTGTTTAATATTAAAAACCAAAGTGACTCAACAGTCACTTTCTTCAAAAATAGGAATGTATTTGGTGGGGGCTGCCAATGCATGGTAGGACGTGGTGGCTTTATGCACCTACATCACTTGTGCCTTCTATTTCCGTGGCCTCATTCCCTGTTTGTCTTTGGGGCAAACACTTGCATAACAGTTTGGTCAAACCACTACCAGGGGTGGGGCCTTTGCCTCAAAATTATGCTGGGAGGATATTCACACACACACACAGGATGCCAAGCACAGTGGGATTCTGATCCCGACTGGGGCATCTGGGCACAATGCTGTCATAAACTTGAAGTAATAATAATACTGTAAAAAGTTAAATAAATGTGTCAAGTTAATTTTATGCTCCCCTCTCCTCAGGCAAATTAGCATAAGTTGAATTTTCTAATAATTAGTCCAAGCAGTTTTCACCAAATAGTTGTACCTGGTTTCTGTGAATTGTGCTAATGCATGGATGACAGATTCTGCAAGGAGCAGAGAGGCTCCCAGACTGACCTGTCAGGATCAGCTCTAGTAGTACAGATACTGTATGACTGCATTTGCCATTAATTGGGTTAGTTATAGGCTACATGTGTATTGCCATACAGTTCAGATTTTGGTCACTTACATTTACAGCTTTACAAAATAATACACTGAACTGTGTGCACTGGGCTTGTTAAACTGTTGTAATAAAGCATTTTACAATTCCAGGCGGCCCTTCCCAAACGTATTGTAGAACCTATTAACAAACACCTGTCAAGTTCAATTGAAATGTCTGAGTAGTCTGATCTACAGTGTCTGCTGCCGTGCCAGAGAAAGCAGGGCTTGCACAGCGCCAGCCACGCCAAGCAGCATGCCCAGAGATGGGAGATTTGGGAGCTCAAAAGGGGGGGCTTCAGAGAGCTCCTGGCTAGCCTTTCAGCCTGGTGGATTTTGATTGTAAGTACTGAGGAAGAAAGAAGGAAAAAATAGGTATGTGTAAGGCAAAGAACCTCTCCGTTCCCTGTCACTTGGCTGTGACATCAGTCTCAGTGCATTTCTTTTCCTTCTCTTGCTTTTTTCTCCTTTTTTTCAAGTGAGGATACAGAAGTGTAAACAGATCTTTTTCTCTGCTGCTGACTTTAATGAGGGCTGGCCCCTGCTACACGTGTGAAAATTGCTTGACTAGGAAGGATCTAATGTTCGTTTTATCGTAGCTTTGGAGATAAAGTCCAAACTTCTATTTGCTTCTCTAGACAAAGCGTGCTACTTACATGCATTTGCTTCCAGAGACTGAGCTTACAAAAGAGGAGAGAGGGAAAATTAGCCCCATAGCATTTCAGAAATGTTTGTGGAGGGTTATTCGTTTTGTGTTTGGGGATTTTTTCTCCTTTTTAATTTTTTTTTTTTTAATCATGAATGCGGAATCCAAGGAGGCTCAGCAATCAGCCTCTTTGAATGCCAGCCAAGACACTAAACTGGCAGTCATCCATTCTGATATCAGTGTGAGTGAAATGTGTACTCAGTAACTGGATTCAGGCCCTTCATAGTTTGCAAGCAAATAGTTCTGCTTTTGCAGATCAGATAAAAAGCAGAAAAAGCTGTGCAGCTCTTGCCTGTAAGAGAGGGGAAGAGTCTGCTCCTTTGAAAAGGGGTGTTAACATTTCTGTGTCCCAGTCAAAGTTCTGTGCCTTATGTCATCAAGTTGAAGGCTATGTACTATTTCCAAAAGGCATTTAATTATCTCTTGTAATGTTTTAACCACTAAATCTGCCTTGCATAAAAGCTGTGAGTACCTCACACTGGTAATAAGCTGTAGGAAAGTGAAGTAAATTGGCATTTTGCAAAAAAGGTTGTACAAACGCAATGGAAAACTATGCAAATCAGCTATGATACAGCGAAATTTGCATTTTGTCTTGGGTTTAGTGATGATATGCACAGCATGACTTTGGCAGGCTTGCCTCTTGGGATGATGCATGCACTGGTGGTGTGACCCTGTAGGGTCAATTTAACAAGCGTAACGTTGTGATTTTCCATGCAGTTTCTTTGAACCATCGAGTAATGTGCAGCAATAAATAGTGTCAGAGGAAATCGATTTTTAAGAGTAAATGCATTCAGTAGGAGGAGAAAGTGTTATACAAATCTTTTGCTTTGCCAAAAGAACATTAGCAGTTTTGTTTGGTGCTGCTCAGCTTTAAAGTAACTCCCTTCTGCTGTCTTACTTCATTCTTTGTTACTCTTTGCTTGAGGAAAAGTCAGGACTTGGAGGTAATACAGAATTCTTGTGCTCAGGTCATTAGGTACAGGTGCGGGCAACATGCTGCAGGCAGCTGACAGTGCAGTTTCACAGCTTTTGAGTTCACTAACCAATAGTAGCTCTTAAAACCTGTTGTTTTGCCCAGCTGAGAAGGAAGGCAGGAGCATACTTGAGGTTTCTGGTGATATAAAAATTATTCTAGGGAGGATGACATGCAGACGAGCTTTCAGAGCCCTCTGCAGTCTGTTTTATGTTGGGAGAGACATGCATGCTTTTTGGGTGTTGCTACAAGGTACCTCTGAAATTACCTTACCTGCCTTTTTCCTCATGTAAATTTTGGTTCACTTCAGGAATTCATTTCATATGTCAAACTGAAAAAAACCCCAAAACCCTAAATGAAAATAATCAGAATTTTCTGGCATTGGACTTCACATGCTGCATGTGCTCTCCAGCCAGCTGTTTGAAAACAAACTTTTTATCCTTTCTGCTATGAGAAGGAACCAAATTAAAATTTCTGCACATGGTTTACTTGTCACAAGAGCAAATTTGCTGCAGCATCCCTTCCCAGTTCCCAGCTGTATGACAGCTCCATCCTGAGGGGTGCTGGGCACCCAAAAGAAGTGCAGGGTGTTTGAATTTCCTGTGCCATGACCCTGCATCCCTTGAAGTGAATGAAATGTAATTAACCTGCAGTAGGTTTGGGTTGGAGTCCTACCAGGGCTGCTCAGGAGCAGCCTGATGGAAGTATCTCTGTTTAAGGCAGTATTTAAGCAGCATCTCTTCTTAAGGCAGGGCTTAAGCTGGAGTTCGGCACGGTTTGGTCAAAGCACCTGGTAAAAGGCTGTCCCGAATTCAAGCACAACCTTAAGTACTCTCTTTGTGTGACCTCAGTGCTCTGTTAGTTTGCCTTTCAGAAGCAGAAGGGAGTTGAGCTGCTTTCAAATGAGGTCTGCCAAAAAAAAAAAAAAAAACCAGCCAAAAAACCCCAAGCAAGCATCTTCATTTTTTTTTTCCCTTCCCTTGACTTCTCTATAAATAGTCAAAACATTTTTCAGAGCAAGTTTAGTTAATGTTTTGCAGCGGTGAGTGAACGCTGTGATGCTCCAATATGTATCATGCTCCTGAATCTCCTAAGATTCTTGAGTGTAATTTAATTTAAATAAGATGAAGAAAGAAGCTATGAAGTCCTGTCTGAATTTTGTCATTGACTTCATGAGAAGTCCTTTGAGTGCATTTGGGAACAGTGTGGCTTCATTGGATGCACATTGAAAGTTTTCTTTTCTTATCCTTACCCACACAGACAATCACGTCATTTTTGAAACTGGTGCTGCTTTTGCTGTCCACATGCAAGAAATTATGTGAACATCTGTGTAAATTGCAACACCGAAGAAAGCAAATTCTTGGTAGCAGAGCCCTTTCATACCCCTGTCTGCTGAGGGTCTGTGTGCAGCCATCACCCTTGATCTCCACACCACACACTGTCAGTTTCATGTTCTACCACTTCACTAATAACAACTAGTAGGGGTTTATCTTGTTGGGGGTTTTTTCTCTCCTTTTTTTTCAAGCATTAAATGTATAGTTTCATTTTGGCAGCTGGTTTTATCGAGCAAATGGTATAGGACTCGTGTGGGATTTTGTGAGTCATTAGGAGAAATACTGCAGTGGGTGGATTAACCCCTTAAAAGAGTGTTTCCGGGGTGGTAAGGTGCAGGGAAAAACAAGGTCATGCCTGTGATTTTTTTGCATGCACCTTTGGGAATACTCTCTGCAAGGGCAATGTCCTTGTTCCATTGGCAGCTCTCTGCTGTTTCTTACAGACACTAGAAGGAAGAAAGGTGGTGCTGCTCAGTCTCCCTGCAAATAGAGTGTTCCTCTCGGCTGTCCCTGTGTGACAGGATACTGAAGCACACAAAACACAGGTTGTGGGGTTGTGTGACACAAGCCTGTGGTGTGTTAAGCCAGGGCAGCAACACTTGCAGAAGCACCCAGAAGAGCACACTTAGCTGTCTGTGCTTTAGGTGTCAAGGCTTTCAAATCAGCATCACTGGCTGGGTTTATTTCAGTTGCAGATATCAACACTTCTTCCTAAAGTGTTACTGCCTCTCCACCTACAAAATGCAGTCCTGTTTCCATCCCAAACATCCTTGGAGAACACTTTCTTTAAAGTAAGTGCTGTCCTCTCACTTTTCCTGGCACAACCCAGCCCTGTGTATCTGGGCTGTCGCCATCAGCCTGGTCTCACAGGAGCAACACATCTTCCCAGGAACAGCCCCTTAGTGGGACACTTGTAGAAACATTTGTTGGTCTCATTACGTGTGCAGACTTCTCGTCAAGGAAACTATTCATGCAAAACTTCGTTGGAGTCCTGCTGCCTTCTTAACAGAATTACAGGTCCTCAGAGGCCAGCACCAGGAGCTGCAGCTCTGAGCCGATGCTGCCAGGACCCAGAGCCCATGTGTTTTTCTCTCTGACAAGGTACTGAGGAGGTATGCAGGTTTGATCATGTGTGCTTCATAGCAGAGAAGTTTCTTACTAGAAGCATATTTGTGTTGGGTCGGGGTTTTCCTGTTAAGTCCTTAAGTATCATTCTGTCCTGTGCACTAAAAAAAATTTCCCTTTCCAAGAGACAATGTGAGAAGAATGATGAAATTGGAGAAGGGTTGAAGGTGAGGAGCAGCAAAGATCCCTCTCCTTCCAGTGTCCAGTTAATGCTTCTGTTGAAGTGTAGTGCAGTGCTCTGACACACAGCAAAAACCTGCTTTGATGAGTGGTAGCTTGTTGGGCTTATTACTTTCCTAAGCATAATTTATGACAAATAAATATGCGATGACCTTCTCTGGTTCTTCCTATTGTTTGGCTGCTCTTTCTGTTTCCTCAGTTCAGGATGTCAAAGAAAAATGAGCAGTGTTGTTATTTCAGGCCAACTCCTGGAGCCTGGGGGAGCCATGGGGAGAGCAGGGTATAATGTAGGTGGCTGCTCTCCTGCCTTCCTGTGAATCCAAAGTGCAGCTTTCTCCTCAAAAAGTCACCCAGGTGGGCACTGCCAGCCCCTTGGCTGGTCTCTCTGGACAGAGCTGCACTGAAGGCTGCAGAGCTGTAAGGAGCAATGTTAGGAGTAGTGACCATTGGTGGTGGAGATGAGCCAGGGCAGAGCACCTGGCCAGCATCTCAGCTCCCTCCTCCTGATCAAGGTGGGCAATCTACAGCCCTTTGTCAGACTCGTGTGCATGCCCATAAAGAGGTTATTTATTGATAAAGTTACAGAGTATC
Source organism: Vireo altiloquus (assembly GCA_013396875.1). Taxonomy (NCBI): domain Eukaryota; kingdom Metazoa; phylum Chordata; class Aves; order Passeriformes; family Vireonidae; genus Vireo; species Vireo altiloquus. The sequence goes on from VZRF01004795.1 coordinate 630,298, forward strand.
TGATTGTGCTGTACTGCAATCTCCATGAAGCAAAAGAGCTATAGTTGTAGGTCCAAACTGAAGCAAGGGAAGGTGGTGAGATGGATTCTCCCCTCCACGCTTGGGCAGACATCATCCCATGCAGAAGTCTCCCACATGCACTATGTCAAGCAGCCGCTGGATGTATCAGAGAAAGACCAGACTCTTAGCCCTACCACCACCCTTGTAGCCCCATTATGCTTCTGGCAGGTCACTCGTGCTGTGGGGAAGGGCAGGGTGGGACTGCAAAGCAGATCCTGTTGCAGCTTGCAGAGGGAGCATGGTAGATACACTTTGTACCCAGCTCCCATTCCTGAATGCACAGAGAGAGGAACAGAGACACAGCACGAGGAGGCACAGAAGGAACATCTCCTCGGTGTGCTGCCGGAGCTCGATGGCTTTGGCTGCTCCACCAGGTCAGGTTTCTGTGCAGCTGCACGCAGCGGCAGTGGCAGGGCAGCAGTTTGGCATTTCTCCCCTGCCTTCATGCGAGTGGCAGGAAGATGTGGCTGCTGTTGATGGGTGGGGGGAACAGCTGCCAGTCTGCAAAGATTAAAAACGCATTTTCAGCAAGCTGCTGGAGCAGGTGTGGGGATTAGCCTGTCATGGCATGACCGCACAGCGAGCTTGGCTGCAGCCTGCTGGGGCTCCTGTGGGTGAGGAGGTGGTGACTGCCTGCATGCTTTTGCCTAAGATTTGGGAACAGTGTCTGCAAACTGAATATCAATAGATATCTCCAGTGCCGTCCTGACTGTGGAGAGCTTGCACACTGAGGCCTGGGGCAGCACCAGCTCTGGGAATGTGGCGTGGCAGAGAAGTGGTGACCCATATGGTCACTGCGGGAGAAATTTTGAAATGATAGCAATGGTAACAGAAAATTGCAGCTTCTTCAGGATGCTGGAAGCAGGGCGGGCCAGGCGTCATCCTGGTCGTGGTGGAAACTAGGCCTTTGTGGAATACTGTCCTATCCCTTGTAGCTACATGAGGCTTGTGTAGAACTTCCATAAATATATTTCCTCTGGCATAGTTTCCTTCCCCCTTCCCTTCCCATCTAGAGAGTGAACTTGCTTGGAATCTGAGGCTTTTTTTTAGAAAATAAAATACTACTAATAACAGTAATGATGATGATGGTTTTTTTTTCTTGGTTCTGAGGATTTTGTGCCTCTGGTTCAGGATATAGTTTTGTGGCTCAGTTCAGGATATAGTACAGTGTCTGAAACTGTGTGGATTCAGATGTGGCAGTATGAGCCTTTCCCCTTCACACGTACAGACTAACTGCATGGTGTGTATGTATTGTAGACCTGGTTTGTGCCATTTTTTTCTAATCCAAAGCAAAGATGTGATCCTGCATGCTCATAAGGAAGGTACATACATGCATACACCTTACCTGGCACGTCCTGAATAGAAATAGGACAGCCCCAGAGCAGCAAGTCTCTTCACTGAGAGAGAGGCTGGTGCTTCCAACAGCAGCCAGGAACTTCTCTGATCAGCCATAAGGAGAACATCTCTCGGTCTTACAGCAAGGCATTCCTGGTTCGTGATGCAGAACAGCATTTTATGCACATGCAGACGTGTGTTGTCATGTTGCCTTTTGAGTCAGTGCCCTGTTGTAGGGTGGAATATTGCTGCCGTGTTTGAATATTATTCTTAACAGGATAGTCAGTTGCTTCGTGCTCAGACACACAAATGCACATGTGAAAGATTTGCAGAGGCAGGTGGTAGCCTGTATTTTTTCTTCTGTTTGCAGTTTTTAAATAAAAAAGAAATCTTTTCAAGTTCTACACTGTCAAGAATGTGGGTGTCTGGCTGAATGAAAGAAAAATAAAATAAACTTGCATAATAAATACACTAGTAAATTTGCAATTTCCCCAAACTGTTACCATAAATACAACTACTTTAGGGGGTTGGTTTGCTTGGTTGCTTATCTGAGGAAGAGGAGCAGCTTTTGAAGAAAGTTTCCCAGAATGTCTTTCCTTACTATAATTATGTTAATTACTAGCAATGTATGTACTCCAGTTACAGCATGAAGTACCACTTTCTGACAAAATCAGATCTACTTTCTTTTTTATCACGTCATACGTCAAGTATGGAACAAGACTCCAAAGGCCTTGAGAATATCTGCGTGTGGGTTTTTTTTATATTTATTATTTATTTAATAAGACTACTTTTTTCTTTTTCAGCATTTTAAAAGTTGACTGCCTAGAGGTAGGCACCTGGATTTATATTTAGAGACTGAAATAAGCGGGATGGCTTTCAAAGGTCCTGCATACCTGCAGCTCTTGGAATTAATTAAAGGCAGATGTTCTTTTTGGCAAGTTTGACAGAAACAAGTAGGAGATGCTGAGTGCCCAGCACCTTTGAAGCACTAGCAGCTTATTTAGATGCCTAAAGATGGAGTTAGGCAGTTAAATTGGCATCCAAGTTGGAAAGGTTTTGGCCCCGTAATCATAACAATCGCTGTCCCCACTCTCCTGAAGTGCTGTTAGCAGAGATTCATCCAAGAAGCCGGAGGTTTGTATGTGGGAGTGAGCGGGGACAAAGTCTGTGTCTCGCTGCGGTGGAAGCGAGCTCGGCTGCCTGCCTTGTAGCACATGCAAATGAGGGTCAGATGGCTTGACAGTTGGTTATGAAACTAAATAGAAATTATGCAAAATGGGATTGATTTTGCACATATTTTTAGGTTTTGTCTTTTAGGAGCTCAAATCTTTAATTAAAATACCAGAGACAAGAAAAAAAAAAAAACTTACAGGCGGCAACTGTTATGTTTCACATATATGCTGAATGTAAAGTAATAGCCTGCTATGCTCTTTTTAGGGATCATTTTTATCCCATTGCAACTGAGAATATAAAGCCATCTTACAACTTGCCAGAAGTGACACCTGCTTTCATACTTCTCAATAATTACTTTAGCTTTGACAGAAAGTACTTGGCAGGGTGCATACAAATTATGACTTGCTTCAGGGTACAAATAATGTCATAATGACTTTAAGAGTTTCTCTTTATGCTCAGGATATTTGCATGTACATGTTTTGTTGGTATGAAACAAGTGAGTAGAGCAGAGTTTTGGATGTCTTCTTAATGTGTATTGGATAGTGTAAACCTACAAATAGACTAAAAAAGGAAATAGTCTGGTTTTCAGTGGCTATTTGAGCATGTTTGGGGTTTTGGCTTTTTTTTTGCAACTCTCTGTTATAAAAATGGCCTAGGCATTTGTAAGAAAGAAAATTACTTCTAATGCTAGATACTCACAGTTGTCTTACTAGAGGAAAGAACTTGCCTGCAGGTAAGTGGCATCAACCTGCAAAGACTCCTCTCCCTCTTCCCTGCCTTGCAGCCAATGAATGTTAATTTTAAAGTGTATTTGGATGTCATATGCACTCTTTTACCCATTTTTTCCTATTCTTGCTGCAATTAAGTAGAACTTAAAATGTCACATCTGAGAGCAAAATCAAGATCTTTATTGTATATCTGACCTCAAACTATAGCTAGGAAGTTAGTCTTCTGTAATGGATGGTAGTTACTGAATAGCCTTTAAAGCCATGAGGGTTAAATGCTTTAAAGTATATATTCTATATAAAAGGGAGAAGGTAGCAGATGCAGAGAGATCAGTGATACATTTCCCCAAAATCAACCCAGGATCTCTGGTGGAGCAAGGGTGCACTTCCACATCAGGGTGGCAAGCATTTTACTCTGGGTCCCAAAGGAAATTCTGCTTTCTGTGCATTGTTTAGTTGTTCATCAGCAACATGAAGTTCCAAATATCTAAGGAAAGGGAATGTTGAATTGGATTTCTCTATTCATATCTGCGACCTGTATCTCTGACCATTTTTTTTTTTTTAGCAAAAAGTAGGCAAAGGAGAGAGCAAGGGGCGGGTACAGGTTACTGTTAAGCAGGTCTCACTGAACTGTTCCTGAAGGCAAGACAAATGATTTCTGAAAACCAGAACATGACGTTTTAATGTGAGATTCCTTAAAGAGCTGGAAGAGGTAGGCATCCATAAATATGCAGCTTTTGCAAGGCGGAATGAGCAATTGTGGAAAGCAGTTGGGAGTCAGGCAGTTTCTTCTCTGAAAAAAAAGTACAGTGTGTGACTTTTCCACCTCTGTTAGGGAGCTTAAAAAGACAAATGCCTTTTGCTTCCTGCCTCAAAGAAGTTAAGCTCTTTCTACAAAAAGAATGAATTTGGAAAATGTCTGTCGTGTTTCTGTGTGTGTTCACATTAGTTCTGTGTCTTTTACCGGGCAGCACTATAAGAAATACAAAGTTCATATGTGTGTGGGTCTTTCATAACCAGAAAGACTTTGCCAAATTGCAGGGAATTCAGACAGCTGCAACAAAAGTGATTAATGGATGAGAGAGGAGAAGAATGATTAAGAATTGAATATGTACGGTTTGTGTGAGTGAGGGACAAAGAGGGTGATGTTAAAACTACCAGTGCTGCACCTGAGGGGTTATAAATATCCGAATGTGAAAAATTGTTTTGTGTGGTCCAAGGTCCTATGACTAGGAGTAGTGGGATAAATTTTAGTGCAGAAAATACAGGCTGAAATCCAGGAACACTTCCATCTAGTAAGATCTGTTAGACTGTTAAATAGTCCCTGGTGGGAAAGGGTGGAAGCCACGTTACTCTAGTCATTTGATCTACACTGAACAAAGGCACAGGAGAGGTCCTGCATTGGGCAGGGGTCTGAGCATCACCTTTGAGGCATCTCTCCCTCCTCCCTCTGCTGTCTGTGGGCAGTGCCAACACTGACAACATCTGGAAATCACACAGGGATTTCTAAGAGCACTGTATTTTAGCATATATTTGAATAGGGATTTCCTTGTGGAAACACAAAAATCCCTCTCTGTTCAGCTTTCTGCCCTGCAACCGTCTCTGCTTGTTGCACAAAACCCCAGATAACTAATGAAAGAGAGAAGTTGCCCTACTGTAAAACTACCTAGTGATAAACTTTTTTGTACTTCACTTGGAACGGGCTCACCAGGCTATTCTCCGGGGCTGAGGAAGAGCTGTTGGCAAGCTGCATGCAGCCATTACAAGTGAGAATGACTGAGCAGAACAGGCCTGTTTTACTCATTCACTTTTCTGCTGTATCCAAGCAAGTCGTAAGTTCTTAAATTCCACTTTTCGTGTAGGGGCTTGGTCTCCATAGTTATGTCTCTTGTTTTTTTGGCCATAAAGCTAATTTTCCAGTGCATGGCTAGAAAGCTGCAATATGTATGATGAAAACTAGGGACTTTATGTTTTTATTAATAAGGCTGCTGAGTTTTTTCTGTCACTTATGTTTGCAGCACAATATCCTTCACAGTTTTGACTTGCCATTAGGTTCTCTTTAAAAGAATGGCATGGAAATGTTTATCTCCCCCTCCCCAGGCTGCTGTGGGATTTGGGATTGCTGATTCTTTATTCTCTTTGCCAATCCATGGAGAATCTGAGGAGAAGAACCTTTCACTTCCTTCTGCTCAAGTCCATGCTATGAAGTTTTAGAGAGAGGAAGGTCTGTGGCTGAGATGGCTGTTCACCTGAAGCTTGCACAGGTTGCATTCTCAGATGCCTCTTGAGAAGAAGGTCAGGGAGCAGGCACACATTCCTGCATGGTGTTGCCAATGCAGAGCTCTGCTGCAGTGTATGGACCAGGCTGTCAGAATCCTGCATATGCAGCTACCTGGTGTTTCAGTACCTTGTTTCCTCTTTCCAAGAGCTCCCCGAGTGAGGAAGAGCATTTGTGTGGCTTCATGTAGGCTTAGATGCTACAGCTGGGTTTTGTACTTCTCTAGGTCTCAAAAAAGCAAGGTTAAGGATTTCCTGCTGCCAATGAAATACCAGAACAAGGATGGGGTGCAAGGCAGAAATATATATTGAGGTGTTGTCAAAACATTTATTTCCTTAGCAGGAAGTATCACTCCTGAAAACTACATTCTATTACAATGACTTTATTTCTCCTATATTAAATGACTGATATGGACTATATTTAATCAATTTGTGTGATGGATGGTGGTGAACCAACGTAGCAGTTGGTCACTGTGCACATCATCTGCTGCTGCTGCTGGCTCGCTGGTTGCTTTCAACAACCCAAAATAAGGCTTGCCTGCAGATCAAGGTTTTCAAGGTTTATTTTGTCATGTAGTAACACACTGGGCTTTGGTTGCTTGATTTACTCATTTTTTTATCAGCATTTATCAACACTGAGTAATGCCTGCAAATAATGAACCATGCTTCTGCTTGTTAATGTGTTTTTGTTGTTTTCATTGTTTGCAAGCCTGTTTCAAAGGAGCAGTCGGGGTCATCTCTCAGACAGCATTGTATCTTCCTAAATATATGCTTGTAGAAAACAAAGATGATTCAAAATGGTTGTGAACCTTTTGAATTAAAGTCCATGCTTGAGATCTGGAAGGAAAGTAGTGATTTTTTTAGCCATATTTGGGAGGTGTTCTTTGGCTTTTATCTGTTTTTTAATTTCATTTCACAATCAAGAAGAATCACAATCAGCTGAATCACAGCAGTGGTAAAGAATGATAGAAACAGGAGCTGTGTTTCTGCTAAGTTCTGTAGAATTCAACAGTAAGTATGATCCTCCCTAAATTATCTTTGAGCTTTTCTGTAAGCAGACCTGCCACACTCAGATTTTGGTATATTTTCTAAATGGTCCTGTCTGTCATTACAGTTAGATCTCAGAAGAATTGTGCTGGTTTTGGCTGGGATAGAGTTAAACTTCTTTACAGAGGCTCATATCAAGCTGTGTTTCGGATTTGTGCTGAACACAGGCTTGGTAACACAGGCATGTTTTCATTACTGCTGAGCAGGGCTTGCACCGTGTCAAGGCCTTTTCTGCTCCTCCAGCGAGTGGGCTGGGGGTGCACCAGGAGCTGGGAGGTGACACAGCCAGGACAGCCAACCCCAGCTGCCCAAGGGATATTCCAGACCACATGGCATCATGCTCAGCAAATACAGTTGGGGGAAGAAGAAGGAAGGGAGGGACTTTCAGAATGATGGCATTTGTCTTTCCTAGACAACGTTATGTATGATGGGGCCCTGCTTTCCTGGCTGAACACATGCCTGCTGATGGGAAGTGGTGAATGAATTCCTTGTTTCACTTGGCTTATATGCCTGGTTTTTGCTTTACCTGTTAAACTGTCTTTATCTCAACCCATGAGTTTTCTCACTTTTATCTTTCCAATTTTCTCCCCTACCCCACCAGGGGAAAGAGAGCGAGCAGCTCTGTGATCCTTACTTGCCAGCTGAAGTTCAACCACAGCAGAATATTCTATGAAATGCCTGTCCTTCCCATCCTTTGGTGCACTAATTTTAAGCTAATGGCTCAACTGCACTGCTGTCTCCCTCAGAAGCCATTTCTGTGGCTCATGCTTAGCTTTCTCATTGGATGCCAACCTGTTTGCCTCTGAATGAGTGAATTTTTTAGGGTATGGCAAGACTTTTGTTTGTTCAGTGAAACTAGTTTCTCAGGTGGAGAAATCATTCAACTGGAAAGAGTGGTTTTGAAGGATTGTGGGGTAGTAGCTACCTGTTGCTGCTGCCCTTCTTGCTCCTTTAGTGCCACATTCTTCTTATGGATTTAGATGAGGATTTCAGCATTGCTGACAGCAGAACTGGAAGGCCAAGATCCCGATTTTTTCCCCTTCAAGGGCTAAACAGAGAGTCTTGTTTTCTCCAGAGGGGGAGTGAGAAGTGAGATGCTCACTCTCACCAGCTGTCTTGGCTGTGTGGGCACAATTCAGCCAGGGACATTTTGCGGGTGTGTGTGCTTGGACTGACTGCTGGGAAGGCTCCACCTGGCCCTCTCCTCCTCCCAGCAGGAGAAGAGTTTGTATTTTCTGGCTTCCCGTGGCTCTCTGCTGAAGCCTTTCTACATAGGCACGTTGTCTAGGACTGCCTTTGTTCATCATCTGGGACTGTACAGAAGTAGAGAGCAACCTCTTTACCCGTGTGACTTACCCTGTTCGGTCTAAGGATTTGAGTCCTGCCTTTCAGAGGGATTTGTGTGGACAGGTTGGGTCTTGTACCTGCCCAGCAGCACATCAGTTTGGTGAACAGGGACTTTTCAGCAACTAAGGCAGAGTGAAAGAGGATGCAATTTTAAAGAGGATAGAAAGCTCACCTTTAACTTTTCATAGAGGAAGGGAGTTGTGGTTGACTCCTCTCTCTAAAATACCTTGGTCGCCAGAGCAGTCAGTCTGACATTGTTCTCAGCTGAAAGTTAAAATAGATAAGAATAAAAGAGCAAGAAAGATGCTTGGAGGAAAATTGCTTACGTTTTGCTAACAAACCACAATGTGCAAGGGATTGGTTTATAGATCAGGGTAAGCACACAAAAATTAAGAAGCACCAGAAAAATTTCAGTGGGTCAGCAGAATATTCAGATTCCCTCACAGATCTAAGAGGCAGAGGAAGTGAGCAACAGACAACTCAGAGCTCATCCTGACATTTGTGGGTGGTGCATCAGCAGGTCTGGGTTGTAACTGTAAAGGTAAATGGGACACTGATACGGATGAGGTGGCACTAAGTGTAGAGCAAATCGGCCTCACACGGCAGCAGCTCCCTTTAGGGCTCATCAGGTGTGCCAAGTGTGAGACATGCATCTTGGATGAGATATAAATGGCTCAGTGGTAAGTGTATTCCAGGAGTAAGGAGCAGGCACCGAAAGGTTATAGGAGAATCAGGCAGAAACAGAAGGAGCCGAGGGATGATCATGAGGGGTAGAAATGTGCAGCAGAGGGAGAACCCTGCACACCAGCCTGAAGATGAAAAAACCACATCTTCGTGTATGAGAAACAGTCTTTGCCTTTTACATGTGCACATATTAAAACATCCATAATTACCAGCAGACTAACCTCAAAGAAGGTGGTGATACTCTTACTTTCCCATCACATTTGAGTATTCACATTTCTGAGATGAGCTGAGGAGTTCTTCAGTGTTTCCTTACACTTATGACTGCTTTATCTGTCTCTCCATCCTTCCACCTTGCAGTAGTGTAACTGGGATTTCTTTGCACACCTGGGGACAGACTTCTTTCCCTGTATGAATGACTTCCCTAATATGTGTTCTTACGTAAGAGTGTATGTGTGATGGAGGTATCGTCAAACCTGAAAATTACTTTTAATTCTTTTTCAGCAAGTTTCAGAATTAATTTTTAAAGCTTCAGTACACGTTGCAAAGATGTTAAAATAGAAGGTTTCAAAATTGTAGATTTCAGGTGTGTTTTTTCTTGGTTTTTTCTTTTTGTCTTAACCCAGTGAAAAAACCCTGCATCATATTTTTCTATAGGAAAAAGAATAATTCAGTTCCTGTGTTTACTTCAGAAAAGAAACAAATGCTTTGAACATGGCACGTGCAGTTCTTTTTTTCATTCAGAGGGGGGGATTTTTCAAGCATTTAAAAAGCTGGCGGTGAAATTATTAATGCAGCCACTATCTCGTAGCTGTGGCATCAGCAGACCTCCCCTTTTAGGATCACTAGGAGCTTGTTTGATTCAGTATGAAGGCGAGAGTAGTGTTGTGAAAATGATTTTCACAGAAAAGGAGATGATCTGTGTAATGCATCCCAACTCAGTCCTGCCTGAGTTCAGTAGCAGCAGAAATCAGCAGAGTTTGATGTCTGTTTCTTTCTGGGCTTGATTCTGAGTCTGTTTCCAGGTGGTTTTTACTGATTAACACTGGTTTGAGTGCTACTGGAGTTGCTTTCCAGTATGGAAGGGGGAGGGGAAGGAGCATGTACACCCTCATATATGCTGCCAAAGTGAGTAGAAATGTCAGGTTTTTGGTATATTGTGATAAACTGAACCAGACCAGTGTCTCTGCCTCCCCAACTGTGGAAGTACAACAGAAAAGAGTAATAAACAATATGTCCCAATCTATTCTCTCACAGGAGCACAGTCCACAGCCCCTGATAGCGGAAAAAAAAAAAATCACCTGGCTGAACAGAGCCAGTACCAGCATGACCTATCCACGTGATTGGGAAGCGTGCCTCAGGAGTGAGAGGAGGGAGCATGTTTTACCCCTGACTGCAGTTTAAAATCATTTATCTTTGGCTCGTATATAAACTGAGTAATCCTCATGGTTTGGCCGCCTGTCCTGCAGCCTCTGTGCGTGTGTTAGAGCAGGGAGGGAGGAAACTTACTCGCTCTTTCTTGCTCGCTCTTTCTGCGTTTAGCGGAGCCGTCTGGGAGACGTCTGCCTGCTGCACAGCCGAGGGTTAGTGCCTGGTGCTGGCCCTGCAGCCCTGCACGGAGCTGTGCAAATCCACATGTGTTTCAAAGCAAAACCCAGCGTTTGATTGCATTTCCTGACAGGTTGTATTCTGGGCAGTTTCGTGTATTGTAGTTTCGCACTGTGGAGATAGAGTGCCCTTTAGGCGTGTTGGACTGAGTTGCACTCGTCCCCTTTGTGCAGAGTTGCCAGTTTGTTAGCTGCAGATTAGAGACAAAAGCTTTTACAATTAGTTTTTTAATGGGAGGGAAGAGGAGTGACATTGTGACCCGCTTACAAATGTGGTTGAGATCGTCTGGATTTCAGCCCGCATTGGGGAGAGTGAAGTCCTGTTTCCTGGGGATTAGTGCAAGAAAACTACCCCTTGTTATCTGTTCTCACCATTTCACAAGCCCAAGTGAGCGTATTCTGGTATTCCCAGGAATTCAGGAAGCGTACACCTTCCAGTTGCCCAACTAAAAAAGTTCTAGATAGCCCGGGCATCGTTTCAGAGTCTGATAAAGCTGAGATTTCCTAAGCGCAGTATTTACAAGCCCTCCTGCTAGAGAAGTGGAGGAAGGAGCTTCTTTCCAAGAAAAATGTAGGCTGGGTAATCTGACATCACTCAGAGTCACATCACCCTACACCCACCAGAATTCAAAGATAGAATGGAAATGGCATAATCTGTTCTCACGGTAACACTAATAGTACTGCTCCGCAGTTCATTGTGCGCTGTCCCCACCCGCCATTGCCACAATTAACATTTCTTGCAGTGACTTTGAAAAGTGTTGCCATAACAAGGTTGCTGATCAGCAACTACAAAAATCTTAACGAGGTACCTAATGGAGCTTTTTGTTTCCATTATTTCTGCTTAATATATTCTGAAAAAGTCAGGAGGTTTTAACCTTGCCTTCAGCTGCAGTAACCGTGACATGTTTAATAGAATACCACTTCGTTTGTACTGAAGCTAGCGTACACTAAAAGGGTTTGGAGACCCCTCTAATGTAGTCAGTCAAACTGGTGCCTGAAGCCAAAGAAAACGTATATCTGAACACATGTTTTTGGTCTCGAGCTAAAAAAAATGCACTTCATGTTGAATAGCCTTCTCCAAGTGCCGCAGTTAATAAGCCATGTTGTGTTTTTACTGGAAAAGTATGCTTCTAGCCAAGCATTCTTTGCATTTTTCCCAGGATTTAGTCATAAAATCACTTTAGACATATTGCAAGTATGAAATGTGTGCACATCAGATAAAGGGCAGCAATTTTTGTTTTGCTGTAAAGCTCCATGGAAACATTTTTATCACCATCAAGTGCATTATCCCAAGAAGTCTGGCTCCTTTCTTTTCTGTTAACATCTATCTGTGTAAGAAAACGCTGAACCACAGAGACCCTGCTAACAAACTCCTTGGGGATCGAACACACAGCACCATCTCCGTGAGTTTGGTGGCACCAGGATCCGACTGCTTTTGCACACAGGTACTCAGGTATCCAGTGCTAATAGTCAGCCAGCAGTCAGATGTACATCTCCAATCCTGGCTGCCTAATTCTGCATGCATAAAAAACAGAGGAACCTGAAGACTTGCTGCACTATTTTAGGCATTATTATTTCAAGAAATGGTTTACGCAAGCGAGAAAAGCCTCTAGCACAGTCGGCAGCCTCAGCCCTTCGAGGCTGTTGCATCTCACAACACACTCTCGCAGCCCCCTCTGGCTGATGCTCGCAGCATCGTTGCTCTGCTCTGGAGCTAGCCTCACAGTCCTGCTGATGGCTGGAGGAAAACCTTCCCAGGGGTGAGTGGGGCAGAGAGGAGTGAGATTCCTGGAGGGAACCTCTGCGAAAGTCGGCAGCAGCGAGGTTTTAAAAGAACAAGTGTATACGCGGTTTTATGTATTGGAATAGAGTGATCTAGCCATCAAACATATGTTCACACATACAGAGTATACAGAGTAATGTGTATATACCACCTCGACGAGCCAATCTGTGTTCTGAAGAGAAGAGATATTTAAAGCAGCTCTGCAAACTTTGTAGCACGGGGAGAGACTATCTGGGCTTGTCTCTGCAGGGATTTGCAGCAAAGCTGGTCCAATCTGCATTTCTCTGTGTATACAATTTGACTATCTCTTCAGGGGTAGCTATATAAATGCTAAGAAACAGGCACGTGTATGAGGAATATGGAGGAAAGGGAAAAGTCCAAGGGAGAAAGAGGGTTACCCAGCCCAAAATCTAAGTTGAACCCTGTGAAGACACCATGGAACAATGACATGTGGAAGGAGGTAATTTAAAAGCCATCCCATGGGCCAAGAGAGCACTGTGGCCACCGAATCCTCACCATCTCACATCTTCTTTGGTACCATCTTCTTTCTGCTCACTTCCTGTGGCAGGCAACTGTCTGCCCAGCTTGAAGAGCCAGCAAGAGCCAGGAGAAAGGCAGGATTGTCTGTGCCATGCTTGGCCTTTGCATGGAGAGGCAGAGTGGAGGTAGTAGAGGAACATCTAATTGTTTGGAGTCAGGAACCCCTACTGTGTACCAGTTGTGGTGTACAGTGCTCACCACCTGCCCATGGTGAGTCATACTTTTTGACTGATGAGTAAAACTTCAGTGCTATGTTATTTGTTCTTAATCATCTTGGGAAGAGATTAGCTGATAGGTTTGGAGCCTTTTGCAACTAGCACATTCGTTGGTGAAATTTTTACTACGGTGCAATACGTCAGGGCAAATTTTACAGATGTCTGTGGATCCAGGTTACAAATCACCTGGTTCTGTGATGGAAAAGTTCACAAAATGTTGAGTGTGTGGGATTCATACAGCATACAACAGAAATGTCGGTCCTAATCTGTTCTTTCTGCTGTGGGAGCACCTTTTGAAGGAGCTGCCTCTGTGGTTTTCAGCTGGCCACCAGGACTGCCTGCCTCTACCCTTGTCTTCCTAGGAAAAAGCTGTTTTCTAAACCAAGATCCCCTGAAACAGCCCCGAAGAGGAAGAAATGGGACATGGATCATCAGAGAGGAGGCTGGTTCACTTCAGTCATTTCTGCTCCCTGGCATCCTGTCCAGGATGTGTCTGCTGGAGCCTTCTGAAGGAGGGCAGCTCTCCAGGGAAGATCTCTTTCTGCTGGCCAGCCTACAGCCATGGGAGCAAAGTACTAGCAGAAATTAGAATAAGATCCTGAAGGCAAATGTCACAATTATAGTGAGAGTAGTCGAGTGCTCCTTCATGGGGTGGTATGCTGGAGATACAGTTATTTGTGTGTGCTTCACCAGAGATAACATGTTACATTCATTCTGCATCAGACCGGGCTGAGATTTGTCCCATTATAAACAAATCTCTGAATCTCCTTATTAGTTGTGCACCTGAAATATTTGAGCATTTTTTGGTTTTTTGACTACTCAGCATTTTTTTACTTGCGTGCACTGTAGCAGCATTCATAGAGGAGGAACTTTATTTCACTGCTGTCTTTCCAAACGCCCTTTTTTTTATTGTACCTAATCAATCTTGCTGTGTTACTAAGAGCAACATCCCCGTCGGCCAGTCAAAAAGCTGGAACTCTTACATGGCCTGGTGTGTAGCTAGGCACAAAGCTCCCTTTCATGGCTTCGGCTGGCTGCATTACCAGCCGTGCCGAGATCACAGTCCCGATAAAATGGTGTTGAAAGCACTGAGAGTTTCAGGCTTCGTGCTCTCTGCTGAAGGGATAATTTTAGAATGTTCTTCCCCTTGATAATAGTGATTTTACAGCAATGTAACTGTTGGATTTTAGAGTTAGATCAGTGTAAATGAAGGCAGAACAGATCATTTCTTCTGAGGCAAAGAACAAAAATCTTCACATCAGCAGTTATAAATGTATAAAAAAATCCAGATGTGCATACACACACAAAAATCTACATCCTCTTAAGGCAAGACTGTAAATAATTAATATAATAATCTGCTTACAAATTCAATCTAGGTATATTAAGTTAGTCAAGACATTTCAGATTAGTCTTCTTCTTTTTTATCTGGTTTTGCTTCCTATACCTCCATAAATGCAGGTAGCTTCCACCGGCACGAAGAACAAGCAAGCATTTCTCCTTCTTGTTTGAGAGCTGCACGTTCAAAAGAACATTAGAGGACATTATACCCTTTTTCCAGGCTTCCCAATATGTGTTTCTGTGGCTTTTTTTTTTTTTTCTATTCAGATTTTTCAGTGTTTCCAGAAAAAAAAAAAATGCGAAACCTTGTATCCGTATTCCTAGGGGCAATTTTTGCAGCTCTGCAAATAAAGCGCTTTAAGGCATCCTGCAAAGTGATTGTACTAAACAAATGTAGTAAATAATCCTGAAATTGCAATGCACCTCATTTACACTTGAATGGAATTACTTAAATGTGGGATGTCGCTGGTACAAGTGGCTCCAAGTAGCTGTTCTGTTTTGTGTTCACTAATACAGGCAGCTTTATCACTTACTTGTATAAAAAGCATGACACTTTGAAAAGGATTCGAATCTCACTTGACTCTGCTGCTCTACTGGTAATTGAAGTTAGGGACCTAAATAAAGCTGGTCCAACACTCAAAGGTGCTGAACAACTGCATCCTCTCTATAAGTAACAAGTAGATGCAGCTGCCTGGCACATCTGAAAATCAAGTATTTTTCAGGTTCCTAAAAATGGATTTAGAAGCCTAACTTAAGTCTAGATGTTCAAAAATGCTGGTCTGCACAAAGTACATTTTTGGCAATAAACTGAGCAGGGACACAGATGTACTCTGATGTTTGTTCAAAGCTACCTGTAGGCCCTTCAGGGAGTACTGCAGGACAGAAAAGACCTTTTTCAAAATGCTGAATTCACAGAGTTATGAAAATTCATCAAGGGATTTGAGGACCATCAGTCAAAAAATCATTTTGTTTCTTGCAAACAGAAGATCACAAGGTAGAATCCCCAAGCTCTGGTCATGGTTTTGTTTCTCCAGAATGTGATGGTTGCTTCTTACAAGCACCCTTTTGCATCCTGGCTTGCTTATCAGGGTCATCTTATCAGGGGTGTACAGACAGAACACAGCTACTACCAGCTGTAGTTTAGGTAAAGAAACCAGGTTGAATTTGGCCTCCTGTACCATGACGTGGATTGAGGATCTAAAAAACCCTTGCCACAGTTTACTCTCTGTAAAGACTTAGCAATTTCTCAGTAGTTGATTTTTTTTCCCTTTATTCTGGGGCTTTTTTAGTAGATGAAGGTACAGTCATAAAATACCCTAAAACGTCCCTCTCATGGGCAATTCAGTGAGTGTTTCAGAAGGCACTGTATGTCACAGGCGTATGAGCTGTGGGAGTAACATGTTTGCCAGAAACAAGGTGAGCCAGCTGTCGAGCTGTCTTCACAATCTAGGGAGGTGTTAGATGTGGCAGTGCAGTGGCAAAACCTTCTGCTGTGTCGGTGATGTCCACCTCATTCCTTTCTCCTGCCAGAGGCTTGCCTCGGGCTGGGGACTGTTCCATATGCATTAAGGCAGGAGCGCTGAGTACTCCAAAAAGTAAGTTTACTAAAGACCATTTATGTTTAAAGGGAGAAGAACAGTGACTCCTGCTTGCAGCTACTTGTCAGGCAGCCCTCTGAACTTGTGTTAGATTTATTGCACTTATCTGCGAGCAAACCCTATGCACCAGTGACAGCAGCATTTATATGCCATTTGCACAGCAGTGAAGTATGAGACAACATGACACTTAAATTAGCATTCTTCTCATTGATAGGTAAGGACAGATGCTGCAGTGTGTAGTAAACCCTTCCTGCTTCTGCTATGTTGTAGGATGCTGTGTGTAGTGTTGTGATATGGCTGAAGGACCTGTAAAGTCATACCAGATAAATTTGGTTAATAGCAGTGGCATAACCCACTGTTCCTTTGGGTGTGTCTCGTGTTAGACAGTATTTCCAGAGGGAGGCTAGCAGGCTTAGATCCAGTGGGTGCAGAGATGGACTTTGGGGATGAGTGTATGACACTGAATGATGTCAGGGAAAAGGTCCCCTGGGGATTGGATAAGTCATGGTGCAGTTAAGAGATCACTGCTATCACCTGTGCGTTTCTGAATAATGGAGCAGAAGTGCTCTTGGTCATGCAGGTGGACAGGTTCTCTGCACCTACTGCCAGTGTGTTGACATGGGTAAGATATTCTGGTGGGGCTGACATTGACTTATGACCTTGTGTTATGGTGAAAGTCTTCTTGCTTTGGTGTTCCCAGAGGTAGTCCATATCTCCCTTGCTTTTGCCCTTATTATGTCCTGTTTTGAAATTCATGCCCACCTGTGCAGTTGGGTAAAGACAGGGTAAAATGTCCTCAGATCATAGTTAGATTGCAAGGAAAAAATAAACACAAAGTTGCATGCACAGCTTCATTTTAATTTTAGGGAAAAAGTTTGGAAGATCTGAGAGTAAAATTTAGCGCAGAATGTTTAGATTAAAAAAAATATATATTCTTTGCTTGACTTGCCTTTGAGCATTTTGTTAAAAGTACTAAAAGAACTCTTTTAATGAAGCATAAAAATTGATTGTTTCTTGCCAGGAGGGATCGTCTTCAATCTTCAGATACTAAAGACTTCATGAGAACCACAAGACGAATATCTTCTTGAATCATTTACATTTTTCCCCTTTTGCAGGCTTATGTAACCATGCAGAAAATCTAATAATAAGTGTGCTATTAGTATCCAGTGTGGCACCTTCTGGAAAGTGAGGTGTCATGTTATTACAAATAATGGTGCAGAAATGTTGTAAATGCAGAGAGCTTCCGTGTGTGGCTTATTTGAGTAATCTTTATCAAAAAAGATCTTGGGCTAATTGAATCAGTCTTTGCCTCTGATTTACTATTCTATTTTATTGTTCGAGGGAGGAAGAGCCTGGCTGCTTGCTTTTGTTTCTGTGAAGTCTGGCAAGCTATTAATGGTGTTGGAAGGAATAGGCTAGTAGCAGTTTTGAGAAACCAGGTGTCTTGCGGTCTTTTATTTTTACATACATGCCCACCCCTTCTTTGTTCACCCACCCACAGGCTCTGGAGGTTTAAACCTGACCTACAAGCATCCCTTTCAGTTCTGATCTCAAGTCCCTTGAGCAGGGATTGTCAGCCTTGATGAACACTCTCAGAGGGATGGCTACCAGGCTGATGTGCTTGTACAGCCTTACTGCTGGCAAGTTCAAACTCAGCTTGGCTTCACAGTCCTCACTGATGGGACTGTAGGCTTAACTTGAATATGGGCAGGCTACTCAGCAGCAGCAAGCAACCTGCAGGGTCTTTTCTTCTATTGCAAGTGACTCTGTCTTTTCTATTGCAAGCAACTCCTTTGTTTATTTAGCTTTTTTTGGGAGGGGGCTGTTCCTGTCACCTTCACACTTTGTCAGCAGCAATACCTACACCCATAGCCTCACCCCCTTTTGTAGTGACCACAAAGTCATCTCTCCATAGGCATTTCCCTTCCTGCTGGCATCTCTTCACCTGGGTTTGTGCAAATTGTGCACTTCGTTGTTTCTCCGGGTGAATACTTAGAGCATAAGTCCTTCCTCTGTGATTGTTATCATGTGCCTTGAAGACATAATGAAAAACAATAGTCACGAAAAACATGATGCTACTTTTCTGTAAATGCCTCTCTAACCTGATCCTTGGAAGAACGGAGAGCATAAGAATGCTGTTGATGGCATATCCCTGCTCCTGGAGTGCCAGTGTGCTTTGCTTACAAAAAAATGCTATAGAATGTTGCCCTAGTCACCAAAAGAAACTCCAGAAACCTCAAGGTATGTCAAATGTCAGTGCCCACAGATGTTGAACTTCAGACCCTCTGTTGTTTGCTCAGAGATGCAGTCCCTCGTGAATATCCATCCTGGGTTTGCTCAGCAGTGCTGCCTGGAACAGCTCCATGTCAGCCACCCCCCCCCCGGCTGCAGCCTTTTCACGCAGAGATGCTGCCAAGGGGCATGGGCCTTTCCCTCTGCTTGAGTCTTGCCAGTGAATGAGGCAGTACCTTGGGAGCCCTGCTGTGGTCATCCCACAGCCTGTCCACTCAGTCACAAGCATTTATTCTTAAGAAGCTGACAGGCCCAGTTTTAACAACACGTTTAAATGTTAGTGTGGCCCAGGGAACAAGGGATGTAAGCACAATCTCACCAATATTGTCCCACAACAGTTCGGAGTAACTGTTTGTGCTTTGGACATGCAGGCTTTGCAAGGTGGTGATTGATAAGGGATGATTTGAGATAGGAGGTAACCCACCTGTTGCCATCAATTACTTTCAGAAGTCACTGAAAAAAGGGGTAACCCCTCCCCCCCCCAAAAAACACACAAGAAAAAACCTGATTGTTTGCTGTAATCTAGCATGAAACAGCTAAGGTAGAGCATTTTCCAAAACCATTCAGTACCCTGCATCAGCATAACAATTCCAGCATGGGGTATTGAATGTATCTGTCATTGTAACAGCTGATAGAGTTCAGTTATATGTAAAAGATTGTGCCCAGTGTAACTCTCCAGGGTTGTTTTACTGTTCTTTCCTCCTGTGCGTTTTCGTAGACAATTTAGTGCTTTGTGGTAGGGACCTAATCCTGCAAGTTACTGAGCGCCATGAAATCCCATTAAAGGCAGTGCATTCAGCTCCTTGACGAATTGTAACTTTATTTGATGCAGGTTGTGGTGGTGCTTTGGCAATAGAAATAAAGCTATTTTAAAGGCTGCTGTGTTGTAAGCTTTTACAAATATGTGTACTCACATAATGGATCTTTCTTAAATCTGTAGTTCTCCCTGCTAATCCTGGAGACTTATTTCTTTCCCCTTTGGTGTTCTTGCTTTGATTTTTTCTTTTTCCCTAATAATGTATTTTCTTTCATGGCTTCTCCTAGTTCCTTAGCTTTGCAGCCCTTCTCCTACTTGGGTGGGTCTTTTTATTCCTTTATTAGCTGGGAATTGTTCTCCAGCAATGGTAACTATAGGACTCTTGAGGTCTCTGCCACCTGAAATGCTCATTCAGAACCATATTGGATAAAAATGAATGGTTTTCCCCTTCTGTTCTACTTCTAAATAGGTGATAAGTTTGTTTACAGGAGCTGGGGCAGTTGATGCCAGCCTAAAGGAGAGTTGTATTCACAGGCCAGTAACATGGTGGGAGGGCTGAGCTGAGTGACCACGAAGCTCTGTGCTCACACTGACACAGAGGGAAGCTATTAAAGTCTTCACATCTAGAGCCCAGTCCAATCTTGAACCCGTCTTGGGAAAGCTTGGATTTTTCTGTTTAGGAGCCATTTAGCGTAAGATATTTGTACTGTTGTAATATGTTTCATTCACTTTTTTTTCGGTAGAAGCAACGGCAATTTTACCTCAAAACTATCCTTCAGGAGTCATTTAGGGGCTTTTCCAAGCCACTTCTTTGAGAAGAAGGCTGACTGTGAAAGCTAGGCAACAGAAATTGTTCTGCTGAACTGGCAATGCCATTCTCCAGTGTCCAGTCTTTGTAAAACTATCTTTTTAAGGAAACCTCTAGGGACAGGAGTGTGGCCCTTTCCTGTGCTTGTGAGGCACAGGCCTTTATATTGCAGATGCATGGCTGTGTATGTGTTCGTGCCATGGAGAGCTTGGTGGTGGAAGTGAACAGTGGCACTTTGGCAAGGGAAGAGCCAGCCCCTCAAATGCTGAAGGGAAAACATTGCACTCCATCATATTTCTTCCGTGCTTGGGTTTTTGTCCTTTTTGCTCCATAGTTAGGCTTTATTGGCAAGAGGAGCGTGAGGTCAAGACTGTGCTGTTTATTTTGCTTCTCAGCTAACTGAAGAATTCAGCCTTGCCTCTCTGCAGCCTGCCAGGGACCAAACTTAATGGTCAGTGTTTTAATTTAAGTGACACCAGCCATCAGGAGAGCGGCGTAAAGGGTATGGTCGGTCAGCCCTTCCTTCCAGTGATTTGCTGTACATCCAAGGCTATCAACCCCTTGCTCACAGACAGCACATGGCTGGCCAGTGGCCAGTGAGGAGCTCTGTGCCAAGGGACCTCAGACTTAGCTGTGCATCCATGCCTCTTGTGGGAGAGGAGCTGCTCTGCAGTGGTGTGGGGATTCTGTGTTGTGCTTTCTGAGAATATGAAGGCCTGTCCATGTGGCTCTGGGAAAGGCTGATGGCACTGATTTAGTTTCAAGGCTGTTTTTTCTGAAAACAGAAGTACAAGAACTTTGATCATACATCAGAAGCAGGCATCTCAGAAAGCTTTTGTCCTTTAACCCGGTTGTGTTTCTGTGTTGAGAAGATGGCGTGAGACTTGCCATGTGATGGTGCCATGAGTGACACTGTGCGCCAGGAGCTCACAATCGCTGCTTGGAAACTGTGGGGAGGAGCAGCAGGCTCCTTCCCTTCATGGGTTTCACAAATAAGAGCTTTTTTGGTACTTGGTGATCATCACATTCCTTCTCCCGTGACAGGGAAGGAGGCTGCTCCCCTTTCAGCCTCTCCCACTCGTAAGCTGTTTATTCACATTAAGTGGTGAGGAGGCTGGATCAGCCATACTTCTCTGGTGTCCTTAGTTAACACAAGGCTTTGACAATTGTATCTCTGATTATTCCCTCACCATTCCTACCTTTTAAAAATATTTTTCTTTAATTGTTGCTTTGTCGGCTGTGTAATACAGTACTCAGATCTAAAGGTGCGTTTTAAATAAGGGATTTGAGGCTGCAGGGGATTGAGTAGATCATGATGAGTCTGAGAATGGGACCTGTGATGCATGTTTTCTGAGGCCTCTGTGGATAGTTGAATTAAATGAATGGTTTTGTGATAAACTTTTCTTTCAAACTAATCAATTGTGTAAAAGCAGGAGTAAGCTGTAGCAAGCTGAACAGTGGGGGCTGCAAAGACACAGCTGTTGCCTCTTTCCATTGCAATGCCATTAATGTGCAGTTAAAGACTATATCCCAGTCCAGTGTTTCTAGATCCTTTGCTTTGTTTCATTGCCCTTGCTTAAAAGTGGCTCGGAAAAGAGGCCAATAGGCAGAAGGCGTCCAGAAAATGGAGCAGGGAAGCAATGCTGTGCAGCTGCCCCAAGATGTTCAGCCTTCCCGAATTGCTTGCTCAGTGGAGGTGGTCTGTGAGGGAAAGAAGTTGCAGGAAAGGGGTGGAGAGTGACAAGGCTACAGCATGAACTGCAGCTCCTGCCAAAAAGTGGTGTAACAGCTGTTGTTCCTGCAAAAGACTATTTCCTTTGAGCGTCTTTTCTTTCCTCATCTGTAGGGGATGGGTCAATTGTTAGGCATTGATGCAGTGCTCTAGCAGACTGAAAATGGCTCATCAGATCTGTGCTTTCCCTGCAAATTACACTCTGGATCTTCTTGTGGGAAGAAGGTACTGCCATGGTTGCAAATCAGCATATGCTGCTGGATGCCACACAGAGTCAAATGGTGACTCTGGAGCTCACAGACCACACTGCCTCTGTGCGCCAGGCTGAGAAGGCAGGACAGGCAGGGCAGGCTGCCTGCTGGTAGAGGATCAGGGAGCCCTGTTCCAACAGCATCAAGTTCCTGCCTTGTTTGCTCTAATAGTTATTTTTCCAAAGACCTGTAAAGGTTGAATTCCCTTTTAGTTTTGCTTTATCATTATCTGTGCTTTAGAAAATAAAAAATTGTTTTAGTGCCCCCTCAGGTGAGGAGCAGCTTCAGCTGCACCCTCGCAGGCCTGTACAGGCATGGTGAGAACGACAGCATTTGGCAGTTCCAGCTCCTTGCAACAGGATGGGCACATCCATAGATTTGCTGTCTGCTGGGCTTTGGGAGGTGAGTTTTGGATAGGTGAAACAGGTGAGAAGGAGGCAAATCTGGAACAAGTCTGGTGCAGTAGAAGACAGCAGAAGTTTTCCCTGATGTCCTGCAGAGACACCAGGTGCGGTGAGCTTTATGTTACTCACTGACCATCATTAGCAGTGTGAGCCCAAGAGGAAGGGACATGGCTAGGGACAGAAATGGGGAGGTGGGATATATAGTACTGCCCTGAGAGTGTGAAGGTGGTCTCATCAGCCAAGGACCAGTGGGCTGCACAGAGACCTAACTTCACTGACTCCTTGCATCAGGGCCAATACTATTTGTACTGCCTCACTGCCGGGAGGTTATGGTCAAGGCTGATACTTGCCCTGTTTTCCTGAAGCACTATGAACTATCCCTTTGCAAAGGGAGGAGGAACAATGAGCAGGGGTGTGGGAATGCTTTCTTCACCAGTGCACTTTGCAGGAAAAAAATGTTATCCCTCTGTGAGGTCTGGACTCCCCAGCAGCTGCAAAAGATGTCATGGGTGGTAACACTTCCTACATCTATTCCGTGTTGCTAATGGCCATGGTTCCATCATGAACAGGCATGACCCCTCTGGGGCAATAAAAAGCTAGTCTTCTGTCCCTTTAGCTGTCAGCAGTAGGCTTTTTTTTTTTTAATTTTTGGTTTGCTTTATCATTGTTTTCTCGATGAATGCAGAGAATGCAGACTTTCTCCACTCTAGTCCCTGTACACTTGATGTGTGGGGTGCATATGTGTGGTTATCTCTCTCTTGGATCAGTAATTTAGAGCAGGGACAGGTTTGTGGCACAGCTAGGTGAATTTAAGGGGAAAAGGTAGTGCTACTTGACTCATGTTTTCCATTTTCATTCTGCACTGTTTAGCAAAGACTTTCATGTGACCAGAGTGGTGGAATCTGATGAATGAAAACCTGTGTTGATAAGATCACAGCAAAGTTTGAATTTATACCTTTTTCACCTTCTAGAGATCTTCCAGCAATGAGGGAAAGGTTTCAGGAACATAGTTTCTTCTATCTGTACATAAAACAGGGAAGTCCTGAGATAAATGAGCGTAGAGCATTTTACTTCCATCATCTCTCTCCTTTTCTCACTTGGTATGGCTTGGAAGTGGCAGCTGTGGTCAGGTTAAAAGATGAAAGGTTTTGTGCCTTGTCCATGAGCCTGATTTCTATCCATGGGTTCATGATCTGTGCTCATTTTTCCTTGCTTATTTTTCTGCTGTATGTGGATCCAGAACCATTCAGAGGAGAAATACAGTTGTTCAGACATGTCACTCCATGGCTGTTAGCTCTGCAAGATAATATCTTTGCTACTCATCACTTGCTGATCAGTAGAAGGAGTGTTTGACCGTACTTCTCATCTCACTTCCCAGGAAATCTATTTGACTTGCTATTTTGAATTCTTAAATCTGAAACAATAAACAGCTCCTGCCTTCTACTGAATAGTGAGGAAAGTGAGCATCTTGTCCATGTGGTGATGCAGGAGGCGATCAACAGAGGGACGACTTCAGCCAGGCAGTCTGGAGGCAGCACAATTAATTAATTTTCTTCCCTGATCTGTGAACCGTTTTGGTCACCAGAGCACTGAGACCTTCAGCTGTACAGTGTGCTGGGTGTGCCCTTGAACACTCCCCCTGACTGTCTGACCCCCAGGGCTTCACTCCTCACTTATCCCAAGTGCCTGTGGTCCTGCACCTCGGCTGTCCCCAGAAACAGCTCTGTAGCTTCAAAAGGTGACGGCTGCAAACCTGGGATCTCCATAATTTATGCTCCCCACGCAAACAAACACGCATATGCCATTCACACTCCCAGTGTATTAATAGTGACAGAGCAACATGTGTTTTCCACAAGAGCAGGGCACCTGTTGAGGTTGTTCGGGGTCAGAGAACGCTGCAGTGATGCTTTACTGCTTTCTGCAGGCTCCAGCATTTGTTGAGGAGAGAGGGAATGGTTTTTATTAGGCCAAAAGGGGCTACCAAAAGGGAATTTACCCAGACATCCAGACATGGCAAGTCCTCTCACTGGATTCATGTGCACAGCCCAAGAAGGAGGGCAGCTCAAGGAGCTGAGGTTTTTGCCTGTTTTAGTCTAAATCTGGAATTTGTGATAAGGTAAATGAAAAGTCTCCTAGCAACTGTGGTCAGCATTTGTCCTGTGGTGTGTACAGCACTCCTCCGCGAGGTGCTACGCTGATAAATATATTTTGTCCCACAGGTGCCTGATCTGCAAATCTGAAGCCACTGTTCCAGTCACTCTCATTTTATAGGCTAGAAATGGATTTTAATTAAAGGTCCTCTGATATTGTTTAAAAATGATCAGATCCTCAGTCACTGGACCAGTAGCTCAAGGGCACAAAGGCTGCCCTTGTCTGCATTGTGTGAAACGACATGAACCAAACTTTGCCTGATATTAAGAGGCACTGAAAGCAACCTTTAGTACATCTAAGCAGTTCAGTTCACCTAATGGCCTCCTTTAGTGGCATTTGGGCCTCATAGTATCCTTTGTGTCTCAGATGCTCTTAGATGTGGGTTTCACACACATGATCCTTCATGAATTTCTTTTTTGCAGAGTGGTCTAGAGCCCCTAGAGAAACAGCTATGGGCTGACCTTGCAGAAAAGAAGCAATGTCCCATTTGTTTAATCTGGGCACCGTAGAAGTAGTTGTAAATTGGAAAGCCATTTCTGTCTGAAACACAACAGCTGGGAAGGAGCCTCATACGTGCCTCCTGGATGTGATTCACCACCTAAGGGGACCAGAGCACTTGTAAGGGGCTAGGTAGAAAAGGGAGAGCAGGATATGCAGCTAACTTCTTCCCACAAGACAGCAATATTTGGAGCTCTGTCTATTTAGGATACTGGGCCAGGTAAGATGTGAAGAAACTGAGAGAAAGTTGCTTGCTACACTCCACCTACTAACGCATCGAGTTTTGGAGAATTTTACCCAGGAATTTACGGTGATCCTATTGGCAGTGCCATCAATGACACCCTGGTCCTTGCAGATGTGCACAAAGGGAAAGGCATGGCCAGTGGAGGGCAGGCAACAGGCTGAGGGAGTGGAAATTTTCTCCAGAATCTATAAATTTCCTAAAAGACTCAAGCTTTCACTTATAATTAGGGGCTTCTGCTGAAGGGCTGAGAACTCTCAGGTCCCTAAACAGGCTCTCTTAGCCTCTTTATTTGCTTGGTTTTGCTTTGTTTTGTTTGTTTGTTTGTTTGTCCTTAATTTTATTTTACTGGGAGGGACAAGATTTGACCTACAGAAATTCCATTGTTTTAAGGTAATAGTCCAGGAGTTGCAGAAAATTTTGATGATAGTGTTTAGCAATTTATAAATGCAGATCATCTTTTAGTTCCCCACAGACTGAATTACACAAATGAAAACTTTACTGCTAAATAAAAGGGAAACTAACCAGGTAAACCCAAGAGAAAGAAGTAAGAAGCCAGATTAAGAGAATTAGATTCTTTGTCATTTTCATTCTTAACTCATGTGCTCATTAGAATGGGCACAGAATATATCCTTTATATCCCAAAATAATCAGCCTGGAGTAACTTTGAAAGGATAGGTGTGGGCACAAATATATGCCCTGTATTCCTCATTGTATTTTCCATTGTGACAATCCCTGCTGGTGTTTTGTATTCCTTAGTGTTATCAATCTGAGCAGGTCTGTTCCTGAGGCTCTGCTGAAAGTCAAAAGGGTGAAAGAACGTTATGTCTATGGAGGTGTCAGAAGAATTTCCAACGTGCTGTGGATCATTAATTTGGCTTCAAAGATGTGTTTTATGCTTTGGGATTTTACAAAGTAGCTACATGGAGGATTTTTTGCTATGGGCAGGGCATGTTCCCCACAAGGTAGCCTTGTAAAGCATTTTCCCTGTTAACAGGATGGCAGACAAATAGTTTCTTGCCTTTATCCTCCTCTTATCTCTGCTCTCCCCAAGAATCCCTCTTGATTCTTTGGTTGCTCTTTGGGGTGACGTAAGGACAGTGAACCTGAAGTGGGAGATGATAGAAAAGCCGTGTTAAAACAAACCAAAGCTGGAATGATTTGCCAAGACTGGGGAGATAACCCATGCATCTGGGGTAATTTCACAAACATCAGGGGACAAGGTTCAGGAGTAAAATCTGTTGTTAATGGCTCTGAAAGACAGCATTTCCCTGAGTTGATTGGAAACTACTAGAGTTTTCTGCTGAGTGAGTTTTCAGTGGCATCATCACCAGTATTATTATGAGAAAACAGAATATCAGAAATTATTTTTCAGTTTTAGGGGTTTAAAATACCTTGCTTTCCTGTTAAAGTCAATCGAATAATGACATACAATGATGTGCAAGGGAACACTTCCTTCAAAAGATGATTTTTGATGATGCATGAAAGTTAACTCTTTCTGTTACTTTGCATGAAGGTGTGGTTTGGGGTTTTTTTGTGGTTTGGTGGTGTTTTGTTTTGTTTTGTCTTGTTTTCCTGGATGGGTCATGCCAGTGCACTGAAAAGCCTTCAAGAACATTAAATAGAATAGTGATGAGGGTATTGACTGAAATTCACTGCTGGTAACTGAAATGGTAGCAGATTCCAGCTGTCCACACCCCAACTCCTTCTTATCCCCTCAGCCTGTTTTGCTGGTGTTTCAAAGAGGATATGTGCCTTTTCCTCAACACAACAGTTTTCAGTGTGACCTTTTAATGCAGCTTGCTGCCAGTTTGCAGCATCCCCTGAAGAACTCAAAGTATTTGTTCCCATCTGTGAAGTCAAAGTCATAAAAAGAGTTCTTACTCTGCTGGGGCACAATGAGGTTAAATCATTAAAATTTGGAATAGATTTCTTGTGATTTAAAGATATGTATACATGTTGTTGCCCTGTGAGCAAATGGAGAGTTGGAAAGAGAATTTGAGAGTCCACAGTCTACTGAGTCATTCCTTCCCAGGAGAAATGATTTCAAGTGCAGGGATTAAATTGAAGAAAAATGGACACATACATGACAAGATAAATATCAATAGCAAACATCAGAATATAAAGCAAAAACTATCCCCGGATACCAAGGTTCTGTAAACATTTTCGTTCAGTTCTACCCTTTCTCTGGAAAGGTTGATTTTCTCTGAAAACCCAATCTACAGTACTGCATTGTATGAAGTAGTTATGGAAAAGAAGTATTTGTTGCCTATGTTTGTTCACTTTAAAAAAACCCAACCAAAATGTACTCTTTACAGCAAGTTTAAAACATGCACCAGTCACAACCTCTCTTGCTTACCAGGAAATGGATCTGTCACTTTGCTGCTGTAGTAATGCACAGTGTCCCTAACTTGGGCTCCCACATGGATAAAGTTGGTTGGTTGCAGAGAGATCAGTTAATAAGTTCCCTGCAGGGAACCCACTGACTGCAAAGCGCTGGATTCACTGTCTCTGTCTGTTTAAATGCTGTTTTTGCCTCCTCTCTCCCTCAGATAGCTGTGGCTTGGCACAGTGGCAACCAGGTCTGGAGTCTCAGTGGCCCAGTTCATCAGAGAATGTAAGCCTGCCTTCCCAACAGAATTACTTAATGTTCTCAGTGATTGGACTTTAAGCAGAGTGGCTTCCCATGTCTTCATGTTAATAGGCACTCGAGTGGAATTTTAGGTTCATATCTAAAGAAGCAGTGGCTTTGATTGCTACTCAAATGAGCTAAAGTCACTCGGTCAGCTATTTTGTGCACAGAGATACCCAGTGACTGGATCTGTATTAAAAACATTGTGTTTTGGCACTGGCAAAGGTATCTACTAAGGAAAAAAAATCATTGCTAGATAAGGAAACTATGTAAAAATTACAGTTGAGTGTTTATACTTCTAAGGGCTGCTATTTACTTTTATAGATTTGTTTATACGAGTTTTGAGGACAACTGCATTTTTATCATATGAATCTACCCAACTACCGACAAACTCCCCTAGAAAAATTCCTAAGAGTTTTGCTGACGGCTGTTAAAAAAAGAAATAATAACTTTTTTAAAAGACATGGTGGAGCAGTATAAGAGGTGATATGGCTGTGCAAGGTTTTGATTACTTTTCCACCAAAGATTAAGTAGTGGTAAATTATGCCATATATAGGGAACAGACATAACCAGTGCTATGAAACAGGGATATATCCATGTTTTGAACAGTTTTAAAGATGCACAGAAGTTACTGTTGATGCCTTAAATGGCTACCTAAAAACAGAAACTAGACAGAAATAAGGGAATAAAGGTAGGTATTTATTTGAAAGGCCTTCAGAGGTACACGCTGGGGAGTCCAGAGGCTGCTGCCCCAGTGGATCCCAAGATGGACAATAGGTCACGAGTTCTTCACACTTTTATAAGCTTTGTTATGTGTATCTTAGTGTAAGAGAGCAGAAGTTAACAGGCTACAAGAAACTTCATAGTTACACACTAGGCAGTACAGAATTTGAAAAATATAAAAGTGAAAACCCAAGGCATGACTGTCCCCCTGCATGTGCTATTAACACACAGACTTCCTTCCTCGTACAGTTGTTTCCCACATGTAAGTTTAAGTTACTCTCTATAAGATACCATATTCCATGCAGTTTTCTTTTGGACAGTGGATTTCTATCTGTTATATTACTCCTAGGACCAACATAAATGGCATCCTGATCATAAGATACAGAGATGTAGTTTATATGTTAAAATGTTATACTCTCCTGGAAGGCCATGTTTGTGGTCTGGCAGCTGGTAATGTCTTGATGCTGTGAAAGAAAAACGTTTTCTGGGGATAAAACCTCTCAGGGTATCATCAGATGACTTCCATTCACATAGCAATATTGGTGGCAGTAGCCAGATGGCACGTGTCAAAATCCTGAACCTGACAAATTTCACTGAGGTTTTACCTTTCCTTCCTCTGGGGGCAGGATTTCATAGGTGTTTCCAAATCCCACAAAGCTGTGCAGTCCTGGGGAGGATAGGAGTTTGGTTAGGGAAGGTGATAGACTGCAACTTCTGGTCCCCCAGTCTGTCTGCTCCTAACTGCAGAACAGGGATAACTGGAAAACGGGGTTGAACGTGGGTCTCCATCCCACTGTTCACAAGTATTATGCCTTTAGTAGCATAAGGCAAATGATTCCACAGAAATGACAGATGTAAAAAAAAAAGGTTGTAAGCAGGAATGAGTGCCTTCCCCTCAGCGAGAGTTGTGCGTACATTGCACACTGCAGCCCCATTGTGTTCATGGTCAGATCTTAAGTGGTGCTGGAGCAGCTGCCACTCATGCGAGCAGTGCAACTCAGCAGTCAGGAGTAGAAACTGCAGAGCTCCGGTGAAGTCTGTTTTCCTGTTGATCTACACTGTTTATGGGTGCCTAGTTGCATTATTATTATTACTACTTGCATAGTTTTTGCCTTTCTCTGAAGTACCAGATGTTGCCCACCTCCAGCAGCCTGGGAAGCCAATGTGGTATTGTTGTGTGAGCACTTCATGAGGTGACCAAGAAATGGGTTCACTTTGTTTTGCTAGAGGTGTTGTGCAGAATGAGTGCCAGATCATTCCACCAAATGCTTATGGTCTGAATGGACAGAACAAGGAAAGGAAGCCAAAACTGACGCAACATAAGGGTGCAGTGAAAATGCACTAGGTTCATAAACTTGTGGCCCCATGTCTCCGTCAGTCTTCAAAGGAAGCTCTTTGTAGAATTGGTAAAAACGCTGTTTGTCTCAGTAGTTCTTCATTTGAAATCAGAAAATGGAAATAGATACTTGAGAGCAACTAAGGATTTCTTCTTAATTGCATGTATTCATATACCTTCATTCATTTCTTACTGCATCTCTTAGTGGTTTAAAATTTAGACAAAAAAATTCATACCACTAGATCATCTGTGCAGCAAGTATTTAGTCATGTTTCTGCTATTGCTGAAGAACTGAATTCACCTCTGCAAAGATGTTTTGGGAAAAAAGTGGTTGGTCAATGGTATGTAACTACAGTAAATACAGTAGTGAGATCATGATAATCTGAAAAGAAATACTCTTGGGAATCCAAATACATTGTCTAAACAAAATGTAAGTGGAATTGGCAGGAAAAGATGAAATTTGTTTAATCTGATTGTATTGTTTCTAAGATGATGCTATCCTAACTCATGGGCGAGAGGGAAGCATAAATGTGAAGGCATTATGCACAGCCAGCTGTGGTGACAGGACTTCATTAGAGCATGGAAGCCCACAGCAAGGGCAGTGTGAGTTCTTGTTTTTCCTAGATCAGACTTTGATCTTGGCTGGCCTGGAAGAGCACACATCCCTGGAAGAGGATAGTGAGACTCCTGCAGCTCCCACAGTCAGGCTCAGTGAAGACCTAGAGAGCTTTTAACCCAACAAAATTAATGACCTTTTCCTTAAGAGGCTGTTTTGAAAGTCTTACGGTGAATTTGTTCAGCCCATTAAAATGGCCAGGTGGCTGGGAGTATGGCTTCTTTTCTTCCATTAATTAGATGAGAAAGTGTGTTTGTAGAAGGTAACTATAATTTTTAATCATAGTGGTTTACCCTTCCAGTTCCCAGTGGCACACGTCCAGGGTCTGATGGCTGGGAAACGCAGTTGTAGCCAAGGACTCCTCTTCAGCATATTGGAAAGGCTGTCTCTTTGCTCTGCTCTCTGTTTCTCCAAACTGGTTACATGAGTGATCAGTGTGTGCTTAACGCAGTGACGCAAGTGAGGAGAGGACTTGGGGAAGGTGGTGTTGGAAGGATGCTGAGTATCAGCGTTGCTTGGAGATCCAAGATTGTTCCCACACAGGGTGACGAGCTAGGTTAACATCCCGATGCCGAACTTAGGTCACTCAGACTTCAGGCCCTGGGCAGGAAGGCCAGCTCCAGCTGGAGGTCATTGTACTTGGCTGCAGTTAAATCTTTGTGATGTTAAAAGCAGTCCTGGAAATCACTGGAGTAACATCTGGTCAACAGGGTACAATGCAAATTGCAAAGACTGGTTGGACTGGCCTGGACCTCCCCTAGCTTCCGGAGGCAGGAGTGTGTCAGAGCATGAGGTCCCTGAATGCTTATCAGCATCCACCACTTGTGCATGAAAGAAGGAAGCGAGAAGTGATTCAGTTTGCATCTGGGCCCTGTAAGTGGCCTGTGCTGCTGCTTGATCTGCCCTCCTCCCAGTTCCTGCTTCCTGCACTCTGCCTATAATGGTCATCCCCCTCTGCTGGGGAGACACCCAGTCTTCATTTTGTTCTGCAAAGTGCTTAGTCCAGCCCGGGAAGCAGGGCACGTTTAATGAAAACCACCCTGCACACACAACCCCCAGCAGCCTTTTCCTGCCTGCCAGGCACAAGGAGAGTTGCTGCTGGGGTGTGGACAGAGCAGCAAAGACTGTCAGCAGGTGACAAAGTCATGCTCACCCCTGGAGGCCAGTGGGCAGCCTGGGATCAGGGGGATGCTGGGGAAGGGAGCGCTCCAGTTTCACCGTGTGTGGATGGTGGGGCTGTGAGCAAGGACCGTCGGCTCCATCTCGCCAGCTGGTTCGCTCAGCAGTTTTTGCAGGAAGTGTGAAGAGAACACATTTTGTGGGAGATATTTATCATTACCCTGTACGGCTTATATATAGTCTGTGTAGCAGGTTAGAGCTTGTTAGGCTTTTATCTTCTCAAGTTGGAGGGTGATGAATTAATCTATGAGTGTTGCAGCCTCGAGTGAATTATAGAAAGTCATCCCCAATGAGTTAAGATAAATGACATTTGGAAATTAACCCATTAGATAGTCTCTTCCAATAAAGTGCTTGCTGAAATATTAAATTGTAAATGAAGATGCTTCACGTCTCATTTGAAAGTCAGAAAGACACTTACTTGTAATTCCACTACTGGTTTTCTTTTTTTTTCCTCTCAGAGGTTTAATTTCTCCTGAAAGGTTTGGGGCTGACAGCCCCAGAGGACAAATTCTCCATTAATCCACTGAGCCAGCACAGCAGCTACAATGCAAGCTCTCTGCCCTGTTAATGTGCTGCAGCCTCTGCCTGGAAAGGGGCAGTCCCGAGGGATAGGGTGTTGGTTTACACTTTGCAGCATCCAGCCTTCAAAAAAAGAAGAGTTGTTCAGCTCTTTATTGACCTGCACCTGCATTAGTTTAACTGGGTTTGACTGTTTGTTTAGCTGGATTTAAGGTGACCTGCTGGGCAACGTGAACTCACTTTAAACTTTTCAGGCAGTGTAGGTCCTCTAGATTCAGCCTGACCCAGGAGGCACCTTGAAGCTGAGCCTTGCTCAGGATTTTTTAAAATGAGCAGTAATAATACTGAGATGCACATTCAGCCATCAGTGTAACTAAAGGCTTGGCAGACCTCGTGGTCCCTGGGTTTGCTGCCCCTCACCAAAATAACAGGGTTGCACTGGGGTAGAAACACCCCTGTTGCTGTAAGGCAAGTTGTTCTAGTTTCAAAGTGATATAAAATGCATGCAAGTTTCATACAGTCACTGTTAGAGGGATTTGCTTTGGAGTAAATATTCCTGTATAAATATCCTTGTTCCAGGCTAGGATCTGTTTGCATGCTAACAAAAAGCCAGAGACAAAATGTTTTCAGGAATTTCCATCTCTAGCACAGCCCATTGCTGTGGTGATGGGTTTTATTCTATGAATGTGGAACCGGACCAAGCCTAAGAACACCAGCTCACTTCAGAGAGGCACCCAGCAGGAATGACTTTCACTTCCAACCTGAGCTGGCTCCAAACCAAGAGCCCAGAGGGCAGAACCTCTCCTTCCCATTATCAGTTGGCATTAGAGCCAATTTCCCATTTTCTTTTAGTGTTAGCAGCTTGATGATAACAGAAAATTATCACAAAATTTTCTATATATTGTATATACTTTTATAGTATAAAAGCCATATACTATTAAATATGATGGTAATTAGATAATCTCCTATAACTGATTTTTAAAGACTGTTGATCCTCAGTGGCTTTTTCTTTCTGATGGCAGAGGACAGACTTTGTCTTATATGTTTTGCAAGCACTGCCACTGCATGAATGTAGCCTATGCTTATGGAGGGAGTTTGTTTCTGCTCATTTAATTGCAATTTGGCTTCTTAATAAGTTCCTAGTGTAAGGAAGGACTGATCTTGATCTCATAGCCATAAACAAATTCTAGCAGTAAAGAACCAAAACTTTAGGTAATAACTGTCAAAAAGTGTTCTATTAGTTTTGTTATCAGACCAGAACGATCCTAATCGTGTTACCTCCGTTGCATCCAATGTCTTCAGGCCACATTCTGCAGGTAGGAAATTATGAAAACAGAGAGGTTGTCTTGCATCAGCTCTTCTCTTTAAAGATTATAATCTGTGCCATTAAATCCAAACCAAATGGCAATTCACATGCATATTTAACATTGTTTAATATCTGTTTGAGATCAGTAGTTTGAGTTTTTACAGACTGACCTGCCTGTGAAGTGTGGATTCTCTGCAGTGAATGTGAACAGAATAAACCCCCCTGAGAAGGGTTTGAGAAAGCCCCCTCTTTTTAAATTCTTCACCACTGGTTTATGTTGTTAAAATGGGAGTGAGGCAAAAAAACTCATCCTTAAGAACACATTGAAGTATGAATTAATGCCCATATGAGCCTGCCAACCCTCTCAATGTTTTTTCCCTTAGGCTTAAAGTTGGGGGATGGGAAAAGACAGGACAGTGAAAAATTTTTGTATAGAGAGTGACACAATAAACACTTCATAGCGATTGTATACATACTGTACTAGTGCAGTTCTTCTGTTCTGGGCATCAGTGAGAGGAGATGTAATTCACAGTACATTTTTTGGCTTTTAGTAATTTTTTCCTAGAGTCAGAAGTGAGTGAGTGCGCAGTCTCAGTTCTGACTCAGCCTCATGCTGTTAGTGATAGTGGCATTTTAACTGCTATTGAAGCAAGGACAGAAACTAACATTTAAGAGGAAGCAAGAATGACAGAAATGCTAAGATGAGGAGAATAAAGAAGAAAAATGCTAAAACAGTAGTTCAGAAAAGAACAGAGTGTGGGGGAAAATAATTTTACACCAGAGCTGTAGAAAGAGTAGTTGACCACAGACTGAAAATTGGTCAGGCTGCTATTTCTTGTCAGGCCAGCTTGATTTTCAGTCCAAGCTGCTGAGCGACAATTTTCCTCTAGTCTGATTCTGTGTCTTTTAATTAACTGGTGTTGTCATCCACATCTTGAGACTGATGGGAGCGGCAGCTCATCTCTGTTCATTTGCTCAACACTCTGCATGCAGAAAGCAGCAGCTGCTGCTGGTGGTCCCAGGGCTGATTTGTCTGCACGTTCCACTGGAAATATTTGCCTAAATGGAGTAAGCTGTATGAGGAGGAACCTAGTCTAATTGGAGCATTAGGTCTGTGCAGTAGGTGGTATTCAGGTGGTTTTTTGCTGGTTTTCTGTCAGCTGGTAATTTATCTGTGACACATACGGGGTTTTGATGGATGTAGGTAGCGCAACTGCATGGAAGAGCTGTTATGTGCTGGTACAGTGTGGCTGTGCTGTGGCTTGCAGTGTTTTCAGAGTGCTTTGCTCCCCTTGGGCTCTCACACTTTGAGTAGCAGCTGCCATGGACTTCAGCAGGGGTCCTGGGCAAGGCCACGACCTGAGTGGTACAGTTAACTCATTTGCGTTACCCCCACCTTTGCAGCTCCTCACTGGAGCGGTTTCAGCTGTGCTGAGTGGCAACACAAAGCATAGCTGTCAAAATCACCTGCTAAAATCTAATTTTTGAGAGTCTTCCAGCACTTCCAGTGGATAGGTGTAACAAGCATATTCCCATCCTTGCCAGCAGCCCACTAGTAACTGGAATTGCACAAGGTTTCACTGATAGAGCTGTAGCAATGCAGCCCATGGGAGATGATTATCCCCTGCTATTATATGATTATTATTTGGAGATAATCATAAACTCATTCGGTGGTGCCCCTGGTGTTAGTCATGCAGGCAGCCTTCCACAGCAGCTGAGGCAACAGATGTGTAAAAGACATCTCCTTTCTCCTTCCTTCCTTCCTTCCCCACTGAACAGAATGGACCAGCTTCTGAGATGCTACAGTTCCTTCAGCCCCAATTTACCAGAGAGGCCAGCCATTCCCTTCCCTCTCTTTCTTCTTTTCCCTCTCATTAATCCAGTGTGATAGCTGTCAGCTCAACCCGGCTGTACATCAGAGACAATACTGTGCTGTTTTGGCAGCAATTTAAACCAAAAGGAAAGATTTTGCAGGCAGAATTGGACCTTTGGGAGGTGAGCTGAATGGCACTGTCACAGAAGAAGAAAGATGCTTTTTCCATTGTAGCTCATGGTTTTTGCCAGGCAAGAGCAACAATGTGAATTCTCATATATATGGGTAATCAACCTGGCAATGTTTCAAAATGCTTGGGTAGGTCTTGCCCCAGCTAGGAAAGATTTAAGTCTAATTAGAAATCAGAGATAAGAGGAAATGATATTTCTGCCCATGAGAATTTCCAAGATCTCAGAAAAACATTTCTTGCTGTAATGGGAGGAAAACTTAAAAAGCTGAGATACAGTGAAAATCAGGTAATAGGTGAAAATGTTTTACAAAACAGTACAGCAAAGCCTATAGCCCTGTATTCCAGCTACAGGGTAGTTTCATTTTAAACCAAATGTCTCTTGTAGTTACAGCATTTTTTCATTACACCTTGTTAAATGCTTAGTTTTGGGACCAGCAAATAGGTTTTAATTTTTTTAATATTTCTGGGAAAATATTTACAAAGGAGTTCCAGCAGTTTTTCCCAGCTGTAAATGTATTCAAACATTTTTGCCTCCAACAGATTCATGTTTGAAAACAAACATTTCCAAATGTATTTTTTCCTTGAAAGAATCCTGCCATTTCTATTAGACACCATTAGTTCTTGTTTAATTTTAGCCAAAGGGCAACAGTGACTTGTGTACCTTATTTTGGTTTTAGTTTCACTAACCTTACAGCAGAGTGTTGTCAAGGTTTTTTCTCCTTAGGAGCTGAATAAATTCTGACCAATTATGTTGTTGTTTTAGTCATCCTGGTTGTATGATCTCGTGATTATTCTATATTTTTATAACGTGCTCATTGTACCAAAGTGATTGTATATCACCCACTGCAGTAGTTATTTCATATTTCTAAGAAAATACAACATTCATCTATAAGCAGAAGAACAA
Source organism: Vireo altiloquus (assembly GCA_013396875.1). NCBI lineage: Eukaryota > Metazoa > Chordata > Aves > Passeriformes > Vireonidae > Vireo > Vireo altiloquus. The sequence continues at coordinate 666,376 of VZRF01004795.1, forward strand.
AAGGCATAAGAAATGGCATTTTATTTCATATTTACCATAAGGAGTCTGCAAGTCACTAACCACATATGAAAAAGAAACCAAACGAGATTAACAGATGTAAAATCATTATACATTCAGAAGAAACAGAGTAGGCAGAGAGAGAAAATGGTAAGCAGATCAGAAGCTGGAGAATCACTTGGTCCAGAACTAAACGAGCATAAATAAAACCAGGAAAAATCAGTTTTTCTTTTTGCTGTAGGAATGGCAATAGTGGGTGATGCTGTTGCGGCTGCAGGGGAAGCTGTGGAGCAGTGGGATGCATCACACCTGTACACAGCTATTGCTTCTGAAGTTCCCAAATCAGACACAGGGTGCCTCCACGGTCAGACCTGTCTGACTGTCAGTTCCCTTTTGTCCTGGTTGGAGTGGACGTCTTGGTGAGATGAGGCAGTGTTTTACAAGGGACTCCCCTCTGGAACTGTCTTCTTCCAAGAAAGTTTCCCCATTGGGTTCTGCTTTGCAGTAGGAGGATCTGAGCCTGTTTGGACTATTTTCTTCTCTGGAAGAACAGCACTTAAATGCTGGCTTGAAGAAGAAGGCGCAAAGCTTTTGAGCACCGAGGTCCTGGGCTGAATCTCTTTCCTTCCCCTAATTTAGTTAGAGTGCTTCTGAGAGGTCCTTAGCTGATGTGGAAACTGAAATTTGGTCATTAGCGAGGTATCCTTGGTTAGAGAAATTTTCACACTAGGTCTTGCCTTAGCCCCAGACAGGGGGTAGCACTTCCGAACCCTGTGGGTAATACCCATTGAAGCTCCTTGGCAAAACTTGGTGGGATGTGTATGTCGCTACAAAAGGAAATTTGGTTTGCTGGGCCCAGTGCAAAAGGCTGTAGGTGGTAGGAGAGCTCTGTCAGAGGAGGACACACAGTCCTGAGCTGGATTTGCTGGCATGGGTCCAAGGAGTGCCAATAAAATCTGGAACTGCACTGCCATTTATTTGTATATGAAAGGACCTGTACAGCAAGTTGTACCAGCCATTTATAATGTGATATAATGAATTTTAAAGGTCAATATTGCAGCCCACTGTTGTGCAAAATAAAACTTTGGAAAGGTGAATTTCTGTGCTTAGAAAGTTGTGGAGTCTCCCTTTGTAGCTGAGTTGCAAGACAATAGACTTTAAATGAACCACTACCTTTGACTGCCTTTGCCTCACTTTCTAGTTCAGACCGCTGGATACAGCTAAAGTCACCAACTTTGATGAGGAAGGGAATCCACATTTCTCTTTCAGGCTTTGTTTGTATAAACCGGCAGCTGCTTGAGTAAGCTGAAGTGTAAGGAATGTGAGCAGAGAAACAGCAAAAGTGAGTGGAAATCTCTAAGAAATACCACTAATACATTGGACTGCAGTTCAGCACTTTGTTAAGGGCATCATTTGTATTTATACTGTCAACACAAGGTGGATGAATGGAGCCACAATAAATGATACATACAATTTGAATTTTTCAGTGTGCTTGAGACATAATTCTGTTTCTCCAGCAAAAAAGATGATGTTTTTCTGCCGTTTCAGGGATTAGGTAAATCCTCATGAGTGATGACAACAGACAGAACTAGGGCTTGCAGAAGTACAGAATGGAAAATATACTTGACACTTGTGAGAAGTGAACTCTGAGCTGGTAGTGTGGTTAGACATGCAAGCCTCATTTCACAGTGCTGAAATACTGCCTTCTCATTCTCCTATCTTGAATCATGAAACCCCACATTCTTCTAATGATTCTTTCAGAGGGAGAAGTGAAATTATTCATATAAAGAACCAAAATTGCTCAAACCACATCCCTTTTATTTATCTAGACCAAACTAAAACTTCTGCCAAAGTTTGGATCATTTGGGATAAAATTCTCAGTGTTCCCAGGCTGATTTTCTCCTGCTCCTTTATGTTCCTGACCTCCTTCTGATAGCCTGCTTTAAAACTGTGTAGCTACTTCTGCTGGGTGCTTCCATGCATGGAACATGATGCATGGAGGAGAGGCTCAGGAGGAGGAATTTCAGGTGATTTGTTGCCCTGGTGCCAGGAAAGGAGCCTGCTGCATTGAAGAAGGTTTGAGCAGCTGTTCAAGCAGAACAGGGGAAGTTAGGCCTGGGCAGAGGAGGAAGGGTTTGCACTGTCTTTAAATGTGTCTTGAATTGTGTCAGGGCTGAAAGAGAAGGGAGGTGAAGTGAAAAGAAGGAGCCTCCAGGCTTTGGACCCCATTTGGAGAAGGGTGAGAGATGGGGGCAAAGGTAAAGAAAGAGCCACAGCGCTTAAGAGTTTAGATAATTGAAAGGCCCTTAGCTCAAGACTGAACTTTCAGTGAAGGAGGCTGACTTCAGTGTAGAGTACTTTGAGACAGCTTGGCTGATGTCCTACCTACTTTGGAGTGCAGAAGGCCAAGGACTAAGAAACAGGTTGCCTTCAGACACCTTTGCATCTCTTTCTCTTTTTAAATTCTATTAATACAGTAAAACCATCCTGAGGAGTTTTTCTATTATAGTGAGCAAATCCATCATGCTGTTGTGTAGCAAAGGAGTGATGTTCAGCCATACCTTGCTGTTCACTCACTGATGAGCTGCAATGTGTAAATCTCACTTGTAGCCTTTAGACGTGTCAACAGGTGGTTCCTCAGCAGCTGTGTGTTTGCTTGTCTGCTAGTTACTTGGGTGCTCTTCAGTACCATGAACCTACAGAGAGTTTCAGGAAGGGATCCTGGAGTTAACCATGTGGTATGGTCAGAAGAGGAGTCAGGATCAGAGTAACAGGTGTTGGTTTGGGGTCTTTAAAATGCTTTTGCTAAGTGCATCTGAACTGCAGACCTTTATCTAAGTGTGGGCCTTACATTAATAACCTTTTTTGAAAGTCTTTGTCTAATTTGCCATTGTGTTGGAGGCTACAGAAGATTTCGGTTGTTTTTTTGTTTTGACTTGGAGGCTATCTAGAGAAGAGGCATTTGAAGTTCATACAGAAAATATTTGTGCTTTCTATGATAAGAGCATGGAGGGTTACAGATTTGCATCACTGGGGGAAGGTGGGGAGTGTAGTGCTCTGGAGCCATGCCAGCCAGGTCTGTGTCTGAAAATTTGCACCAGGATATATAGTTTTCATTATATAACCGTAAACACTATTTTGAAAAAGTCTAAAGTGCTTTATATTTCCATGTTACTTTTATGGACTCACTCAGAGTAATCTGCCATCTGGTATTTTTTTCACACAGGGCAGAATGAGGTAAGGGGGGGAGAGATGGTGACTGATTCCATGCTGTTGCTCAGCTTCCGCTGTGGGAAATGTAACACCTTTCCCCTTTCCTTAATGCCCAGCCTGGCTCGTTGCATGAAGCTCTTCACAGTAAAGTCAGAGCTGACTCTCAAGGCCCGCTTTTTGGCATAGTTATGAAGCAGCTTCCTTGTAGTGTGCTGGGAAAAAATGCAGTGAAAGTCATTCTGATGACAGCTAGAGGGAAGTAATAACGTTCTTTTCAGACTTACATGCAAAGACTAAGAAAAATAAGTCCAAGAACTGTACAAGGGAGGGGACTGTATTCAATGCCTGAGTGCTGCATGCCTGTAGGAAGTCTTAGGTTTATAAATACAGGGGTCAAACAGAGATTTCCATTACCAATTGCTTTTAACATTAGCTGAGTAGTGCTTCCCTTCTTTTTTCTTTTTTTTTTTTTAAACCCTATTGCTTTTCTGCTTTGGTCCCTTCTGTCTGGACTAAGCTATGCAACATATGTGGTAAGTGCAGAAGAAAGGGGGGGAGCAGCCTTGCGGCATAATGAGTTGAGTTGATCCTGCCACAATTCCTTTTTTTCCCCCTAAATAATCAAATTAATTAATTAGTCATTGCTCTGGGGACGTTCTCTACTCAGCTTCCTGCTGGCTGCACTGACTTAGAGGGCTGCTCTCACTTCAGCGATCTCCAGTGCCAGTGCCTGACCTCAGCACAGGCTCCCAAGCCCTTCGTGCTCTTGGGGAGCTGTAGCAAAGATGCATTTGCGCCTGGGCTGCGTGCAAAGCTAAAGCGCCATTCAGAGCTCGAGGAATGTTAGATTACCCTGCTCTTTCCAGCCCCGGTGGCTGATGTGAGCATGCTCCATGCATGCATGGCACTGGCTATTTGCCAAGTTTGGAGTAATTTTTTTTTTTTTTTTGAATGAGTGAGTGAATGAATGAATGAATACCTGATTAAGTTAATGAAGCTGAGCCAATGGTGGGAGGGAGCGACTTGGCTGCTGCCTGCTCTAAGAGATCTGGCAGCACATTAGACTTGCATAACGCTTTATAAAAGCTTCATGCTGCGCTCCATATGAGCCACAGGAGAGAGCTGCAATAATTACTCTGCTCTCCGATTGAAACCAGCTGCAGGTAGCTAGTCATCCTTTTGTCCATTTCACTGGTGTCGGGAGTCACTTGTCTTGCGCTGTGGATTTCCAGGGGCAGATGGGTAAGGTGCTTTCACAGAAGTGATCACAGCGGTGAGAAAGCATGCTCGTGGCTCTGTGGCTTTTACAAAAGGTCCATTCAGGTTTCCAAGCTGTGATTCACTGGACCTGCAGGTTCAATGCAGGAATTTTTTTAGTTCCTGAGTTCAAAACTTCTATATAAATAACCTTGATGGGAGCTGTGTGATTTTTTTGTTTTCTTTTTCTTTCTTCACTTGGCTGGGAAAAATAGAGCAAAAGGTTTTCTTGTATCTGTTTTTTTGTAAGAAAAGTAATTTTTAAATCCTCAGAGTTCTTTTTGATTGTTGTTTAAAGCAAGTTCTTTCTGGCAGCCCTGGATGGTACATACCTTTGTTTCTCACATACTTAAATTAAGAGTACTGGCACTGCCTGTTAGCACACCGCCTTCATTTGTCAACATTCCCTGCTTGAGAGCAACGATGATGATTTGCATTCTTAGTTGGAACGGGTGGGGTTTTTAATTGCAACTGGAGCTTGTGACCGTAGAACCTCCTATGTTTGTATAATCCTGCATTATTTCATTTTCTTTTGATTGTTTTCTGTGTTGCCTAATCAGAACAGTTGGGGCAATCTCACCCTCGCCATGCTGGCCTCAGTCAAGTGACACTGGTGATGGATTTGGGCTCCCTGCCCATTTTATCTGCTTACTATGCTCTCCATTAAGCAGGAGGGAGGCTCCCTACAACACTGAGTCAGGAAAGAGTAACTAGTCACTTGGTTTTGTGGGCTGCAGGGCCTGGGGAGGCGTTTTAGAGAGAGAGGAGCTGCAGAAGAGTTGATCTGGCGTTTTTCTAGCCTTTGTGTATTCCTACATGCACTGACCCCTACGACATTTCCTGTGCTAAGATGGTCAGCCTGAGGGTCTGTGCAGGATGAGTGGGGAGTGCTGCAGGCCACACCCAAATGTTGCTGACCTGAAGGAAGAAGAAAAAAATTAATTAGAGAAAAAATAGGTGCCTGAGGGGGATGTTTAACTCGCTCTCTGTCTGCAGCACCAGGGGTACGTGCTGTGTGTCTTGAGACCAGCATGAGCCGCTGGTTTTTCTGTTTTGTCAGTAGTGACGGTCAGTCATCCCGATTTGGGAGGGCACCAAGTGTGTGCTGAGGCAGTGAGGAAGGGCTGGTGCAAAATGGCTTCAAGTTGAAGCTTTGCTGAATGAAGTCTGAGAGAAAGCAAGGTGTTGGAATCCATTTCAAGGGGAATTTAACATGAGTTCATGTTTCACACTTTACAGATGGACTAATTATAGTCTAATTTGCTAGCACGTGGAATCTACCAGAGTAGCAGTCTGCAGGGAGGGCTTCCAAGGAAAGGCACTGAGCATGCAGATGACCTTTCCAAATCTGCCCCTAAAGACATGCTCTCACTCCATCCCCTTATCAGCCAGGCTTAAAGGCACACTCCTCCCCGTGAGCGCCTGTGCTTATCTGTAAAATGGCTGCTCCGAGTTGGCTGCTGCTTGCTGGTGTTTCTGGCTGGATCTTCAAAGGGGTGAAACGCCCCCGGTTTCTGTAATTTTTCGTGGGGGTCTTATTCAAGTCTCCTGGCAGCGAAGCCAGGCATATCTCTTAATTTGTTTTGCAGAAGATGGAGAGAATGTTAGCAAGCATTTTCAGACACATGGAAGGAGACCTGTGTGACATATCTGCAGTACAAATGTGTTCATACAGGCATGACAGTTTCTGTCACAAGTTAAAATGAGTGGCGAGTGGGTGTCACTACGTTTATAGTCACTCATGTGAAATTTTCAATGGAAAATTGTGTAGGCAGCTCCCATTGTAGCCACATTGTAGGCACATTTTAGATAAATGAAAAACATCAACAAAGTAATTTCTGTATTAGCCTTGTTTATAAATGAGCTCTATTCACTCATTTAAACTGCAGAAGTGGCTCTAGGGGATGGGTGTGAGAGTAAAGGGTGTCACTGAGTACTGTCAGATGTCCTGCTTTGGCAGCAATCACTGCAGAGCAGGAGATTAAAGGTTGGATGCTGCGCTGGCCACTTGTGGAGTTGCATAGGTAAGATTCCCCTTTCCATCCTGGTGTCAGTGGGACTGAAGGAGCATTTTAATGTACGTGCGTTTGCCCCACAGCTTCTGCGCTGCCGCTGCAGACTCTGGGTTTGTGTGAAGTGGAATGCTCACTTCAAGCATCTTGGGTTGGTGCTCTTCATGTCCTGGCCGACTCCGAGGCCTGGGGAACAGGGCTTTGGAGGGGTTTGGCAGGCCTCTGTAAGGCTGCAAAGGCTTCAGTGTGGCATGGGGGTAAATCATCAAGCTGCTGGAACAAGCTCCAGCATCACAGCTGGATCAGCCCTGCACATGGGACGATGCAGCTTGCAGTCAGCCTGAGCTGAGACCCCAGGCCTGAGCAGCCCCAGAACTTTCCTTTGTGGCTGCAGATGGAGCTGCTTCTCCTAGGGTCAGCTGAGGTGCACTTTCTGCTGTGCAGCTGAGGGAGAAAGGCTCGAATCAAGCTGTACACCCTCAAATGGCTTTGCCCCAGGGCTCAAACCCTCACTTAGCAGTTACATCCTTTCCCTTCCTCCACAGAGGCAGAAAGCTCTGGAGTCCAGCATTTCACCCCCAAAAAACCTCACTGTAATCAGCACTGTCAGCACATGCATTTTTATCTGTGGATATCTGATGCTATTTCACAAAACTCCAGTTCCTAGTGTCAAATGATGGGATGGGAAATTCCACTTTTATCTAAACTAGTAAGTTTCTGATCTTGTGGACTGCAGGGAAAAGCTAGAGACCTTGAGCCTGAAAGGCCTCATGCAGCAGAAGGGCAAGTTAAAAGAAGTAATAATAATAATAATAATAATCACCTTTATAATTTCAATAAATCTATTTGTGAACCGGTATAGTGTGTTTCAGAGGCAAAAAGTGGGGCCTGACTTGCTGATATCTGAGTGCCCAGGTTTGGCACTGCAAGGTGGGCGATTTCTGTGCCAGGAACAAGGGTGCTGTCCATGGGGTGGACTGGGAGGGTGGCAGGATAGCCAGCACACACCCAGCCCTCCAGTGGGGTCGGCTCTGGGGTCAGACTGCAGCTCTTGGAGGAAATGCTTCCTTGCTTCCAGCCTCTTGTACTGCGTGCTCTGGTACCACCTCTCTGCAAAGCATGCTGGAAGAGGAGGGATCACCTTTGCTGAAAGCTTTTTTCTGTATAAACAAAGGATGTAGGCAGCCGTGAATCTGTTTAAATCACCCGTCATACTCACGGACCTGCAAGGCTTATGTGTGTGTGCACAGAAAGGACAGAAAGGTCTGCTGCACACCGAGAGCACAGAGTTACTTCTACATGTGCTGAAAATAAGGGCATCTCTTCGTTTTGCAGAACAAAACGATGGCACTGAGATGATCTGAGGGCAGAAACCTGCAAACTTCTGAAAGTTAATTCCAACTCTTCATTCAGCAGTTGGCTTAACTAAAGCCAAAAATAATTCTAGCACCATGTTCCAGTGCAGTTCACCAGTGCCAACCAGGCAAAATAAGTATGTGTCCCTAAGCACACTCTAATAACCATAGTAAAACAGGAGTCATGTGCCCTGCTTAGGACATGCACATCTCTCTTTATCCTCAGAATTCAGGCTAAGTAGCAGAAACAGACAGTTAACCATTGGAGTAGCTTTCCAATAATCAGTTTGTATCACCTGTGTTCATGAATGGCTTTCCTGGGACTCCGTCATCATTTTAGGTATATGTCTTACACTGTTTTTTCCTCCTAAACCTTCTTTTCTCAACTGTGGTACCTACATACTTCCATGAAATTCATGGCAATGTTGCGCCTTTGGGCATCTCACATCTGGTGATGTGCTCGCTGAGGTTTGCTTGTATCTTTTGCTTTTTGTCTTGTGTGAAGTCCGTCTGATCTGACTGGGGAGACGAAGGACCTGCAGAACCGCTGCTCACTGTGCCGAAACTTGTAGCAGTTTGCTGTGGCAGATTCCCAGAAGTATAATGAAAGCTAACACTGCAGTGGACAATCTGCCTTGTGGATGCGGTGTTGATCAGGAGTCCTTTCATTTTGGGAGGAGAATTTCAAATTTTGTTAGAGGTTTTCATGTTTCTTATTAATGGATCTCTGCAGTTGGCCCTCCCGGGAATTCTGCCAGGGAGCTGTGAAATCGGCCGGGTTGGACAATAAACTCCTATAGCTATTGTTGGCGTGCGCTGAGCTGCACATGGCAGGGCTAATGGAATCTGTAGCAGTTACAACCATGAATATGTAGCTGGCAGCGGGCAGGCTGTAGCGCGGGGGGAGAAAGCTGGCGTGCAGATCTGAGAGCTAGAATGCAGCTGCGGAGCCCTCTGCAGTGTGTCTGTCTGTTCGTCTCTCTGAATCTGATCCTGCAAGATGCCAGCCTCCTCGGCGGGGAGGGGAGAGGTGGGACGAAGTGCCTCCCTTCTCACTCATTTCCAGCGCTGCCGAAATTACTCACTCGTGATAGGATGGGCGGGTGATTTGAGGCGGGAGCACCAGGCTGCGCTGCTGCATCTGCCCGGTAACACCCCAGACATAAAGAGCCGCGTATCAGGCTCGACTCTGCCAATGTTGCATTAACCTCTGCGTGCCAGGCAGGGCAACAGTGTCTGATGGAGGAGAGACCCGACTTATAGCGCGCGGATAAATGCGAGAGTTTGCTGGTCGTACCTGGAGCTGGAAAGTGGAAGTTGAAAAGCCATACTACTCTGTGTGTTTACTAGGGTTTGGAATCAAAGGAGCCTTTTGACAATCAGTGACTGGTATAATTGAATATCCCTGAAGCTGGAAGCTGACGACTGCCCCCCTTGGGTGTTTGGTTCTTGCACCAGTCCTGCCTCCTGGTGGGCACATGGCGGTGTGAGCCTTTTGGCAACTGCAGAAAGGTCAGCCAGAGGAGGATGAGGGACCAGATTTTTGAAAAAGGTTTAGAGACCCAAAAAAAAGGATGTTAGCTGCACCATGGGACAGAGAAAGTGCCTGATTTCTCAAGGCAGTGAAAGTTCCACTGTTTGCTTAGCCAGATGCTGCTGTGGTTTGTGGTTCTGGCCCCAGCTTCTCTGCACCCCAGGGTGCAGGGACTCAGTCCTGGGTGGTGGGACACAGCCTGTCACTGTGTGTTTGGACGCTTGTGTTGCTGGTTTTACCTTTGCTGCAGCGAACTCCAGATAAATAAAGGAGGTCAGCATCTGAAGCTAAAACCCAATATCCTCTGCTGAGTTAGAAGTTTGTTAGATGAAATGAGGAGGAAAATGCTGTTTTGGGAAACATAGTGTCTTGCAAAGAGACGCTGGGGTTTTGCATGAAAATTCACGTCCTGAGCTCCAGTGAACAATCCCTCTGGGACCAGAGCAAGCCCAGATGGTGACTCCTCCAAGTGATTATTTTTCTGCCTTAAGCCTTTCCAGGAATTTGAGTGTGGGCAGACTGCCAGCGGACACTGGCTGTCCAGACAGTTTAGCAATGTTCCATGTGTACTCACTGCCAGAGATACCGAAGTCCAGCTGCTCTCCCTGATCTCTTTGTCCCTTTTACCTTCCCAGCCATAATTACACATGCCTGCACGCACGCACGCACTTGTGTCACACACAGGAGCAAAAAATCACCTGGTGTTTCCTGCTCGTTTGCATATCTTACAAGTTGTGATTGACAGCTCTAAAGTTAAAGAGAAAGCAAGGCTCCAGAGTCTAAAAAAAAAAAATAACATGCAAGTAACAAATCCTGAGCACACCATAGAAGGCAGACATTCATCTTTCAAGGACAGCCAGCAAAAAACTGTTTAACCAGGTCTTGTACCTCTTGTCTCTGAGACGCTCTTGTTTGGGTTGTCTCCATTTCATTGCTTCCCAAGCAAAATCAGTCCTGTCTTATCTTTACTGGTGCTAGAACTTGAATTATGTGGAAAAGTTACAGTTTTACTTTTAGGTCTTGAAATAGAAGTAGGCTGTTTTGTGCTGCACATTTGCATTTTTTGCAAATCTAGTCCTGTGTTTGTTGAGAGTTCAAAGTCTCACTGTGATATGCTTGGGCTTGGAAAAGTGGGGCAGTATTCACTGCTCTATGACTGTCTCATCCCTTGTCTCCATTAAATGTATTCATTCCTCCAGTGTTCTCCAGGACATTTTAGGCTGCCCATTTGTTATCGGTAGAGATGAAGTCAGCCATCTCAAAGGCTTACACCAAAAAAACCAAAATGCAAGACCCAAAAGAGTTAATATTTGGTATTTTTGAAAGATGTTAGCTTTGGCATTGGAGGCCACCCAAACCTCAGTGGTTTGATGCTGTTTAGCAGAACAAAATCTTTGCTTCAGCTCCTGCATAATGAAACTTCACCACATTCTATAGAGCTTCACAGTACTACTTTCGATGCAGAGAAGCTGAACCCAGATGCCTGGAACTTCTGAAACCACTGCTTTTGGGGTTTGCCCATCACTGAAAAAGAGCCTGTCCCTATCCGGTCCCACGTGTAAGCTCTCTGCTCTGTTGCAGGCAGAGAAGCCAGCCCTCTGCTCCCAGCTTTTCCCTGTGGGAGCGTATTTAAATTCTGGATTTGCAGTTCATGTTCCAGGAGAGATTGGAGGATGGTCCAAGTCCAGCACAAGCTCCCTGTGGCAAGGGGAGCAGGATGAGCTCCCCATGTTGAGGACATCCCCCCTGGACAGCCGCCTCAGCCAGGATCTGCTGACTTACCTACCCAAGCTGACTGCCCTGGGCAGAAGGCTACAGAGAGCTAAAGTTAACCAAGGATGACTGCGCAAATGTGAGCTCGGCGGTTTTATTTTTAGTCGAACTTAAAAAGAAAAATCTGTAAGTCATGTGTAATATAATAATTTTAGCCGTTGCCAAGACACGCTGAGCAACTGTTAGGAGGAGGGGAAGGCCCATGCTGATCTAGCAGGGACCCTGTCTCCTGGCTGCCCTCGTCGCCGCGGTCGTGGTGCTGAGATGATGGCACTGACAGACCAGGGCAGGTCGGGATAGTGCCTGGGCTGCTGCGCCCTAGGTGTCACCAGCCCTTGCACATCCAAAACTGCCCTGAGTTCTTTCATCCTCCCTATCTCCTCAAAACCGGGGAATCTACCCTGAAACAGTGCTTTACCCTCCTCCCCCAGCTCTAGCTATTGGTGTTTCATCACTGTTTATCAATATTTAAAGAATGGAATAATTAACTTAAGACTGATTGTATCAAACCATGAGAAGGTTTGGACTTTTCCTGCAGGCTTACAGCAGCTTGGAGGACCATAAACATAAAGAGTGCTCTTAAAGATAGGTTTAATCTGAGTCTAGTGTGTCTTCAAAGTAATTCATACACATATAAACATCAGGCTTATTGTTCATTAGAAGCGAGGCAGCAGGGAAAGAAATCCCCCAAAGGAATATTACTTGCCGTAAGATAAGTATCATTACTGCTGCTCAGCATTCCCTTTAAAGTGGGCTATATCCTATTTCCATCTTCTTTCACATCCACTCTTAATTCTTTCTCTCTGTATTCTTCTACATGTAATGCATGCTTTTTTTGTTGAGCTGCTGCTCATGCGAGCTGCACGGTTTCTCACCACACATTCTTGCACAACTTTCAAAACAGCCAGAAATGCAGATGACAGGTGGTGGCTGCACAGGGGCTGAGGAAAAGTTTCACTCTCCATGCAGTTTGATTAGGCAAGGCTAGGTGGGTTTCAGAAAGTTAGCAAATGTGTTTTAGTTACGATATTTTCCTTAGAAGGTAATAGAAGAGTTAGGAAGACTTTGTTGCCTTTGGGTGAATTAGGTGATGTGGAGAAAGCGATTGATTTGCTCCAATAGCAAAATCTGCAAGTTTTTACAGTGGTAGGGGCTCATGATTTAGATCAGGAAAGTCAAACATGCTTTTCCAAGCAGTTCTGGGCAGGTGTCCCCAAGGCTGAGTTTGCTCGGTGTTGGGACCAGTGGCACCCACAGCCTCTGTGGTGCTGCAGTGGCTAAGAAACAGTGGGGTTGGATCCTGCCGGAGATGGATATGGTGCCAGCACCTGCCTCTGGCCTACCTGCGTGTAGCAGGGAGCATCTCCCAGCAGAGAGTCCTGCCTGGACACGTGAATGTGAGGTGTCAGTAGCAGAGGGAGTTCAAAGCACTGGGTCAAAAAAACCCCACCAGACATCAAAAACTTGGCTCAGATCCATCCCTGGCTCTGGGCTGCTGCTGTAAATAGATCGCACAGCGGAGGTTCATTGCCAGACTGGGAGATGAAGGGCACGTGTGCCTGTAATGAGCTGTGGTGTGGAGTGGGGACAGGAGGCAGCTGCTGCCTCCACAGCCCTGCGTGGTGTCACGTGAAGTCGCCCTGTGGGTGTCTCTGGAGCTCAGGGGTTCAGGAGTTACCCACCACCTTCCCTCTGCACCACTCACAGTGATTTGTTACTAATGTAAATATTTTGTGTGTGCCTGTTCCTCAAGGCTCCCTGCTGTGCTCCCGTGGTTTTTAGGGCACGGTAGGGTGAAGGTAATGTCATCATTGCAGAGGAAGAGGAGGCTGGAAGAACAAACCAGGCACCATAGACACATGGAGGGTTTTCTTAAAGGAAGGAGAATGGGCCTTGGGAAATAAATGACTGCTGCTAAATGTGGCAGGTTAAGGCCAGATTGTTTCTGATATCCCTAAATTTTAAAATGTTTTCCTGATGCATTAGCATACACGCCCAGGATTTTTCTGCTGTTTACAGCACAGTTGTCAACTGATCCTTGACATGAGAGGGGCAATGCCTGACCATTTTGATTTTTTTTCCAGAGGTCTTTTTCCCATTTGCTGATTCAGGGTGTTTGCTTATTTGTTTTCATTTCTCATTGCTGACAAAATGACTCCTGTCTCCCTTGCCCACCCTTTCGTTGCAGAACCCAGAGGAGCTGTCAGAGGATCGTGCTCACAGGGAGATGATTCCTCATGAAGTCACTGGATCCCCTGCAGAAATCAAATGTGACTTTCCATTTATCAGACTGAAATCAGAGCCAGCCAGACAGTGAAGCAAGCACAGTGGAGGGGGGACGGCGAAAGATGAAATCCAACCAAGAGCGGAGCAATGAATGCCTGCCACCTAAGAAGCGAGAAATCCCTGCCACCAGCCTGCCTTCGGAGGTGAAGCCGGTCCTGCCAAACGAAAACCACCGTGCAGATAACCTGGCATGGCTCCCCAGCACACCCAGTGGCCAGGGCGGCCTGGGGGGCCGGCACCGGCCTGGGGCCACCTCCTCGGTGGAAGCAGGCTTGCAGCAGGGTTTGCACAAGTCACTGTCTGCAGGGCTGGACTATTCCCCGCCGAGTGCGCCCAGGTCCGTTCCAGCCTCTACCACTCTTCCCACGGTGTACTCGCCCGCCCTCTCCCAGTCAGGGACCCCTGTTTCCCCCGTGCAGTATACTCACCTGCAGCACACCTTCCAGTTCGTCGGGCCCCAGTACAGTGGATCGTACACCGGATTCATCCCCTCGCAGCTGGTTTCCCCAACAGCCAATTCTGTGACCGGCGCTGTGGCGGCAGCCACAGCCGTTGCGAGCACTCCATCCCAGCGCTCCCAGCTGGAGGCTTATTCCACTTTGCTGGCCAGCATGAGCGGCTTAAGCCAGCAGGGGCACAAAGTTGAGCCGCACCTGGTCAGGACGCCTGGACTGATTGCTGCTGGGTCTCCTCCGCCCACCCAGCAGAACCAGTACGTCCACATTTCCAGCTCTTCCCAGAGCACTGTCAGAAATGTCTCTCCTCCAACCATCCCGGTCCCCTTGCACCCGCATCAGACAGTGATCCCGCACACCCTCACCCTCGGCCCTTCCTCCCAAGTGGTGGTGCAGTACACTGACTCGGGGGGCCACTTTGTCACCAGGGATCCCTCCAAGAAACCTGAGAGCAGCCGGCTGCAGGCGATGCAGGCCAAGGAGGTACTGAACGGCGAGATAGAGAAGAGCCGGAGGTACGGCATTTCGCCTTCTGCCGACATGGGTCTAGTCAAAGCAGGCAATAAACCAGCCCCCCATCATTACGAGACCAGGCACGTGGTGGTCCACTCGAGCCCCGCCGAGTATGGCGTGCGGGATTCCTCAGGTGTCCGAGCCTCCGTCATGGTGGTCCCCAACAGCAGCACGCCCACGGCAGACATGGACGTGCAGCAGGCCACCAACCGTGAGACCTCTCCTTCAGCCCTCAACGACAAGGGAAGTTTGCACTTAGGAAAGCCGACCCACCGGTCCTATGCCTTGTCTCCGCAGCAGGCTCTGGGCCACGAGGGGGTGAAGGCGGTGGCCACGCTGTCCCCTCACACCGTCATTCAGACTACCCACAGCGCCTCCGAGCAACTCCCTGTGGGGCTGCCGGCGACCGCTTTCTACACCGGGACCCAGCCGCCGGTGATCGGCTACCTGAGCGGCCAGCAGCAAGCCATCGGGTACCCCAGCAGCCTGCCGCAGCACCTGGTGATCCCGGGCACCCAGTCCCTGCTGATCCCCGTCGGCAGCGCGGACGTCGAGCCGTCAGGAGTCACGCCTGCGATCGTCACGTCGTCTCCTCAGTTTGCAGCAGTGCCTCACACGTTCGTCACCACCGCTGTCCCCAAGAGCGAGAACTTCAGCGCGGAGCCCCTCACCACCCAGCCTGCCTACCAGGCCACCATGGTGCAGGCGCAGATCCACCTGCCTGTGGTGCAGTCCATTGCGTCCCCTGCTGCCGCGCCCCCCACGCTGCCCCCTTACTTCATGAAGGGGTCGATCATCCAGCTGGCCAACGGGGAGCTGAAGAAAGTAGAGGACTTGAAAACGGAAGACTTCATACAGAGCGCGGAAATTAGCAACGACCTGAAAATAGACTCCAGCACTGTGGAGAGGATTGAAGACAGCCATAGCCCAGGCATCGCCGTCATACAGTTTGCGGTGGGGGAGCATCGAGCACAGGTAATGGCAGCGCATGGTGGGCTGCGGGGGTTGGACTGGGGTGCATGCTCTGGCCCCCCACGGGCCCACAGTACAGCTGACTTGCTTTGGATCCACTCAGGGTTGGTTCTTCATCCATCTGTGATTCAAACTGTAGACCAGAAATTGTCTCCCTCACTGTGCTGAGGGAGCCATCGGGCCACACTGGTGATAAATGTAGACTCTTGCATATAAAATGGGTCTCTTTTATAGCTGGAGAACTCACAGGAAGACTTATGTGATTTTTGTGGATTTTGATTAAAATACAAGATGTAAGGAGTATGAAAGGTTATATTTTTCAGTTTGATAGGAGATTTTTGCCATTCACACCAGAAAGGTCATGATAGAATCAGATCAAAGCCTACCCTAAAGAGATAGGTAGGTCACAAGGCAGTGAATTTCCATGGCTTGAAAACTTGGAGCTGCCTGGGAACAGTTCTCATGCACACAAGTTACAGAAATGCACTACAGAATTTTACTGAGGCTTCACTTGAAGGTGGTTTTCAACACTGTGCGGCTCGTGTAAACTGTGGTCAAGTGAAATTTGGAAGGAAAAAACATCTAGATGTCTGGGCAAGCTGTGCTTCTGACCTTTGTTTCTCTGTTTGGAAAGCAGGAAGAAAACCTGTAACTTTCCAGAGGTGTTTTTAGGTTGAGAATGAGTGCATATTGATTTTAAAATGTTATCTTGTTGCTGTCCATTTTCTGAGCAATTTAGATTCTGTTGGTTGATGCTGGAAAGTTCAGAGGTACTCTGTAGCATTTGGCTTCCTGGAGATACTCAGTGGAGATAATGCTGCTTCAAATCTTTTTGGTTTGGTGTGAGTGCTGTGAACTCCAGCATCTGCGCCACTGATGCTGTAGCCTCAGCACCTGAGAAGCAGAATGAGAGAGAGGGAGAACGAGAGGAACTGGACACAGACACAGGTAGTGATACACTTCAGGCTGATAGTTTGGAGGAGAAAAGCCAACAGTGATGGTACCAAGGAGCAGATCACAGGAAATTTCTTATAGTCTCAGCAGCCTGTGGCCTGTACTTCCCCAAGAGCACATAAGTGGTACATCACTACATGTGGCATGTCCTCCTTCTTTAGTCAGATATGCAGATTCCCTGTTTGGGTTTGTTCATGTATGTGCCTGCATCTGCCCAGCTGATTGAAATTGGGCCTCTGGTGCTTTCAGTATAGAGACTCGATTTTTTTCCCTGCTGCTTACCTGTATTTTGGTGCATCTCAGGCATCATGGTTAGAGGAACTGTCCTTGGATCAGGACCAGTTACTGTAATTTCCCGTCGTGCCTTGAATAATGGATTTCAAAAGTAGCAATCTCCGTTCTGCAATTTTTATCTTGCTCACATTTCTCTGCCTGCAGCCAGGCCAGCGGTCTCTGCACAGCAGAAGAGGTACAAATGAGCAGGTAGCGTTGGTGCTGTGCCTCGGTCACAGCCCTGCCAAGGCAGGCAGTGGGCTGTAGTCCTGGGGAGAGCTGCGCCTTTACAGGGGGTGGAGTGCCATCCTCTGGCAGAAAGGGAGAGAGTCCGGGACTGTTCAAATCCAGGGCCTGGCACACGGGTCTCACCCAGCAAAGTGTCACCTTACAGAGAAGCCTATCAGGAGCGGGCTGACATCATCGCAGCCGAAATACTCCCCAGCTGTGTTTCCCACCGGGGATGCTTCCAGAATGGAGGCCGAGTCACGTAGAGATATGATTAGAAACGGGGGTTTAATTTAGGTTTCCTGCAGATTCCAGGACTTGGGTCTCTTCCCAGATCAGCTGTGTCCCGGCATAACAGGGACGACTGCTGGTTTTCTTTCGCCTTAGAGCAGGGAGAGAGATAGATAGAGTGCATTTCTACATGCTTGAAGTCTCTGTGACCTCACCCTCAGCCTGCCGTGGCTCTCGGGAAGTATTCAGCCTTATTTGCAGGTGTGCAGCAGTCATTACTCCGTAGAAAATTGCCTGTGTGAAGAGGCTTAGTCTTCTCACTGAAAGAGCAGTACTTGGTCGCGCTGCTCTGAGCGCTGGCACTGTGGTGCCGCCGCGCTGAAATAGAGCTCTTGACTCCAGAGTTCAGGGGCATAGAGCTGTGTGTGTAGTGCAGCTCCACAAAGTATTTCATTACAATTGAGTTTCAGTTGCATACATGCTTCTGCAAGGAGGGAGCTTTTCGAGTGGTATTACCAAGGGAGTGTAAGTTGTAGAGAGTAAGTGCCATACAAAAATAGTGTTGTTATCATTAGCTTTGGCTCACTTACTTACTCCTCCCAGGGATCTCTGGGAAGTCATTATGATATTGATGAATCTGTATTTTCAGGCTCTGTGCAAACATTAGCTAATTTTCTCAGCAATTGAGGGACAGAGGTAGGAGGTTATTTTCAGCTGAGCATATACCACTGTAATGTAAACAGGGAGGCACCGAGCAGCTGTTGTTGTATCGTGTCACTGCAAGCCCACAGCTGACCCTTCCCAGCACAGCACTTTGGCAGAAAGGGGTCATCTTCCCTCCTTTTCTAGTCCTCTAGTCACCTGGCAAATCCACCCCTCTTCCAGATATGGAAACCTAGAGGAGAATCAATGCACCTGAAGGCCTTAATAACTGGAATAACTGAACTGTCTTTACCCCTGGAGGGATGCTAGGTTTCCCTTTCACAGCATCCCTGCTCTGGATTAAGAAGTCAAGTATCAACCAGGTAAGAACCCGTAGTCCAGCTGCTACTCCTGTGCATTCAAGGTGCCTAGAAGAGAAGACCTGTGCATCTACATCTCTTTGCAATCCACATATTATTCTTGTAATGAGACTTTCATCATTATTACCTGCCCATCGTTTTGCTGCCAGGAGAACGCAGAAGCTGGTAGTGCATCTCCCTTGATGTTAAGGTCAAAACACAGGCAGTGCAAAATAAGTTCTCTGAAATGCTGCATTTGAGTTCATAATAATTTCTAAAGTATAGATTAAATGGAATAGATGAGCGTGCAGTTCTTAATTTTCCTTTTTTAAAAAAAACCAAAACCAAACTGGAATCATAACCTCTTAGAGATGGAAAGGTCATGTTAGCGCATCCGGTTAGTAGCCCTAAATCTGTTTTTAGACCATCATCTAGTTTTGTTTTCTCCTTACATCTTTCCATGCACGCACAAACTGGTTACTTTCTCTTTGAGCTCCCCTTTTCATTATCTTTGGCACTGTAACAGACACAGAAAGAGATATTGACTCAGTTCACTGCTGCAGATGGAGATCTCTCCCAGCTTTCCCCTCATGGGATCTGTGTGTCCCCTGGTCATGGGACAGTAAGCCCTTTTGTCTCCAAGTGATAGGTGGCTGTGGTCTGTCCTCACATTACTGAGTTCTGGAAGTGCAGCAGATGACACAGCTCATGTGATGAAGTCAGCAGCCTGTGGTCTGCTGGACAAGAGGTGGCTTCTCTTGAGAAACTACAGGATTGCGTGACTGCAGAGAGCAGCAGCCCATGATGTTGCAGCCCTGCCTGCCTCTGCTGTAGTAACAGTGGAC
Source organism: Vireo altiloquus (assembly GCA_013396875.1). Classification (NCBI taxonomy): domain Eukaryota; kingdom Metazoa; phylum Chordata; class Aves; order Passeriformes; family Vireonidae; genus Vireo; species Vireo altiloquus. The sequence goes on from VZRF01004795.1 coordinate 685,275, forward strand.
TGAATTGGGGTAGATGCAACCCTGGGGGGGTGCCCAGTCAGACCATGTTGCGGAGACTGGTTCCCGTGGCATGAGGTGCAGCCTACAGCCCCAGAAATCTTTTAAAGGAAATCCACTCTTGTGAAGGCATTGGAGTGCAGGGGGAACATTAGCAGTCCCAAAGTTTCTGAAAAGGGGAGGTTGTGCAGGAGCATGGCACTGCAGAGGCTTCTCTCTGTGAGAAGGAGAGCTTCTATTCTGTGAATCCACCCAGTTGTTTTTTGGGCCTGAGGAGTCTTTCAGCACCCACAGTAAGGCCTTCAGTGAAGAGCTCTGCTGCTTAATTGCACATTGTTTCCAGAACTGCTTCCTTCTCTTTGTTTCCAGCCTGCCACTCCTAATTTCATCACATTTTAGTAGTATTATGGAGAAAAACACTTAATTGGAAAATGTATGTTTACATTTATTAAAATGTGATTCAGATGAACCACTTTCATTAGGCACCTTTTGCATTAGTGCTTGTTATTGTGGTTGCAGCAGTGAGTCCCTAGACTAAAGTTGTTGTGTTTCTAAATGATGGGAAGGGTGTTTCCTGGGCATCAGATGTGCCAGCCCCTAGTATCTGTATTCCAGATCCATCTGGGGTTTCTTAAGCTGTCCTAAGCCTGTCTTGCCTACTGAGTTTGGCTGAGAAATGAAATTACAAAGGGTCATAGAAAATTGCAGATTTCAGTGGCTTCACTGAAGAGTTTTGGGTGGTTTCACTAGTCAGTGTTAAAATAGAAATATAAATCTGGCCTGCAGTAGAGCCTCAGTATGCTTTGAGAGGAATCAACATGTTTGTTTCTTGCTTTATCATCTTAGCAGTGGGTAGACAAGTTCCAAATTTCCTTCTCTCCTACAATAATAATGGCAAGATACTGGGGGGACACTGGGGAAAGCTTGTAAAATAAGGTTGTGTTTTAATGCAGTGGTCAGAAAAAAATTTTGTGGGGGTGCTTTTACTGAACTTTCACACTTCAGAGTTCTTGAACTACTATTGCTTTTAGAGGATGGTTGTCTCAAATCCCCCCCTTAACTGAATCCAGAAGCAGCCAGCTAAAACACGACTTGATAATCCATGAGGGAACCCATTTCAAATCAACAGTGGTACATCCACAGTGTGACCAGATGGTGGAGATTCCAGCATTCCACCATCTTTGGTGTTATTCATGATCACCATCACCAATTCTGGCATTTGTTTCAGTGATCAACGCTTCAGGCAAGTGTTTTGGATGCTACATTAAAAAAAAATCCCATAATGTGTGGTGGAAGTGTGTTGACATCAAGAGGAACTTGTGTGTCGGTGAGGATGATGCACACAAGCAAATATGATTCCCACAGATACAAATAGTTTTTGACAAGGATGGAAAAGTAGAAAAAGAAAGAAAAAGAAAATGCAGCAGGCAAACAGGAAGGAAGAAAGAGGTAAGGAAAAGCCATATAAAGGAGAAAGCTGTGTCCACCAGATGATCCATGCCTGGAGAAAGCCTGCAGTTCTTGTACAGACATCAGTTTCCTTGTAAATCCATGGGAGATGCTGGATACTTAGTACTTCTCCCAGTTCGACTACAGTTAGACTGAGATGCATATATATGGAATAGGATCCCAAGCTCTGGGCAAATATTTCTGCAAATCCTGGTGCTGGAGTGTTTCTATCCAGTGACATGAAGGGATGGGGCTTTCATGGTTACCTCACCCCACCTTCTCCATAGTTCAGAGCTTAAATCGGGGCTAGAGTCAGGTCCCTTTCCACTGTTGCAATGTGTGTAGTTTGACGGTTGGCAAACAGCTCTGGTTGGAAAAGGTTTCATATGACAAAAATTGATGTAGTATCTTATGCCTCTAAACTGCTCCTTTTGAAATTCCTTGTTCAGTGGCTTACTATGTTGAGTGGCAGGATAATAGATGCAGTGTTAATCTGCTGGCCTGGTTGCAGAAGTACATAGCATGTATTTATAGACTCAATAAAGTTTTTCCCAGCAGGATCAACCGTCTCATTAACAGCAGTTGGCTGCTAGTGCATGGCATGAACTTAGTCAGAGGCACTGTCAACATCCGGTGGGAATTATTGGTTTCCTGGATCTGGAGCATCTATCTCTGAGCTGTAGGACATTCCTTGAGTAAGTCTTCTTGCCCAAAAGGGCTGTGGAGCTGGTGGAGTGTGAGGGGCACTTCCAGGGGCCCTGCTCGCCAGGAGGGCAGCTCTGGGGGTAGCAGCACTAGCAGGGAAATGGCAGGACTGCTGGAGGCAGTGCTTCCATAGAGTCCAGTCTCTTCTGTGACACAGACCATGCAACTTCCTCCCAAGGTTCACACTTAACATTATGAACAAATGTGTTGGAACACTGGAGTGCAGTATGCATCTCAAATTGCTTCTGTATTGAAATGCATTTTCAATGACACAAAGCCATGCTGGGCATGACAGTGTTATTAGTTCCCAAAGGTGAGAGGTGGTTTTGCAAGCCTGCTGTGGTGTTCCTTTTAAGTGAATCCATGGTCCTGGAGAGGGAAGGCTCTCCAGGCAGCTGGTATACTCCATGCCTACTGAATGGCTCAGAAATGAGGTGAGCACATGTATTCAGGTGGTCTCCTACCCTTTTGCCCCTACCAAATAAGGGTTACACCATCAGAGTGGGATCGGGCTGCCCCCATGCCTGAGAAGAGCTCCAGAGGACACGAAGACCTTGGGAACAGAGCAATGGGTGTCTGTCTTCAGCATAAGCCAGCCTCTCGCGGTCGCAGACCTCTCTAGTGTGACAGGCAGCAGTTAAAAACACGTGCCAAGTTTTAAAGAAGTATTAGTCAGAATTTCCTGCTCTCTTTGTAGTGTGCTGGGGAGGGAGAGAATCAGCTCCATGGGTTGAGAATCACGAGTCTACATCAAGTGTTTGAGCCTGCTGTGAGTGCTGGACTGCTACCACGTGCAAAGAAAAGTGGATATTTATGTGTTTTATCATTTTGGGACCTCAAGGCCCAGCATTTCCAAGGTCAAGGAGCAGGGGGCACCTGTTGTTGGTCTGTTCTGGCTATGGGAGCTCCCTGTAAGATGGTTAGATAGGATTCCTAATCAGATGTGTCTTTAAAATAGGTTGAAGCAGGCAGGAAAGGGGAGATGGTACAGAAAAGGAGACATGTTGCAGGAACCGCAGGAGGAGGAGGGATGACCACCTCCCTGGGGAAGTGCAGGAGGTAAACTCTGCAACAGTGTGGAAGACCAGGTGTGAGAAGGAAAGAAACTGGACTGGTAGCAGACTGCTAGGGAAAGGCAGGCTCTCACTTGCTGGTCTTATGGCTGCCACTCTGTCCATGCTCGTGGCTTTCCCCTGGCAATCAGAGTGCTTTCACCCTTTCATGCTGCTAAGTGGATGCTTGTTCGAGCAGAAGTCAGGGTGATGTTCCCACGATCATTTAGGAAATCGTGTGTCAGAACTGAGAACTTCTCTTGAACCATCTTCTGGTTGGAAAGGGTCTTTAGATTTGAATTACAGGTTCTAGGTACCGCAAGGGGACAGTGGGAAACAATTTGCAAGACACCGAAGCTGTTTTAGCTCTACCTGTCAGAGTGGCTGGATAAAAGTAAAGCTCAATTCCTGCTGAGTTTTGCACTATGAAGTGCTGAACTCAGAGGAGGTGTTAACAGCTGGGTGACATGGGCAGGCATGAAGTCTAGTGACCAGTGTTCTGATTTTGCAGAAACTGAACATGGCCTTGGCGATTCCAGCTTTATTCCTCTCCCCTGTGACAAGCACTGCACGTGTGCGAGGGCTCATGGAGTGATCGATCTCATGCTCTCCTTCTCTCTCCCTCTGTCTCCCTGTGTTGTTCCCTCTCTTTCTGCAGGTCAGCGTGGAAGTCTTGGTAGAATACCCTTTTTTTGTATTTGGACAAGGCTGGTCATCCTGCTGCCCTGAGAGAACCAGCCAGCTCTTTGATTTGCCATGCTCCAAACTCTCGGTGGGGGACGTCTGCATATCGCTCACGCTCAAGAACCTGAAGAATGGCTCTATTAAAAAGGGCCAGCCCATGGACTCAGCTAGTATTTTGCTGAAGCATTCAAAGAATGACAGTCTAGCTGGAAGTAGACACAGGTATGCGGAGCAGGAAAACGGGATTAATCAGGGAAGCGCACAGATGTTAGCTGAGAACGGTGAACTGAAGTTTCCGGACAAAATAGGATTGCCTGCAGCACCTTTGCTCACCAAAACAGAACCCAGCAAGCCCCCAGCAACGAGGAAGAGGAGGTGGTCAGCCCCTGAAACACGAAAACTAGAGAAATCAGAAGAGGAGCCACCTTTGACTCTTCCCAAGCCTTCTTTTATTCCTCAGGAGGTTAAGATTTGCATTGAAGGTCGATCCAACGTAGGAAAGTAAAAGTTGTTTGGGGAAAGGAAATTAGGCTATCCCTTGTCATTTTTATCCAGATTACTGTACTGTAGACTAAATAACCCAGTATTTACATGTTATCATCTTATTTTAGGTTTATGTTATAACCTTGTTGTTATAGTTGCAGCTGGTATTATGCAGGAGACTGGTGCATATGTTTTTCCACAAATGTTTGTCAGTGACTAGGTTTATCGAGAGCTACAGAAGGGGCAGTATCTGCTTCACACACCCTTAGTGGAAATGAATGTGTTGTCATGGCTCCTGTTTTCTAACACCTTGTGTAGGACAGGGTCCAGCTGTGATTTTGTTTTCTTTTCGTCGCTGTTTTTTTTTTGTGTTTATTTTGTTGTTTTGGTTCCTGTTCTAGTTTTTTTTTGGGGGGGAGGTGAGGAGAAGGGAACTGTAGCAGAGGTGTGTGTCAAACATGGGATGTGTGTGTGGATGTGTGTGTGTGTGTGGGTGCGTGCCAATCCCCGGGGCGGGACGGCCGCTCTCCGGCGGGTTGGTGAAGAGGTTTCCTCACCCCAGGTGGATGCTGAGGACACAACCCTTGGGTGTGTTACTGAAAAGGATCAGACAGTCTCTGATGTTTTCAACAACAAGCCAACTCTTACTCAAGGCTCTACTATACATATATATATATATATATTTGTGTGTGTGTATATGTATATATATATTTCTCCCCCATGGGGTCTGACTGCACTGATTTTTATTCCTAAAGCAAACTGCCACACCACATTTCCTTTCTACTTGCTAGTGCAGTTCCATTGCCCGGAGTCAGCGAGGGGAGGCTGTATGGACTCCTGCGCCGGTCGCCCTGCAGGGTTTTGGGATGGCGGGGGGTGGGTGCGTGCGTGTGGCGTGGGTGTGCGTGGGTGTGCGAGGAGACCTCTGGCTCTGCGGATGCGCCTGGCTCAGGCTCACTCCTGTTTCTGTGCAGTGTTAGACAAATCGACCGGGTCACGCCATTGACATTTGCTTCCACAAGGTAGACGCAGACTGCCCCTTTGAGATCACAGGCATCCATCGTTCGCAGTTAGGTTGCAAATCTTTGTCTTTAACTCTAGTACTGGTTTTAGTTCATGGTTATGGACAACTGGTGCCACTTTTTTCAAATTGCGGTGTGTGACACAGGAATCCGCTGTTGAAGATGAACCTAGAATGTCTTTAAGCACTTAAAATGCTGTTCACACTTTATTGCTGAGCATCCTGGTCTAACACTCAGTACGTACTGTATATCACTTTAATCTGCTCGGAAAGCAACAACAACAAACAAACAAATCTCTTCAACACTGTAACTACATGCAACTATGTAAAGTTTTCTCACAGGCAAGATGCTGAAAGTTTTAATGTGGTTTCAAAGGGATGAATGTGAATTATTGAACTAGTATGTGACAGTCATTGTCCACAAAGGACTACTTAATAGGAGGCACTTTTTAAACTTTAATGCTTGAGAAAGAGTTAAAGGCATATGCGAGCTGACATAATAAAAAAAGAAATAAGAGAAAGGAAAAAAGGAAAGAGGAAAAAAAATCATTGTCCAGTGTTTTTGAAAAAGATGGACTTTAAAGAATCTTGCAATTTGCACATCTTGAGTTTATCATTTGTGTGGTATTCCTGCAGTTTTTACCTAATAATGTTGTGGGGTGGGGGGGTCTGAAAGAGCATAAACAAATGTAGCAATTACTCACTAACCTGCCTACGCTCTAGGCCATTTCATAGGGTTACGTTCCTTTCAGAGTTAATTTTTGGTCTTTCTACCATATCGGCCACACAGAACCAGGTCCTACCAGGACACCTCTGAGAATTTTTCTTCAGACTTGCTGAGAGAGTTTTCCACAAAGAAACCATTTCTATAAGTAAGCAAGGTGTTTGTTTGTTTTGAAAACAAACCTACTGTTATTTTATTATTATTATTATTATTATTATTATTTGTTATTTTAATTGCATCGTTTTCCATTGGAAAGGCGACATTTCAAGAGTTTGGTACAAACCAAGTAGGAGGGGGGGGATTCACGCGTTCAGTCTTTTCTTTCCCCAGGTAGGGCCGGATCCTCTGAGGTGCTGTGCACCCAGCCTCCTGCACGAGCCTCGGGGAGGTGCAAGTATGAAGTATGTCGGGGCTGAGTGCTAAAGCCTGTCGCTGCCTCTTGAAAGATCCCAGTGGGATTTCGGTGGGATCGCGCTCGGGCCCTCCGTGAGCAAGCGTTCGTGTCGTCGTTTTTGGTTGGCGAGTTCACATCCTTCAGGTAGTTTTGAAGAATCTGTACTCACAGGGAGAACAGGAAATCAAAGTCCGTCATTAGAAACACGGTAACCTAAAGTGAACAAATTTATTTAGTCGTGTTTTCCCTCTCCCCTGAAATACAGTGCTTTTCTTTAAGAGAAGAAATGTTAACCCCAAACCCCATCTTTGACTCTTGTTACTTGTTACTTGAAATTTAGCTCACACCAGACCTAATTGTTTTTATATCATATTCTGGGGTGCACCAAAAAGTTGAAATATGTTTAAAATAGCTTGAAACTTTTTTTGAATTTCCTTGAATTTTATTAACCTCTCGGCGGGCTACCAAATAGCTGAGTGGGTTTCTTCTCACAATCACACAGCTTAGTTAGTGCTTATTTGTTAATATTTCTGCTCAGAGAAGTTGCTTAATCTTCCATATACTCTGCTCAGGGCACTTGCAATTTATTGTTTTGTTTTGTTTCCTGTTTTTTTTAAGCTTTGATGGTAAAGGAATAGAAAGAATTACAGATTTTAATTCACAGTCGTACCACTATTTCTGTACTTCACGTGTACTTGGAAAAAAAAATCTCAAGTGAAACCATACACATACACATTTGTGGTTAATAAGGAAGCAGGGGCTGTTAAACTGACTGGATCTATTCAACTAACACTAAAAAAAATGAAAATATAATAATAATAAAAAAATACATTTGGAGCAATAGGAATGTATTAGTTCTGTGCTTGTATTTCAGACTGAGGAACTCTGTAATAACTGGTTCTTTCCAAACAATTGTCCCCTTCCATGCTTTGGCTTTTGTAGGATGTGCAATACTTTACGTGCCAACTTAGACTCACCTGTGCGATGTTAGCTAGATCTCATATCCACTTCTGATTTCCCCTGGTTTTGTCTCTTTTGAATTCTTTCTTTCTACCTTTCCCCTCCCCCAACCCTGTTAGTAAGTCCCTCCTTGTTCTCCCCCCTCCAAAAAACCCACACCATATTAAGGGTAGAAGATCCCTTGCCCCAGGAAACATGAAGCTTTTTTGTATTTGATGTTTAAAAAGATCCAGGAAGAAAAAAAAAAGCAAAAAAAAGAGATGTATTCATGTCTACATGGCATCCAGGCAGAGGGTTGCACTCAACCACGTGGCCTGGACACACGCACACAGGAGCTGGCTCCCACCGGGGCCAAGTCCTTTTGCAAGGCAGGGCTTTGCCTCTCCCTCTGGCACTGAGCATCCTTTGGGCGTCCCAGGCCCGGGAGTGCCATCGATCCCCAGGGCAGGTGCAGAATGCCACTCGCCAGCACAGGGATGCTGAGGTGAAGCCAAAGGAGGAGGCTCAGCCTCTGCTTCTGCGTGGCAGCCGCTTCACAATAGTAACTAACAGTAGTTTTCTTTTTGTCTGTTTGTTTCTTTTTGTAGCAGGCCTCTTTAGTTTACAACGAAATGCATACAATCACCAAGAAATTAGTCAGGGCAAAGAAAAATAAAACAAGAACCTCTTTATAGGGATTTCTAAAAAAAAAAATCTATTTGTCTGTCTATCTATCTATCTATCTATCTATCTATCTATCTATCATCTATCTATATATCTATATATATAAAGTGACTGTTCCTTATAGCGTTTAACTTAGGCATTGTTTCAGTTTGTCTGGGCCACATCGTGGGGAATTTGAGTTTGATGTCACTTACCTCAAGTCCTCTGGTCGAGACCCGAATCGGAGTCGCTGTTGACCTATTTTACCATTTTGTACCTTGCCCTTAGGCTTGCTTTCCCTCGAAGATGCAGACCTCGGGAGGAGGGGAGGGACACACGTTCCTTTTTTCATTCCTTTAATTCCTTCGTCCCACTGTCGCTTCGTTCGACCTGTTGTTCCCGTCATTTTCTCAGCATGGGGAAGTGACATCACTACTCTTGTTTCCCTTAAATCAAGGAACATTTAGAAACCTTTCACACCTTTTACTCAGGGATGGGGCTGGCGTATGTGTGGTACACTGATGTGACCAGAAGCAGCACTTTTACTGCTCTGGAGTAGGGATGTACAATGTTACAGACAAGTTTGGATTTCCTGCATCTCATGGTTTAAACTTTGTAGATCTCACTTAGATTGCAATACAAAAGCAGCAGGCTCAGCATGAACTGTAGCTGTTGGTTATCATGAAAATACACTCTCTGCAGAGATTTATATTACTTTAAAGTGTGTTGCCAGTAGTAAAAAGGAAATGGTGAAATTCTGTTAATTCTCAAAACTGCTTAAAAAAGAAAAAAAACCTGTGTCAAGGAGAGCGAATTCTCAATCTTTTTAAACACTAATAGTGTTATTTCAGAGTGGCTCTTGGCGCAATGCTCTGCGTGTCCTGGGACCCAGTTCTGCAAACACTTATACATGTGCCCATGGGAGGTCTGGGCTGGCCAGCGAAGGCTGCTCGGGGGCTTGCTGTAAAGCACATGTATAAATCTTTGTGAAATTAAAGTGTGGTTCAATCAGGGCCAGATCCTGACCTTAATCAGGCAGCTGGAAAAATGTCGAGGTTCACCAGGGCAGAAGCCTTGGGCAGGTGGAGGGGATTTGGTCCATTGAAACACTTCTGCTGTCCCAGAAATTTGACAAATGGCAGAATGGGACATGCACTAGTACAGTTTCCATTTCTTCCCTCCCCATCATCACAGGTAGCAGCAGAGTCCTCTCTGGGCTCTGGCCAGTGCTGATGTGAAAAGCAAGGGGAATGAACATACCACCAGAGTGGAGGCAGTAATTTCCTTTTCTCTGGTTTTTCCAACCCTCCCACTCCCCCAAATCCTGTCACACATAGCAAAATGAGAATTTGTTGATGCAGATACGAGTATGTGCACACACAGCCCAGGCAGAAGTGTCTGTTTGCACACAAAGAAGTTATGTGTGCATTTTTTTTTACGTGTATGCCTACATGTCCACTTGATTCCCTGTCCTGAGGACAGCCTTGCTTTGTGCCCATAGGGAAATTCCAAACACGTTGCACACCTCTACTCCAGAGTTCAATTTCTTTTACATAGACGACCTCGCTTCAGATGTGTTACCTTTACTGATAGGATCTTTTCTTGTAGCACTATACCTTGTGGGAATATTTTTTGATGTAAACCTAATTTGAGAAGCTTATTAAAATAGAAACTTTTTTTGAAGCACTCACATTGAGGAGTACAGGTAATGTTTTAAAAAATTGCACAAAAGAAAAATGAATGTTGGAATGATTCATTCAGTGTTTGAAAAAGAGATGGCTCTGTTTGAACAGTGAGTTTCATACCTTGTTTGTAAAAAAAAGTTTTTAAATACAAAAGCAGAGAAAGGTTGAAAGTTACATGTTTTTTGTATATAGAAAATGTCATGTCTAGATGATCTGATTTGTATTGGCTCTGGCCAGGAAGAATTATTACTTAAAAGGCTCTTAAAGAACAACTGTGCTTAATTTTCTGTTCGTATTACATGGGTCCCATTTCTGGGGAATGGAGTCACACTGTTTATTCCTGTGCTGAAAATACACCTTGGAGCAGCAATTCTTGAGTGCAGCTACCGGGCACTTCGAAGGGGTGGCTACTGTGCAAAACTAGTCTCACTCTCCAGTTGTATTTTGGCTTTAAGTCTCTTCCACCTGCGCTGAGGGAGCCCCTGGCAGCCCAGAGCTCAAGTCTGGTTTTGAGGGAGGCCTCGGCCGTGCCCGGGGCAGGAGTGGCCCAAGTGTGGGGACCCTGCTGGTGCTGGCAGCCCTCGGGTTGAGAGCTGCTGCCAGCTGAGCACAACCTGAGTAGTTTCTGCCTGAGGCCTTTTGGTCCCGCTTTTTTTCTCTCTCTGGGGACGCTGTTCCACGTTTTTTCAGCACCTCCTGTTCCAGATGAAATCCAAAGAGTTTAACCCTGAGCGAGAAGTGCTTGTAACAAGGTATCCTTGCCCAGCACTAGCAGCAGAATGGCACCCGAGGCGACCTGGCCTTCCAGCCCCTGTCACTGCCCCTCTCCCCCAGCGCTGCTGCCGGAGCACTGGGAGCAGCTGGTCACACGTTTCCAGTGATGGTCTTGACCAATGACAAGACTGATGTTTTTCAGAAGCCAAAAGGAGAGGATCCTGAAGCAATTTCTGAAGAGAGGATCCTTTTCCTGTCCAAAGATTAGGCTGGGCAGCTGGGAGCTGGTGGCAGGGTGGAGAGGGCAAAGTTTCAGGCTGCTCCCATTCCCCTCCCTGGAAGTGACCCAAGCTTCGGCTCCTGCAGGCACACGGGGCAGGAATGCTTGCCCTGTGTAAGTGACCCCCGGGCGCTCAGAAACCAGCCCCAGTTGTGTTACGGTGAAGTGCATTCAGCCAACAGGTAGTATTTATACAGTAACTGTCTCTAAGGTTTCCGTAGGTTTTTTTCTTGTTGTTAGCTGAAAGGACTCAAGTCTTCCACTGAGGATTTTATGGAGGCTTCATCCAAGGTTGTTTCTTTTTCATTAGTTTCTATTTTGAGCAGTTAGAGCTCCTCTGCCCTTTCCCTCGACCACGCTAGTAGGTGTGCATTGGAAGTGTTGTTTGCAGCGAGCGGAGTCACTTGTTGAAGCTGTCCTTGCTGTACTGCAGGATTGGTGATGGGCAGAAACTTCAGGGCCCAGATCGTTGGCCAGGGTGGAGCTGGGCTGGGACTACTGGCTCTTGTGGGCAGCGTGGCTCTGTCCCTTCACGCCCGCTGGTGAGGTGATCCCACCCTGGCATTTGTTTTAGAAGTCCAGGACCCAGGTACTCGCCCACTGAACAAGCTCTGCAGAATTCTTGTTCCAGTCCATCGGGTTTGGATCTAGGCAGCTGAGGGCAAAAACAGGCCAGAGGTGGCTGCAGGTGACTCAGTCTTTGTCTTTGGCCTGGCTATCAGGCCGGGCACTTCGCAAAGTTACTAATCTGGTAAGGCATAGATGCAACTCTTCACGACAGTCAGCTAATGTTGAAACTCACTAATGTATGTATTTGCTCCTTTTTTTTTTTTTTTTAAATAATATATTAACTTGTTGAACACTGTTCTTTTCACAGTGTTACAAAAGTGGGGGAGGGGGAATTTCCCAACCTTTTCCAGTTTGGGTGAGCTACTGAAAACCATTTTGTACTAGCTATGTCACCGCTCCCGGCAGCAGCTGGCAGCGACGCTTGGCCAAGCCGGGGTCAGGCCCAGCCATTCGACATCAGTAGTTTCTAAAGTAATTTTTTTTTTTTTAAATTGTCTGGTATTACTAATGAGGGTTATTGCAAATCACACTTCCAGTGTAGTTCCTAGTGTAGGCCCAGTAAAAGGGATATCGCAGCTTTGTGTTGGGGAGAAATTGAGCTGACATGGCCAGTACAAAGGAGAAATAGGGAGGGAATAACGTTTTGCACCTTATTGAAAAGAGGAGAAGATTTTAAGTGCATACAGACATAGTTAAGAGCTTTTATTGTGACAGGAGAACTTTTTTCCATATGCGTGCATACTCTCTGTAATTCCAGTGTAAAATATTGTACTTGCACTAGCTTTTTTAAAACAAATATTAAAAAAAATGGAAGAATTCATATTCTATTTTCTAATGGTGGTGTGTCTATTTGTAGGATACACTCGCGTCTGTTTATTGAATTTTATGGTCCCTTTCTTTGATGGTGCTTGCAGGTTTTCTAGGTAGAAATTATTTCATTATTATAATAAAACAATGTTTGATTCAAAATTTGAACAAAATTGTTTTAAAGAAATTGTCTGTATACCAGTACAAGTTTATTGTTTCAGTATACTCGTACTAATAAAATAACAGTGCCAATTGCAAATGCGTGTTTTGTCTTTTATGACTGAAGGAGAAACAGCCTTCCTAGGGACATAACTTGTCCAGTTTAATTCCCTGCCCCATCCTCCCCCAGCCCTGCCCTGGCAATGCATTTGGAAACGTTTGCTTTTATTTGCAACGATGCCGAAAGGTGTCCATACCCTCCCACCCATGACCATAAAATGCTCTACAGACCATCAGGGTGAAGCTCTTTATTGCGTAACAAAAAACCTTGGAGCAGTTGGGATGATTGGGCCGCGCGCACATGGATGCCACAGCAGAGGCAAGGAGGGCATTGCTCTCATCGCCATCTCAGCAGGGCCGAGCAGGGCAGCTAAACACTGAAAGCCCATCAGCTTTTTGGCCAATTGCACAGAAGCGCTTCACAGTTACTGCAGGCAACACCAGGGAGTTCTGGACTCTGAACTGCTGATTTATGTATGAAAACTTCAGCCAGAAAACATTGGGTCAAATAAATGTTGGGGAGGGCTCACTTAAGCATCTGGGTGACTACAAATGAAGCCAAGGCTGCAGAGGGTGGTCTGTCCTGTGTCAGGGGTGCAGAGCTGTGCCAGCATCTACTCGAGAAATGCTTCAACCCTGCCACCCCTGGCTGCTCCCAGCCTGCAGGGAAGGGCTGGCCCTCTCCCACCTGCTGGCCCTGACTGCTGCGGAAGGCAAACTGCTGTTCTTGGGCCTTGGCTTTTTCTTTTTTTCCCTCTCTTCTACACAAGGCCAAACCTGGCACTGGTTGCAAAAGCCCTCCTGGCTCCAAAAAAGAATTCTTGGTATAAACCTGATATTAGCAACTAAACGGCACCATACCCCGGTAGGGGATGTGAGAGGGTGATGGACAGACACCATACATACACTGACAGAAAGCTGTAGCAACAAGTCTGTCACAAGAGTGGAGTTCAACAGGTATAAAGTAGGGAGTGTGTGGTTCAGAAAAGCTTCAAACTCTCATCATGTCCTTGACTGAAAGGACCTGTCCCAACACAGTGGGGCTTGGCCAACAGCTGCCATGTTTCTTCCTTATCCCCATCCTTTCTACCCCTGCTATTAACTAGCTAAAAGGAACAGACAGGCACATTTTGTATGGGAAAAGTTCCCCCAAAGGCAGAGGCTTCTTCTGACTCTGCTTACAACTCTCCATATTTACAGGGTGTCCCCATCCTACATTCAACCCCACTATGCCCTAAGGGAGACTAAAACTGCGCCAAAGCACAGGCAAAGCCCCTGCCCCATGGTCACTGGGGACTGGCTTTTCCAATGAGCAGATGGAATGTGTTTCTTCCACAGAAAGGAGACCTGTGTGGCTTGTTTTGCATCTGTCAGGATGCTGGCTCAAGGCTCCCTCCCTTTAACAACTGCTCACACCTACTAGGAGGTGTCCCACACATACTCCTCGCAGCCACCACAGTCCCTGGGGAGTGAGCAAGGCCACTCCTGTGCCGAGCCCTTCCCTCCCAAGGAAGAGTTCCAGTAAGCCAGACTGTGCAGGCAGGAGCCCAGACTGTATAATATGCTGCAGCAAGGCAAGTCCTTGCTCCCAGAGCAGGACTGGGAGCACCAGGGGTGTTAGAGGTGTCCTTATGTTTCAAGAAGCCAGCCACAGGCACACATGCTCAGCAGAGATTGCTTAATGATGTAATGCTGCCCTTTTCAGCATCCCCGCTCGTAAGTCTTTGGTATGTTAAACTGCACCCCTGTGGAGCCCATGGGCCAAACCTCAACACAGCTCTTGGGAGCTCAACAATTGCCTGGCTGGGGGAAGCAGGCGTGACCCTGGCCTACAGCACAGGCTGTCACATGCACAGCATTTCTCTGGGCAGGATGGGGTTGGGCTGTAGGGGTAGAGAAGACCTGGTTATGCAGAATCACTCAACATCAAGCATTATTAAGCACTTACAAATTTCATTTCCCACAGAAGGACACCAAATAACAAAGAACCCAGTTAGATGTGCAGGTGAGGTAGATCCACAAATGGCACATGGCATTTGTCAGTGGTTGTGGTCTTGACTTGGACCATCCTGCCAAAGTGTGTTCCCAGCTCCCTCTGCCTCAGTTCCCTGTGGGAGTGGCAGCAGGCTTGAGCTAAGCGAAGATAAGGGCAATTACTGCAGCACAGGAATAGGTGTTAAAGGGAGACTCAAGCATTTAATTTTTTTTATATTTTCCAGCCTGCCTCAGAGCTGCACATGTAGAGTTTTAATGGTGAGCACTGACATAGCTGAGGGTTATTCCTGAACAAAATTCACATATAACTGGGCAAGATGCAGACATGCCATCAGCTCAGCCTTTCTGCATCTCATTTCTTTCTCCTGCTCACTTTTGGACAGGAGAAAAGAAAATATGCTGCTTATCAAAACAATGGGAAGACCTACTATTCAGAAAACCAAATACCTAACATAAAAATTTTATCAGTCACTATTCATGGCATCAATATCATTCACAGCCTGAAGAACGCAGGGGACAACTTAAGATTAGCCTGTCCCTCTCCTATTAGTCAGTGATCAGAGGTATGTGCAGGAGGGGAAGGGAAGGGAAGGAGAGCAGGTGTAAGAGTGACCCCATTTGCCACACTTGTGGAGCAGCAGCCTCCCCTTGCCCCCAGCACCTGCCCTTTGGAAAAAAAACTGTTCTGAGGACATCATGGAGCTGCTCGGTTTGGTGTGCGCATGATCTTCTAAAAAAATGTTTACAAATATATATATTTTTATATGCATATGTATTTCTTAAATTCCACTTAGAAATGTGGCTAAAAAAAGTAGAAAAGCGCTAGCGAGCGTGGGCATGAGACCAGCAGAGTGCTGCACTTCCCACGTGTGAAGGCACCAGTGTGGAGACACACCTGTGGTCAGGCCTGGGCCGTGGTGGTCTCACCCCACTCCTGACAGAGGTGTCCATTTGCTTCTGTATCTCCTCCCCCTCACATCACATCAACAGAGGAACAGGGCTGTCCCACAGCTGTACTGATGCAGAGGTCACACTGCCTGTGCTCTGGGCCTAGTGCAGCTGAGAGCAATAGGTGGCCTGGATTTGCTTCTCAGCATAGTCAATTGTACCAATCCTTGTGCATGGCTTTTTAAGCAGTCCAGCATATGAGTTTAATTCTAGAGTTTCTCTTTGCTATTCCTTTTCTTACAGATCACTTTTTTGCTTTTCAAAGGAAGCCTGCCTCTTTTCACAGATGTCTACAGGAGGGGAAAGTAAGACTCTCAAGTACTGAAGTAACATCAGCTGCATTATGATCTCAGCAGCAGTTTAAAGTAAGTGGCCAAGCATTATTAATTCATTGGTGCTCGCTTTTACATCATTTATCATATCGAGCTACTGTGGTATTCATGTGGATGCAATGTGTATTTCCAAAGAAATTTTCATTGTGATTTATCAATTAATTAGCAGGCCATTACACTTTATTGAAGTGTTACCCAGAGTCTCCAACATTCATTACTGCCTTTAGAGCAAATGCTTTAACTCCATCTCAGCCTGACAGTCTCTTGCAATCAATCAGGTTGTTCTGCCAAAAGCTCTCTCTTGCTTTACAAGGTGTCAAGGACTGCAAAGGAGTGGTACCACCTAACCAGAAGGCAATTTGATCCCTCAGGCCTCCTCCACCTGGCCACAGACAGTGCACTGCACAGCATTTTTATGTCTTTGCTAAATGGACGTGAGAAGGCGAGGGAACAGGGCGGACTGCCAGAACCTCTCCCCTTGACAGGGTTACAGTTGCTGAGTTTCAATGTCTTAAAAACCTGTTCCCAGAGAGCAGGTAAAAGCAGGAACCCAGGTAATTCAGTAACTGCACTCATGATAAAGCAGGCAAGCTCTGAAGTGTTCACCTGAATGATCTCCTCAGATGGGGGCAGGGGGGCCAGCACAGTTTTGCTGCATTCAGTGCCAGCTTCTCTGAAAGGGCAAGTGCATTGAACAGGGAGATTTAAGTAAGAACAGCAATAACAGCCCTGTGAACTGAGAGTGACAGAGATCTGACATTTTTAGCATCCCATGTCACCAGCAGCCAGGCCTCAGCTACCATCCACCTCTGACATATTGCAGGCTGGCAGCTGTGCTGTAACATCCACTCTTTGGCCAGAAAAAAGATTAAGAGAATTTGATTTTTTATTTCTCCATGCAATTCCTTGCATCTTTTTCTCTCCCAGCCTGCAATTTCTGAAAGGTGCACTGCCAGAAAGTGGTGGTAGCTGACAGGTCAGTCTTTAAAAAGGGAATGTGTGAATGTGTGCAGGCGTTAACAGCCATGTCTGTACAAGCCAATTCCTTGTTAACTAAGATTTCAGCAGCTATTTATCAGAGGGGGAAAAAAACAGGTTAAGAAATGTTGATTAAAAAATAAAATAGGCACAACAATAAAAGATGAGGCTATTGCATTTTGAATCAATGGCACTGTGTTAATAGCATGACCTTCCCCTTCCAAATCCCAGCCATAGCCCCTTCAATGCCATTCTGAGAGAAAGAGGGAAGTTTGCCACTAACACAACATGGAGGAGAAAGCAAAGGAAAAGAGCAACCCTTCCTGCTCTTCTCCCCCACTCCTGTCTCCAGCCCCCCAGGCCTAGGCTAAGAGAAGACCTCGTTGTGCTGCTGGGTGACTCGGATGAACGTCGTTCTCTTGCTCAGTTCCTTGAGTTTGGCAGCTCCCACGTAGGTGCAGGTGGAGCGCAGCCCCCCGAGGATGTCCAAGATGGTGTGTTCCACATCCCCTTTGTATGGTACCTCCACAGTCTTGCCCTCCGAAGCCCTGGAGAAGAGATCAGTCACTGCATTCATGTCTGGATACAAAACATGAGTGTGTTTACTGGAGCAATGTGGAGCTTAATACTCTGCAGGCTGCAGTTTACAAATGTGCCCCCAGCTTTACTGCTTGCTGCTCTTGCTGCTTGTTGCTCTCAAGCACAGAAACACCTCAGCTCCACTTACCACCAACACGGAGAACTAGAAGCAGACAGATCTTGTAGATGCTCCAATATCTCATGAGTTTATTTACAGATCTGCCCCTTCCTCCCCTCTACCATCTGCCTACAAGCAAGTGAAACTTCCAGCCTTATTGAAAGGTAAATTTGACTGTGAGAGCTGCAAGTTTTAAAGCATAAGGAAGGGCCAGACTCAAACAGTGAAATGTTGGAGCTGGTTCTCAGCAGGCACCACCCAGCACAGCTCTACAGAGGCTTCACAGTCCCTGGGCTCTGTCCCATGTCACTGATCAGACACAGATGGAAGTGCTCTGGCTGTCTCCTACCACTGTGATTCTCCAGAGCTGACAGAGTGGGAAACCTGTTACAGAAACTTGCTGCACAGCTGTCCCTTGAAGCTAAAAGGTGATCTAGCACAATTCAGAGCCAGGCAAAAAGGCCAGAAAAATAGCAGTGCTGTGAATACTGTCAAGTGCTGATGCATGCCAGCACAGAGTGCACTGTTCTGAAAAAGCACGATGGAAGAATACAGGCAAATAACTTGTACTCCTCCTCCAGCTTTCTCCAGCCCCATGTTCAGCAATCCCTCCTGTAGCAGAGACCCTTAATCAGCAGCTGATCTCACTAGGCTTTAGAGCAAGCTCATTCTGCCTGGCACACTGGCTCCCCTGGACAGGCAAGCCTTGGGAAGGGAGAGTCTAAGACAAATGTGGAGGAAAGAGAAGATGCTTTCCTTCTTCCCTACAAAATGGAGGCAGAAATCATGGCAGGCATCTGTTATTGTTCTAAATGTGGCTTTATTTGCTTCTTTCTTAAAAAAGCTTCCAGGGGACAGTACAAGAAAGGGCATGCCTGTTTGGAGGCTCCATTTGTGAATCATTAACAACAGCAACAGCTGCTATGTGGAGGTACTTCAGTGTGAGCCTGGCTACATTTCATCCTGTTAGTTTAAATGCGAGGTCACAGCCCTAGGGAGGCAATGAAGGCAAAGTGTTGATATGCCATGTGAGTAAGGATCCATGATTAATCTCCCTACATCTGATGAGTAATTGACTCTTTCTTGAAAACACTGCAGTGAGTGGCCAATGGAAGATGGATGTGCCACAGGCATTTCACAGACTGCACAGGGCTTAGGGCTCTGTTGAACGGTCTGCACTGCTGGGAGTTCCCAGGCTTTTAATTTCAGCTCCAGTGCCAGCAGGAAAAGGCCAGACCCACGAAGTGACACTCATGCCACTGGCTTTTGGCCATGCCCACCTCTTCCAGTCAGTTGGGAGGTTGAGCTCAGGCTCCAGGGAGCTTCCCACAAGATTGTGAGACAGCGCATCTCTTACAGGGATTTGCGGAAACCAGTGCACATTCTACCACATCCTGCCATCTGAAGAGCTCTGCATGCTGTACTGGGCAAGGAGTGCAGGGTTTACTGCATTCATGCATGACTGCCCATTCAGTTCATGCATGAGAGGCCAATTACCTGATGCACGAATGCACCACCAGTTCAAATGTTAAGTTCCCTGTTAATTCATGCTTGAGCATCCCATGGGTTGTAAGTGCCACATTGCTCCTGCAAGCATGAACACTTGGTGGTCCTTTTTACAGTGCAAAATTACAGAAATGGGTGATGGTTACAGACACTGCCCCGGGAGATGTCCCTGCAGTGGCTACCATGGCATTACGAAGCTGGAGCTTGTGGGTTGCCACTTTGAGGCTTTGGAGACCAGAATCTACCAAAGTGGTGAACACCTAACAACACAGCCCCAAAGCTCTGACAGCTGAACATGTGCTACTGCTCCTCTAAGTGTCAGCTGATGAGCTGGTGGGATGTCCTGTTGATCAAGGAGTAACCTGCAGATACTGTACTAACATGCTAGAAGAGAGGTGTGAGATTAGCTCCATAGTCTTGTCCACAGGGATATGGGGATGAAGTTTGTGATGAATACTCCAGCTGTGCTAACACTAACCCCAATACTCTTGTCCCCAGAGGAAAGGGGTTTTTAAGAGACAATGTGTTGCACACACCAAGCTGCGGAGTCATCTGGTTCCCAGGGAAGAATGGGTGGATTTTTACTATGAGTGTGCACACATCGGTGCACTATTAACTGCTGTAGTCTGGCCCAGGGGTGGGATCTGTATCCATATGGGTATATAACCAAATTCTCATGTTAACCTGTTTAACACAGTGCTCAGGATGGAGGAGAGACATTTTAGTAAGTGTACTGCAACAGTATTCATCCCTACTGGCTGGTCCAAAGGGAGGAAAAGTGGAGTTTTTAACTCATGTACATTAAGACTGTGATGACGTCAAAAGACATACTGGAGTAATGTTCCAAGAGTTCCTCAAAACGTGCTTTCCCAAGGAGAAGAGTGATGTATAGGCCGTAAATTGCTGGGCTTGCTGTGTTCTTGTGTGAGTGCCAAATTAGTTCATGCATGAGCACTGAATAAATTAGTGCATGAGTGCCCAATTAATTCATGCATGAATGGACAGTAATTTTTGCATAAGTATCCAATCAGTTCATGCATGCATGCCCAAATTATTTATGTCCAAACACCCTATTTGCACATAATGTTAGTACATTCATGAGTGCCCAATATGATGAGCACCCAGCTGACTTCCATGAGCACCCACATGGTTGCTGTGCTGGGCAAACATGGTAGGGCTCACGTGACATGGGCGGCCAGTGTGACCTGTGTGGGAGAAGGCCATGACCTGCATCGTGCATACCATGTGGCAATATGTTCAGTATATAAACTAGGGGGGAAAGCTGGCTGGGCATTGGCTGGTGAGTAGTGAAAAATTGTGTATCACTTGTTTTGTATATTATTAATACTGTTGTGATTGTTATGATTGTCCCTTCCCTTTCTGTCTTACTAAACTGTCTTCATCTCAGCCCATGAATTTTGGGTTTTTTTTCCCAATTCTCTCTCCCACCTCACTGGGGATGCAGTGAGTGAACGTCTGTCTGGTGTTTAGCTGCCTGCTGGGATAAACCATGACAATGGATTACACGGGCTGTCACAAAAGCTGGCACACTTGGCAGAGAGCTGCATAACCAAGTCAGCAGGAACTGCTGTGGGTTTTGCAGCTCTGACATCTCTCCTGGAGTTATGACCCAAAAGTAACCCCTTCTCAGAAAGGAAGGTGATCTCAGAGCAATTGAGACTCCCAGCGGCTGGGAAAGGTGTGCTCAGATGCTCTCAGCAGTGACTCTGACTCTTGCCAGCCACTGAACAGAAAGGCAGAATCATTTGCTTCAGATGTTTTCACAGGACCAAGTCTGAGGTGTCCCTCCCGGCCAGCTGAAGGCTGCTACATGGAGGAGTGTGTGTGGTGGGTGGGAATCCTTGGCAGGCAGGATGGTGCTGTGTTAGCCCAGCAAAATGTGGGTCGGAATAAAGGGGTGAGGCTGCCCTGGCATGAGGCAATCTTTTGAGTGAGGCATTTAAGAAATGGAGGAACTGCAGGCAGGTCTTCCAGGCTATCACTTGGGATACACAACAAGATGGTAAGCAGCAGCCAGCAGTTGGTGCTATTCTGTCTCTGTGGCCAAAATTTCCCCCTGCAGTTACTGTGAAGTGCCCAAACCCAGCTTAGTAGCAGCTGTGAATTGCTGAGTGGCCACAATAGAACTGCAGCATTCACACAAAAACTGTGAACTCTCAAAAGGGTTAACAAAAGCAAATTGGCTCAAACTGAACAATACTGCATGCAGCCTCAGTCCCTGCTTGCCTTATTTCTCTTCTCCCACAAAAGAAACATAAAAACTGCCTTTCAGAAATCCCCAGCTCTGATCCATATTCCTCATGGAAGGAAGTGAAAATGTAAAAATAAGCCAATATATAAATGACATAAGAGTAATGAAACTGGGTACACAGATTAAATGGGATCAGCTTGACATATTCATTACAAAAACAATTACTCTCATGACTTTATCCCCTGCTACAGCCATCTCACCTTACCTGTCAGTTTTAATGTAACTGCTGCAGCCTCAGGTTCTCCAGCCAACACGTGTAATTTTGAGGAGGTGAAGTTAAGTGACAAGCAGTCTGATTCTGCAGGGGAATGAGCACACTGAGCTCCCCAGTGCTTGAATAACAGACTGTGAGTGCTCAGGCTCTTTTAAGGACAAAACAGCTTATTTGGGTCACCAATACAGACTTACAGCTGGGCTTTTAAAATGCATATAAAGGAACTCAAGTGACTTTATATGTCTTTGTTTGGATAAGTTTGGGGTATCCAGCATTTAAAATTTAGGTTCAAGCTTGCCATAAGCTAAACTAGGAAGTGATTAGACTTCCTGTAATTTTTACTCTAAGAGCAATTCAAAGTAAAGCCTTGTGCTGTTTCAAATCCCCCTTCAATGCCCAGCACGCTTACAGTGCTGGAATTAGCAGCTGCTATTTTTAAACCACAGTGACAATCATGCTGGGACAGGCCAAGGAAGACTAAGACCAAGGCTGGTGCAGGTAGCCAGCTCTATGTCACTGCTATAGAGTGAAGATGAGTATCAACACTTTCATTATTAAGAGCCAAGGGTCACAGGTTTAGTGTCTGGAGCTGTTCTATCTAGCAGTAGACTGGGAGACTCCTTCTATGCTACCCATTAGTGGCACAGAAATGCAGTATCTCAAGAGGGACTAAAAATTTCAGATTGTATACTCCTGCTCCCTTGGTGCTGAAAAAGTTTCAGAACTTGGTCCCCAGGAAATTCTCAAATCAAGGATGGAAATCAAAATACAGCTATGGATCAAGCCAAATTTGTATAGCATTGCCTATAATGACTTCAAAGGGTCTGTCTAACCAAATACAGCACCTTTCTGTACATCCTTTGCTCCTGCAAGACAGAACACTTGCCCTTTATCTAATTTTTAGGAGGGAACAGTGTCAATTAGTTTTCCTGCTGGCAATAAATTTTGTTGCCAGATCACACCCACCTAACTAGGTGGAACAGAATTTAGGAGCTGCCTTAGCCAGCTTTCTCAAACTTTTCCTACAACTTTCACCACCTCTGTGGAGGCTGGGCCCCAGTGACTGTGCTGAACTGAGATCCATGCAGCACACTTGGGCTGCTCTGTGATCTCTCAGGGAGCTGCCATTAAATAAATGCCTGACCAGCACCAGGCCTTTCCCACACCCCAGCTGACTCAAGCACAGGGTAGCACAGGACAGGAAATGATCATTCAGGTAAAGGGTTGTCAGCACCACCATGCAATTGGTAGCTGCCACTTCTGTATTATGAGACACTTACTAGTGCAGTCCACTCAAAGCATTTATTCAGAGGCTTTGATGAAAAGCAGATTTTTTGGGGGACAAAAAAAAGAAAAAGAGCCCTCAAACTGTACTCTGCTTCTGGGAAATGGCATATGAACCCAAAGTGAATCAAAGCTCCAGATATGCAAGCACATCCTTCTGGTGCATCATTTCAGCTCATCTCAGATGCAGATGGCCTCTTGTGCAGCTCTTTCTTCTGCAAATAAACAGTTGTGTTTGAAAGCAAAAACACTGAACAGGTTGCCCAGAGACACAGTGGATGCCCCATCCCTGGAAACACTCAAGGCCAAGTTGGACAGGGCTCTGAGCAAGCTGATCTAGTTGAAGATGCCCCTGCTCATTATAGGGAGGCTGGACTAGAGGAACCTTAAAGGTCCCTTCCAACCCAAATGATTCTGTGATGCCATGACATAGGCCAAAGGACATGGCTGTAAATGCTCTGAAGGAGGCTGTGTTCTACCTCTTTGCACTTCACAAAGCGCTACGTGAGCTAGTGCACAATTTTATGGTGCAGACAAAAACCACCACAGGAGTCAATGCTGGGGTGGAAAACAGGAGGTAGGATCAAAGATCCTTCCATGTAGCATGACATCTAGGATTGCTGTCTATCAGCTTGATTCTGTGTCAAATTCCATTTTGTTTTGTGGATCCCATTCTGCATTACATTCTGTGCTGTCACCTCCACAGAACTGCAACTCTTACCCGTGATAGAAGCTGGACACGTTGGGAAAAACCTGTATGCTGGAGTAGTTGTAGCAGACGAGGCCAACAAAACCCATCAATCCTGAGTGTCTGGCTGGAGCAGCAGGTAAAGTCACTGTGTCTGAGACTCTTGCAAACAGCAGTTTACCAGATGGCACCAGAGCCTGAATCTACGCCAGCAGAGAAGAATCAAAACGGACCCCTCAATAAACCATTTTTTACTGTAAGACAGGAGTCATTCTCTAACAAAGTATGTAAGAACCACGTTGTCCAAGGGTAGTGACTAAGACTGCCACTCGTAAGAGAAAAGACACAGAGGTTTTCTGGCGTCATCAGATTTTTCAAAAAGTCAGAATTCTCAGCAGTTTCCAGAGCGAAATAGCAATGGACAACAGATTCCTTTGCAAAATCTGTGTTCCTTTCCTCTGCCCTGAGGATTTTAGCTCAAAAACTAAGCTGCTGCATTCTGCATTATTTGAGGCTACTCTGGTGCTCTGTTACCAAAAGAGGGATGGGAAAACTGTACAGCAGGCTCCTGCTGCCTAAGAAGACTGCCCAACAAATGCAGAAGGGAGTCCTGGGGCTGCTGCTGGTGACTGAGTGCTTTGGAGGTCCTGGGGCCTGGTTTCCATTCTGGGGAAACCCCAGCTGAGCTTCACCAGTTCACCAGCCTTCTGCAAAAAGAAGGCAGCATGTGGGCTAGCTGGGAAACCCTACACTAACAGGATACCCAACGTGGACAAGCAGAGGGACAGAAACTGCAGCCTGGTATGCCATGTTCCAGCATTTTGTTCATACACATCCTGAGGGACCAGTAAAGTCAGAAAAGTGCCTAATGACTTCCCAGACCACACAGCTGGTGCTGCAGTGACAGCACACCACACCAGTTGCAAACAGGTGAACATCACTGCTCTCAGCTAGCCAACCCTAGCTCTTTCTTCCTGTCTCTCTCAGGATGTCATCCCTCCCTGAGATCTGCTATCATAAGTGTAGGTAACAGCTTCTTCAGTGGGAGTAGCAGCATAGGCCTTGTAGCATAGCACAATTCTGCTCCAGAAGTTCCTGGATGGATGGCTTACTGCAATTGCTCCTGTGTGGAATTCATACCTGTATTCAGCAACCCCTCCTGCATGCTTCATCATGGCTGTATCAGAGCTCATTCCATAGAATAGTTTCACCTTCTTGCCATTCTTTTCTATAATGTCTCCAGCACTCTGGTCATGGCCTGCAAACATTCCTCCAATCATGACAAAGTCAGCACCGGCTCCTGTGATCAGCAAAGGGACACGTCAGAAAACAGGGAAAGGAGAAGGTGAAAGACAAAGCAAGAACACAGTAATCTCCAGAAACAAGAAACAATAGCCAGCATTTAATAGTTGGGTACAGAGTCCCCTCCTGTAATAGTCACAGCAAACTTGGAAGAAAAGCTTTACTGTAGAACTGACACAGGCTGAATTGTATTTCTATGGTACTTTAAATGGAAAAAATACTTTTCTGTTACAATGACAAAGATATAGATTATTCTACTCTACCCCACAGTCTTATTTTCAAATTCAGTTTTAACCCTTTACTTCATAATAGTATCTGAGCACGATTCCTTGTTAACTGTGACTGCAGCAATCAGAAGTCCTAAACGCAGGGCTGGGACCTGTTGAGCTCAATGCTGTACAAAGAAGCAGATGGTTCCTACTTCAAGAGCTTTCTAGGCCACAAGCTGTGAGTGGGAATGTACCCTGAAGGAAAGTAGACTCATTAATATAATGTACTCCTCCCAACAATGACATAAAACAAGCAGATTTTTAACTGAAATTATGGATTTTTCAAGTCCATCAGCCATATGCATTCAGTGTCGTTCTGGATGATCCCTAGTCAAAGAGATCTGGATGGGTCTGCATTTGGCTCCTGCTTAAAAATTCTGGGCCAAGGACCACCACCCCTGGGTTCTGTGGTTCTCAGCATGCACAACAAAGGAAGTCTAACCCACAGCTACGACTCCTAAATATGTTCCAGATACTGAATAGCAACACTGAATAATCAGTCATGACTGTTCAGTCTGTCTATATCCTCTGGCTTTGTAAATCACGAAATTGGCTCCACTGGGAGTAAGATCAGGAAGAAGGTTTTTGGAATCATTCTTGGTTTTCTACTGTGATCTCCAATATTTCCAGCTGGGCTGGAACTATTCCACCAGCAGCTCCTCCTGTGATATTTTGGCATATCTAGTTGTGCTTTGAAAAGTTTGTCTTTTAGTCTTTTATAAGCCTGTGGTGACCCACCCCTAAAACAAAGCATTTTCCTGTTCATATTCTCTGTTTCTTCAACGTGTATGTGTCAGAACAGGTCTCACCACAGCTCAGCTTCTTCCCAGAACTGGCAGAACCTCACTTCACAGAAAGCAGATGAGCTTGAACTACACATATGCTGTTAAGAACACTTCCAAACTCTGGGGAGATCCCAGACTAGGTAAGTCTGGCATTAGGACTTGCTCTGATTTCTGTCACTATCCAAACAACAGCACCAGACCTTGAAATCTGAAAAGTAAAATCACTATCAAATCTGCTCAGCTTTTGCCAAACCTGAATTTGGGAATATTTTGATCTTAGAACACATGACAGGGTGAAGTGTGCCAGTTCCTCCCTCCACCCCTTTGCCAAAGAGCAGAGCTGGCAGCAATGCCTGGGGGCAGAGCACCCAGCTGCTCTGCTGACCTCACCTCCCTTTCCCTCGTGGCTGCTTGAAAGGAACACCAAGTCCATGGTAAAGGGGTATTAAAAATGAAGCTTGTGCAAAGCACATTGCAAGCAGTATTTATAGCCAGGCACCCATTCAGGTGTCCTACCATGTCAGCTACCTAGCAGATTTCTCCTGAGCTCTCTTGTTTCAGATGGCTGAGTCTATAAAGTCTTGGTTCGATTCATGTCTGCTACTACTATTAAGCTGCCAAAAACAAAGGGAATACTCATCTTTTAATTACTGGTGGCAAATTCCTGTTGCTACCTGGCACAACCTTGCTCCATCTTTGCAAAAAATAAGCACCCTGTGAAATCTAGTTATTATCTTCTTCACGGGTGGAAGAAAACATGAGGAAAGAGGGACAGACTTGAGGTCAAGGTTCCAAAGAGGATGTTTCAACAAGTCAAAAGCCTGCCAAAAGACATTTTGGACTCTTTGCCTTGTCAATACTATCTCCTGATCCCCAATTCTAGTACCATTTTTGGTTGTGGGTCCTACAGCCTTCAAATTATTAACGCAAAAGGCACATGAAATCTACACTTCAGAATCACAGGATTTTGGTTCCTGTGCACTTCAGTATCTATTTATTATTTTCCTTTTGGCTGCATATTTTTGGGAGGGAAGAAAATATGCTTGAATTACAGGATTGAAACTCATCCAACTTGAGTAACTTTTGCAAACTACAACATAATTCATCAAGCTCTTCCAGAAGAGAGGAGCTATGTTAGAGCAGATGCAGCACGTCTAAACATTGAAACGACACATGCTTGCTGCCCTGCTGCTCCAGAAATGACAAGCTCATATTAACTATACTTCTCCAATGTTCTCCAGAACCTCCCACTGTGCTTCAGTGTTGCAAAGATATCTGAAAGTTTCAAGTCTGTTCCATTATGTTTCTATCAGTTAATATCTAACCAGGAGGTTGTAGTTTTTAGCAGAGTCTTTAACTTAGGCATGTTTTTCTTGTATAACCACCAGAAGGCACTGGTGATGTTTGCAACATCCATCTGCAGTCTTTTGTTTTCAAGTACAGATTGACAGCATGCCATTATTTTAGGTTGTGGGAACACCTGGCAACGACCCCCTAGATAACACAGGACGTGATGGGCTATGCTGCACACAAGCATCCCAGTAGCTCACCCAGAGCTGGCCAGTCTCATCCTGTTTTTGCACAACGCCATTTTTGTGCACTGACTTTCCCCTTGAGGCCTATGCTGAATATGGGCTGATTTTGCTCACTCACATTTCACAGTGCCTCCTTTTTCAAGCCATTACAGAATAGCAGTGCTGACGCCAGCCCAAGCTTGCAGCACTCACACAGTTCTGCTGGATCTAGTTAGAGTCCCTCAGATGTCTTTTGTATGCCTGATTATACAAGTCACTGATAACCAGATGGGCTCTGCACAAATTCAGCTGGAGTCGGCCTGGATTATTGGGCTGGGCAGCCCTCCAGGCAGATGCTGTGTAAGTTTGCCTGGACCAGAACTTGCCCTGGAATCAACATTCACCTGTGCTCCAGCTGAGCCAGCAAGCCTTTGCAACAGTAGGTACACACACAGCTATTGCAAACAGGAGAAAAAGCCAGTGCGATCTGGTACAATCTGGAACTAGTGTATGTCCCCAGCTGACTTTTCCAGGTGATTTTTTCTTCCTTTTCCTTCCCTGCTCCTGCTCCTCTTCTCACTACTGCTGTACGTAACAGCAGTAATGTGTTAAAGATGCTGGCATAGGATTCAAAAGGCACACTCTTTCCTGGCTGTGTCACAAAAATGTATGTGACCTCAGGCAATTGAACTGAGTATTTCTGTGCTTTGACTTCTCATCATTAAAAAAGGAGACAGTAGTGCCTCCCTGGAGCATTCTGAGAAATGTGTTCATGTTATCAGCCTTTCCAAGGGTTCAGTTATATGAACCATCTGAGACCCCAGCATAAAGTTCTTTGATGTTTTCTCTCATTCCTGCATCAAAACAGCTCTTTTCTTTCCTATCAACCTACATCTTTTTCATTATCATCTCTAATACCCAGATGGCAGTGACATCTTCAGTTTACCAAATCCGTATCAGGTTCCCATCCAGCAGTTCCAGAATTCCAGCAGTTTCTTCCAGAGTATGTTTCTCCCAGCATTTTTGTGCCTCACCTTCAGTGCTTCCCCGCTCCCTGTGTTTTTAAGTAAGCTTCTACCTTGTTTCCCCTCTGTCAAAATGCGCAATCCGCCTCTGAGTCCTGGCACCAGTCAATGGTGTCACCTTAAAGCTTCTCACTGCTTCTTGGTTCTTCACAATTCTCTCACTCAATCCACTCTACTCCTCCTGTTTCCATGAACTTGGCTCCTCCAGTCAAACCTTTAGCCATTTGCCAGTGCTAGTCTTCACATTTGGGACTCCCTCACACTTCCCATGATTCAAATGCATGCTTTGTCACTGCTTTATAGTGACAAATATAGCGAATTATCCCATCCCATGAAGATTTTACAATGATCCACACAAAGAGATAGCATAATTACTTTAACCAAAAGTCCTCTTCGTGTCTCTTGTCCATGCTTTGTCCCAGCCTTCATCCCTAGGTGAAGCTGTACATCTGTGTGTTTTATCACCTGGTCTTTGCTATCCAATATATTCATGTAACTCAAGCGTAGATGTCTGTGCTCAACAATTCAGTGTCAAGGCTTTGACTAGTAAATGCTGGGCATGGTGGCTACATTCTATGAGGCTCAGACAGCCAATCACTTCAGGAGCATTCAATAAACACTGATAGTAATTATGGTATCTCAAAGCTTATTTTGCCACATACCTTTGACAAATGCACACCTGGGTCCAGCTTGTCAGATGTTCCCAGCATGTCTACCTCAACTGTACATAACCAGACACAGTAAGTTTATTGCTTCAGGGTCATCTCCATCATTTCCAGCTCTGTAGCTGTGACACACAGTCAGTCTGATCTGCCTGGACTACTACCAAGAGTATAACTACTGCCTGCAAAATGTCAGCTTTCTGATGCTCCTCTACCCAAGGAATAATTCTGTGGCAGCCTTCAGACACATACCACTGTGAATCCTAGCACCTCTTGATAAACAGAAAAGCCAGAAGCTGTCTCTTCACAGGTTTCAAACAGGTTTAGGTTCAGTTAGCCCAAAGAGACTACAAGGATCTTTCAGACTTGTTATAAACACCATAAAGAGAAACATTTGAAACACTGTGAAGTTGCTTCCTGTTGTTCTAACTTCTGCAAATGCTCTTGTTGAAGAAAGACCTTTTCCACAGGCCAGGTTTCTGTGCAGACAGCTGGGAATACAGTGGAGTCACAGTCTCATTTCACAAGCTCCCAAGGACCACATCACCAGTAAGAACTTGGTGAGCTGTGGAGCCAGAGAAAGGCAGAACAAAGACCTTACTGCAGGCAGCACGTCAGAGTGAGGGCTGAGCAGAGATTTGGCATTTTTTAATACAATCTTGTCTAAGAGGGTGGATGCTGCTTGTTCAGCTATGTTGGAATCACTCAACTGGAAGTATCTATTCCCTGAATCACATCACCACTGGGTAACACAAGGGTTTTATGATATCCTCTGACCAAGCACATTCCTTGCTGGTAGCAATCACTCCACAACTGTGCTTAGAATTCTCTAATTAAATCTTCCTAGTCATCTGACCTGTCTCAAAACAGGAGCTGTCTGCAAACTTAGAAGACAGATTTTGGTTTCAACCTTTCCAGGAAGCCTGGAGTTTTTCTTGGCAGGTCTGCAAGCTGAGTTTAGGCCTGCCTCTACTTTCCAAACTTGCAAATCTTCCTGCAAAGCAGACATTCTGTATCATAATGTGCTATCTCGTGTTTTCATACCACCCTGAAACCCCAGTGAGAGACTGTGTTGTCCCACTGTATTCCAGGCATTACCCTACTTGACACCTCCAAAGAGTGTGGCATTTTGAGAGGTGGGGGAGTACCTTTAAATGTCTTGTCATCTCAGGATGCATTTAGTGCCTGCTTCCCATAGGCTGCTGTAACAAGGTTATGGATAAATGACAATCATGAGTTTGACCCTCCATACCAACATAGCTTTCATGCCCAACAGACAATGCTCACAGTTTAAATCCTCTGTTCTATCAGCAAGAGCTGCTGCAATTCACTGAACTTACTGGCACAAAAGCAAAATCTGTTAATTATTAACTTAGATGTTTTAGACATCTGCCTAGCTCTAGGGGATACAGTATAAATAAAATCTCATCTCTTCAAGTGGACAGCTGATCCCAAGAACATCTCCAGGGATCTGGCCTGCCTTTTTGTTTTGTTCTTCTGTCCAACATGCATTCCACCAGCTCTTCTTCCACTCAAGGCTCAAGTCAGCCAGATCTGGCAGTGTTACAGGCATGTCTGAACCCTACTCAAAGAAACCCTTATCAGTTTTCTCGTATTACTCTCCCAGTAGCTGTATCTCATACACACCTGGCAGATAATTTCTAAAAAGCACTTCGACCACTCTATGTTTTGCACTGCAGAATTTGAACTGTCTGTTCCAAAGAGCAAATTCACATCTGGTGCATTAATTTCACTGGAGTCACCCGCAGGGACGAACGTAACCTCCTGCTAATTGATTACACATTCAGGGTCAAACTGATTCCTGCATCCCTGCTGCCAGGGCGCTGGAAACACGTGGGGGTGTCACAACACGCTGTCCTTACCAAACGCTTTGGCGACATCTCCTGGGCAGTTGCATCCTCCATCCTGCACAAAGAAAAGAGGACAGTGACAGTGAATGGCAGCGAGGTCACTCAGGGACCCAGTGAGCACTGGAGCTCTGTGACCTGCAGATTGTGGCCCCTGCTCAGGAACAGCATGTCAAGAGAGCTGACCATGAACTTGGAATGTATCGTCTTGGCTACGTTTTCAGGGAATCCAGGTGATCCTTTACACTGCTTACCTCCTTTAGGCTCATCTATTCTACCATACAGTCTACTGGTATTACCACCAGTAACAGCAGCAATGCAAATTCCTTACTTGCAAGTTCCCAAATCCCAGAAACCAGAAAACAAAACCTACTGTGATAATCTGAATCATCCCCTCCCTTTTCAA
Source organism: Vireo altiloquus (assembly GCA_013396875.1). Taxonomy (NCBI): domain Eukaryota; kingdom Metazoa; phylum Chordata; class Aves; order Passeriformes; family Vireonidae; genus Vireo; species Vireo altiloquus. The sequence goes on from VZRF01004795.1 coordinate 716,406, forward strand.
GGAAAGGCTGAATGATGCAGAGGCACCACAAGCCACTCTCTACCTTAAACCACTGAAGACATTTAAAATAACTTTCTCAGCAGTTCACAATACAGTAAAAGGTCACAGTGGGAGGGGTGAGGGAATATACCATCAGCTATGTTGGATTTTTATCTGCTAATCTCTAAGAAACCTGGCGAATATAATCTTTGGTAAGTGAAAATGAACCTCTCACCCTACTCCTTACTGTTTGCTATGGGCTCAGGAAGGAAACAACAGCTCTCTGGATCTTTAGCATTTTAGACCTACACATTTCAGTTTCAGTGCAAAGCAGTGGCTGATGAAGGGGTTTCAGCTGAGGGGAGGGAGGCTGTGTATGTGTGATAGAGCTGTAAAAAAGGAATGGCACACAGCAGACCTCATCACGTGCTATGAGATTTGTAAAGGTCTGAGCACGAGATGAAAGATCCTTTACTCTACACAGTCATTGTACCAGCAGTGCTCCCCATTCCTTTGATGACCTGGATCCGTTGCAGACTGCCAACATCTCTCCTGCTTTTGAAGTGACCCCCCCAGACTGGGCGGTTACCTCACGCTGTTTCACCTCCCTGCGTGGCTGTGCATGACCTGCAGCTGAGCACAGCCAGACACCCCCATCAGCCACATTAGAGCTGGGTTTGATGGGCAGCTGGCAGCAGGGCTGTGGGTTATAAACTCTGTGTACCCAGGAAAGGATTCAGATACAAACTGAGCAGGTGGATCCAAATGTGAGTGGCTTTTCAAAGGGCACCCCACTGCAAATAGCGCCTGGTAGAACTTGAAAGGCTTTCATTCCATTTGCTGATAACCTCTAGCACATTATGCCTTTCACTGAGCTTAGACACCCTTGCTGTCAGCTCCAGGAATGAGTGCTGGGCTGACAGCTGAATCTCTCTCTCCTTTTAAGGGCTCTGCTTGTGCAATTCTTTCCCTCTAACAAGTCTGTCATAACCTGGAGGAGGGTGTGTGTGTGCATGTGTCAGGGGAGGAAGAGCCAGGGTAGAAAGAAGGGTCTAATAATCTTCAAAGAAGAGTTTTAGGACTCTTACTGTCTGGGAGACACTGGCTATGAATGCTCTCTGACAGGTGGTTGCAGTCAGTTGTTGCTGGGTGGCTCAGTGTCTGACTTTTATCACTAACCCAGTAGTGGCAGTGATGAAGGTTTTATGCTTTCAGAAGTACCAAGAGGATAGGGGGCCTTACTGTGTAACAATTAATCACTGTCTTCAAAAAATACCACTTTGAATGTTAGCAAATTATAAAATGCTGAGCAGCTTAAGAGATGTGCCCAAAAGCTCACCAGTTATCATTTAAGATAAAAGGAACTGACAGTGATGATTCACAGCCCTTCTTTATCTGTAGATGTCTCCAGTTACTTCAGATATGCAGGTACATTTAGTGATTCACCGAAAGGGAAACAAAAAGGGAACATACTAAGCAGCTATGTCAGAAGATGCTATATAGTAAAGCTATATGCAATAAAGCCCTTCATTCCATGTGAAAAATCAGGCACTCTGTTTACAAAACAGGACTGTTCTGCTGCTGCATTGCTTTGGAAGCTTCCCCTTGCAATTCAGCTTGTCCCAACAGGGCCCCAGGTCTGAGCTCAAAATGACTTGTAGATGGCAGGGCTTCAGTTACGCAACTTGCTGCAGGCTCAGCCTCTACCTCAGAACCCTGGGGAAATTAATCTGTAAAAATCTGGCCCTGAATTCAGAAGAACTGGCATAATTCCAAAGTAAGACTATTGGAAAGGGTTATGGTCATAGAACCTGTAGAAAGCATGAGTCTGAGCCAAGTGGGTGCTAGGAACAAGGAGGAGGGAAAGCAGCTTTCCAGTCAACAGAATTACTTGTGTGGCTGAGGTAATGTCATTGTCCCCAGTCTTGTTCTGCAGATAGATAAGCCATTTTACAGCAACAAAATTTAGCCCAAGGAAAAAAAATGCAGCATGGAAAACCAGTATGCACTGGTTGAACATTCAGTATTATATGCAATTTATAATGAGTTTGTAACTATGATTTATGTTTCAAGCAACCTTTATAATAAACTGCATAGTTTTACAGTATCAGCAGTCAGCTGTTATGCAGAAGATATATGAAGTATGTGGCATATACAGCAGTAAAAACAATGCATATGGTGCTTTATTCTGAACTACATATACTAACTAAATTTCTGTGTGGAAAAAGAGACAGTATGGCAGTAGCTGGGTGAAGGAAGCCCTTAGTCATTCTTTTCACTGAATGCTGGTGACCCACCACCCAGGGTGAAGGGGAAACAGGGATCTCTGTCAAATGATAGCCACATGAGAGAGGACACATGCAAGGCTGCTTTCCATTCCCCACATTGCTGGCTTACTAGAATACATGACAGCCTCTCTGTCTAGCAGAGGCATTCTCTGACCTACAAGAAACAGAAACTTTATCTCAAGCAGGCCCTTTCCACTGTAACTCACTACAGCACTTTCTCAAGGCCAATGGATTAGCAAGAATGAAAATTGAGACTACTGGCTCCCACACAAACAGCATGGGACAGAAACTGTGCCTGTATCTTAGGGAGGGTTTCCTCTCTGCTTTCAGTGAGTCATGAAAGATTCATTTCTGAGGTGAGCTGAGTCTTACAGATAATTTAGCATGAGGAAAGTAACTGGTGCAATTTTACCTCCTACTTCTCTGTGTAAATGACAAGACAGACACCAGGTGTTCACTTGGACTATCATGTTTGCCTGAAAATTGTCACCTTTGTTGTCAGCGTATCAGCTCCAAAAATCATACATGGTAACTTCAGTAACAGGAACGTTTAAAATCCCAGTTTGTGCTCCCATCCTAGCAGAGCTCCTTAAGATCAGGGTTCAGCTGTGCTGTACTCCCTGCAGTGCCTACACTGTACTCAGCACCACCACTTCCTCATTCTGGCAGCGTCTTTTCCTTCATATGGAAGTTGTACCAGCATAACAAGAACAAGGAGCAATTCAAGGAAGGTACTGGACAAGACAGAAGTGGATACAAGAAAGTGCCTCAAGGGGCTAACCCATACCACACCATTGGCTATAATTTACACGAAGCTGGCTGGTAGGCTTTGAATCTTTTCATATCCTTCCTGCTACTTCCATATCAACATAACAAAAAATTGCTGGACACATTTTCTCCTGGAGAACTGACATAGATAGCTCTGGTAATACTCTGCCTGTAGGGATTTCTTTTGGCTCAGATAGGGTGTACCCCTTCTTCAATCCCCAGAAAGACAGCAGTGAGACATTTCGAGGATTGCCATGTATACTTGTTGCCACCAGACCCAATTCTATACTTAGAATTGCTGCCATATGGTGTTTTTCTGTCATGAGGATACCTCTCTTCCATGATACTCTTGCCACAACTCTGGAAACAACCATGCTGTCCAGCCTTTTCTTTCCCTAATAAATACACCAATACCCATCTGAATGCTTTAGAATTCAGGCATAGTATCTTTACCCTTGCTTTACTCTTCTTAGATTGGGTGTCAGAGTTGAGCTGAAGTGATGTTAGAGACCCCAGCTGCAGCTGAAGATATTTCTCTTGGCCTAGATGTTGGTAGTAGACAGGTACCAAACTGCCCTCCTAAATTCCCCCACAATGTCTAGGGGGCTGATAGGTGTGGGATCACTGAAACCTGAGCAAGTCAAGAACTTCCCAAAGCAGGAAAGGAGATACAATAGAGAACCATCTAATTTTTCAGCAGTCTAAGCACATACTCCCTGTTTTTTTTTTTTAATCAGGATAACAGCATTCTTCTGAAGAATGCTAGCAGAAAATGATTACTGCAAAACAAGGATGGGTCTCTGAGCACCACTGCCAGGATGACACCTATACTTATCCAGCCTTCAGAGTAACGAGTGAGGCTTTCATGCTCTATTGCACACATGTTCTACTGTCTGTAACAGACACAAACATTTGCAATACTGCCCAAGTCATAAAAATCACAGACTGCTTTCTTTTTTTTCCTTGCAAAATTCATATAGAAGAGCCATGAAGAGAGGGAATGCATATTCATTAACAATAAAGCGTAACAGAGATCTGACTGTAACACGTGTTCCTGCTCCATTATACTCCAAGAGACCCAGTCAAACCCTATGCCCATCTCCAATCGCTTTGTTTTCCTCTCACCTCCCTCCTCAACAACACAACACTCCCCCTTCCTCTCATGGATACTAGTCCCAACTGGGTCGAAGAAAGCAGGGCCTTCCAATGATTTTGCTTGGCAGTAGATCTAAAATCCAGTGTGTAATCTCTCCTATGGAAGCAGGGGGAGGCTTCTGGCTCTGAGCACAGCCCACAGGTGAGCCTCTGTTGCCTCCCCATGAGCAGCTGCCTCACAGGCAGCCTGCCCAGGCTGTGCCAGCCTGAAGTGGCCAGGGCACCCTGCCTGCCTGTGTGTGCCCATCCACAGGACCTTTGGGTGCTGCAGACTGCACTCTAGCTCAGTCTGGGGCCATGCTTACCAATTTCCTTTCTCTGTGTGAGGTGAAGCTGGTCTTGCTGAGAGAGTACAAACTGCCATTAGCAGGCAATACAGACAGATGCTCTTTTTCCTCCACAGGCTTGTTACTTCCCCAGAGTGAGAACATAAGTGGCTCATGTGCCAGCTGTGCTCAAAAGAGCCACCTCGAACACTCCTGCCCCTGAGCAGAGTGCTCTGTGAGGATGCTATCTGAATCAATCCAACTGGGGCACAGATGGGCTTGCATCATTTTACCTTGTACTTCCCTCTACTGCCTGTCTGCCCCTCAGTCACACTCTCTGAGGAAAGCCATGTTTACATTCTACTCCTTTTTCAGAAGTCTTTCATAAGAATTACTGTTTGCTTCAATAGTGAAAACACTATCAAGCTTCCTATTCTGTTTACTCCATTCAGGGAGCAAGAAGCAGATTTCCAAAGGCATGAACAGGAGTGAGGTGTCCATGTCTTCTTAATGTTAGAGAGTTGGTTTCTCTACATCTGGATCTCCACTGACTGTCCTAGGAGCTAATGGAGATGACAGAAGGCCAGGCTTTAACATGCAGGGTACTAGACTGCTTGATTCTCCTATTCCACAACGATTTGCACACTGGGAATCTGAGAGTGGATGATAGTTACTTACAGAGATGATATGTCCTTTCAAGCCATGTGCTGAGTCTGCACACTCAATAACAGCACTCAGCTGTGGATAGCCCACCCCTGTCTTAATCCGAGTGGTACACACAGAACCTAGACAAGAGAAGGAGAGGAAAAAACACAGCCCATTAGGATGACAGAAATGATACAGAAAAAATGTGTTTCTATCAGCATTATTTTTCTTTCAAGAAGTCTCTGTTGCCAATGCTGGCTTCTCACAGATAAAAGGAACACATAGAAACTTGAGTTTTGAAATGCTCTCACACAACTTCATGGGAGCTGTGGCTGAGGAAACTATCAGGCTGAGACTCTTCTCCAGGGCAAGTCTCAGTTTAGGTCTCATCAGTAATGCTTCTCAGTGACAGAATTACGGCATCACAAGAAAGCAAATCTGACTGAGGTGCCTGAAGGGAAGGGACAACAGGCCCAGAATCACAACCTGTGAGACTCAGCAGTAGCATTTATTACCTGAATATGTCTTCTTATAAATATTTCTATCTCTTTTCTGCATGTTAAAAGAAATAATTCTGTGGTAAAATCTGTGCTGCTTTTTTTTTTTTTTAGTAACAATTTTACCATCTTTGGTTTAATACTGAAGGCAGAAATACTTGGTTGATTGCAATTTTGGGGAATATAAAAATATCAGCACATAGCATTTAAAAAGTGAGACAAGTAATCGTCTGAAAGCTGCATAGTGCAACATCAAGGGAAATATATAAACTGTATCTAATCACTGAACTATATTATTTATACACATATATTGTGCATGCATGTATAGATAAAAATAAACATATATACATAAAACCCAATTTAATTGTAGTTCAACATAGCAACATGGCTACAGACCTTTTGGAATACCTTCTCTATTTTTTCCTCAAATTAAGAGTCAAAATGAGGATTGCTTTTTGCCAGTCTAGGTCCTATAATTTAGGATATAGACCTAAAAGGTCTGCATGATAACAAGAATTTCAAAACAGATTCTAAACCAAATGCAGTGAAATCTAGATCCCTTCACTCAGCTGATACCCAGGTATACTCAAGCTAGCAGTAAGGCAGAAGTTACCAAAGATCCTTCAAAGAACTGACAAAGTGAAAACACTGAGAAGAATTCTTGCAAAATAGTAAGAAAATTAGTTTAAATATAATTTCCACAGGGCTTGTACTTTATAGTGTATGTAATGCTTTGTAATAAATTACTGCCATTTTCCACAGGATGGATCATTATCTGGAAAAGAGCCTCAAGACCTGAGGGAGGAAGATTTGTTACTTGGGGGTTTGCATGGTCAACTTGTACAGATCTGTTCAGGAAGCTCTCCAGGGAGGATTATGCAGCATTTACTCATATTTCCATATTTCAGGCTACAAACTATAATTATTCGTCTTTTAAATCTGAATTTGTCTGTGACAATTACACCATGACTTCTTAGTTGTTTATTCTTCATGTATTTTGCAGCATTTATTGTTTGATATCTTCCTGGGTACAACTGCAACATTTATTTCACCATTTTCTCTGCTCCAGTTATCCATTCATGGACCATAACTATTTGGCACTGCAGAGTAAACAATCTGCCTGCACTGCACTGGCTGATCACAGCTATACTGTCAGTGGCATTTGTGTTAGCCACTTTAAAATCTAGCCCACATATGATGACTCCAGCTGCAGTCTAAGCAGAAACTAGCAAGACAAGGAACATGTGAAGGAAGGCACAAGGAGAGAACTATTATGGCAGTGTATGCCAGACAACAATGCTAGGGAAGGGAAGATAAGAAAAACACTGTAAGAAGTTTAGGGTTCTCTCATTTATCCATGGAAATGTTAGAGTGATAGAGAGCATGTAAGTGCATTAATATAAATTTTAGCTCCCAGGTAACAGTAAAAGGTAGAGGCAAAGTTATCCATTATGCCATTTCATCTTTGAAGGCACTGACAAGGATAACCTCAGCCTCACACAACACAAATCATAAAGCTATTCAGAAACCCATCTTTCCTTAACAGAAGTGGACACCTGAACACAGTATCCTTTGAGCTTTAGCTCAGATGACTCATCTTCTTTTCAACAGGCTAGAAAAGTGTTCCCAAACACAACACATTATCAGTGATAATGTCAGGAACTCAGGCAGCCCAGTGCTTCCAATAACAGGCATTTTCACTGACTGAAGAAGCAATATGCAACACTGTGCAGTATGAAACACTAGCACCCTGCCTGTGTATTTCTTAAACAGTGCTAGGTCACTGGTATTTTATTGAGCTGAGTGGATCTTGGCATTCTAACAGGCAAGAAAACAGCATTATACACTGGTTCCATCTGGACAACTCCTCCACCAATGGTACCAAAAGCCACCCTTATTTGACTTACCTGGTCCAATACCCACTTTAATAATATCTGCTCCAGAAATAATAAGTTCTTCTACCATCTCTCCTGTCACCACATTGCCTGCCTAGACAAAAAGAACAATATCACATGTACAGGAGATCTCAAGACTACTGCAGTAAAGACTAAAGATGATAATGTAAAGTTCTATCCAGAGCTTTTACAAGTTGAACTATACAGAGTATGGAAGAATATAGTTCACCATTCTGTTCACTGCACATGCCACTGAGATTAAACCAGTCGTACAGGTGAATTCTCAAGTCAAATGAATTTAACAATTAGTCCAGTAAACCTTGATCCTCTGCATCCCATCAGGAGATCTGCTTTGTTATCCATCCCCCTAATCCTCACCCAGAGGCTCTCATCATCCCTAACTGTAAAGGCTATTCTTCTCTCTTATATACAGTGAACTCCTCCACCTCTCCTGCCCTACTTATCTCTCCTGAAAAACCTAGAGACCTCCATGCCTTTTGCCTAATTCACTTTTCAGAAAGATGTTCAGATCCCACTATAAACTCTGGAAAATATCTTTTTTCCTTGAAGATTCAGTATTTTGCCTACTGAAAAGACTAAGTAAGGTACTATTCTTCTAATTTTATACACTGGTGCCAAAAATTGGTATGTACATACAGACTACATAAATCTGAGCATTCATACCATTTGGTTGTGGTGATGCCAGTGGTTAAAAACAGGGGTTTGGTTCCCTCTGCACGACCTTTGCAGAGATACAGAGAGCATAGTCTTTAGGGTGACATCTACTTTGAAAGAAGCTCTGAATCTGTTTGTGGTTTTTACCATATTTTCCTTCCATTTCAACAGCTTTTCTCCTCCTTTTGCCTATATTGTTATTTTTGTTGAAAATGAAGGCAGCTCTCTCAGCCTTTGTGTTCGTTCTTCTAGAAATCTTCTACTGGCTCTCCACACCCCTAACCCACACACCCTAATTGCTCAGTCTTTGTCTTCACAGATTTCCTTGAAGTCATACCAGACAGATCTTTCTTGAACCTGAGGAATGAGAACTATCCACAGTGGCACAGGCGAATTCTCATCAGGGCTTTGCATAACGCTTGCCTTTTCTATGGAAATATCTTGCCTGACACACAATGACTTGCATGCGTCATGCTGGTGGCTCACAGTCACCTTGTGATCTACTCATGCTTCCAGGAACATTTACCTACTCCAAACTATAGCAGAAACTTGTAGCACTTCCCCTGACATTGAGTTACCTATTCCTAGAGTATGGTTTTTCACACGTGGTTTATTGAGGTAGGGGCTCTCTTCTGTCAGAACCTCGGCTGGTATGCAGTATGGAGCCTGTAGTAACATACTATGAGATACAGATTTTTCTGGTCCAGGGATGCTGTGAATGCCAAGAATGGCAGTGTGATGAAATTACTGATTCTTTTAACAAAAGACACTACAAAACAACCTTCTAGCACACACTTGGTAATTGGCTTGCAAAACTGGTGCAATAACTGCAGAGAGCTGCCAGTCTATGTCTATTCAGTTAAAGAAACATTTTGATGCAAGCTCAGTGTGACAGGACAGGCCCTTGCACGTGTCCAAATGTGGATCCGATGGATCAGCAGTCAGAGCGAGGTTAGAGATTAATTCCCTTGCCAGGAGTGTCCTCTGTCCAGATGACCTTCAGGGAAAAGACAGTCTTCAAAGAGCAAAGATTTCAAATGACATTTGAATCCTATTCAAAGGAGATTCATGAGCTAAAACCTATCCTTTGAGTTACATTTGAAAACAAACTGTTAGCCAGTGCATTTTCAGACCACGCTTTCCTCTCTGCAAAGGGCTGCACAAGGCAAATGAATGCTGACATAGCACATGCTGAACCGACTCACTATAGCTGTACTAATTGCATTCCCATACTCTGAGGGAACACTGCACAGGAATGCAATCCTATAAATTGCACCCCACAATTTAAGAAGGACTTGAAGGTCTTTGAATGTGCCAGAAGAAGGTAGCAAAGTTGGTGATGGGCCTGAAAGGCAGGTACTGAGGGGAGTGGCCAAGGCCACTGGGCTTGTCTAGCTGGGAGAGAAGGTGGCCAAGGGGTGACCTCATTGCTCACTACAGCTTCCCGAGGAGGGGAAGTGGAGAGGGAGGTGCTGAGTTGTCCCTGGGATCCAGTGACAGGATGCATTTGAATGGCTTACAGCTGTGTCCCTCAGGGGAGGTTCAGACCTGACATGAGGATCAATTCTTAAGCGAGAGGGTGGAAAAGCCCTAGAACAGGCTTCCTAGAGAGGTGACCAGTGCCCCATGCCTCTGTGTTTAGTTTCCCAGGTCTTCCATCACACCCTTCTTGTAAACCGGAGTAACACTGCCTCACCTTCAGTCAGCAGGAACTTCCCCAGACTCCTAAAACCTTTGATAGGAGATGAGAGGGGTCTTGGTCTAATATTTGCTAGCTCCTTCAGTACTCTGGGACATTTACAAACCAATTTGGTTTCTACTTCAGCACTGTGGTTTGTCTCATGTCTATAGAATGTTCCTAACTAGAAAAACTGCACAAGATAAGCCTCCAGTTTTCCACATCACCTGTTTTGCACTAGTACCAAGATGGGCTATTCATTTGTGGAGATCTGAATTTAGATCTAGAGATGATTACATAATGATACTGCAGGACTTAACAAGTGATATGGGCAAAAGAGGAGGCAAATTCTAAAATCCTTACTTAGTATTTTCTTAGTTTTTATTCAAACATAACTACTGCTGAAGTCAACAGAAGGGTACCCAGGGAATACTGGGCAAGGCCTGTTCTCCACTTACTGATTTCTGACTCCTATTTCACCATTTATTTATTTTTACTGAATTTCGCTTCCTCCTTTTATTAGCTTGAAACAGCTGACAAGCCACCACCTGAAGCACTTATAAAAACAATGATAATATAAAGCAGCAATTTGTGGTCTATGATACAGGACCACTTTGCTCAAAAGAGCATGATATTGATTAAAAATAAAAAAGAACAGTCAGGAAATAAAGAATATATTATAAGTACAGTGTTTCAGCTAAGTGCTGCTTCCTTTCTGCTCAGTGGTAATTTGTTATACCAAGTATACCTTTGGTATGTATTCCAAGGTGGGGTGATGGAGAGTGTGCCACTTAGGACAAGAAGGAAGCAGTTTACCTCTGGAAGGCAGATGACCACCTGTGCTGTATGACACACACCACATTACAACTTGGTGAAATACATGCAAAAGATTCATAAAACAGGAATGAGCAGGTATTCAAGTCAGTGGTTCCATGAGATTTGGGATCAAATATGTATTTAACTTAAACAGCAGTGTCTCCTTATTAGCAGAGCACAGAGGGTTGTCAAACTGTCTCTTCAGAAATGCTAACCAGACGTTTACTGTTAAGTTACTGCTAGAAAATGTTGGAACTGCATATGTTGATTCAAAATGCTCATCCTAGCAGGGAAAAGCACTTATGTCCCCAGCATACATTTTTTTCCTGGAATGCATGTACACACAGTGATTTCTGTCTTTCTGAATCTGCAGATCCTTAACAAATTTTCAAAGAAGACATGGAGCTCTACATAGCAGACTTCAACCTGCCAATGAGTGGCTTGCTTCTTTTAGGTACCTTTTGCAGACCTCTGAGAACACAAAAAAATCCACTACGAGAGAGGCACAGCTATTTGTATGTGAAGAGACCCCAGTACCACAGCAGAAGGGAAATATGTTTTCTCACATCCAGCTGAACTCTGCTTTACTGAAACCAATGCTTGCCTTACCACTGATACCAGTATGACACCTGAATAGAGGCAAAATGGTTTTTGAAGTCCCCACTGGTATGGTAAAGTCAGAACACCTCAACTAAAAAAAAAAAAAAAAAACCAAACTGAAAAGGTCAATATAGAAAGACTGAGACTACAGAAATTAAACCCTCTTACAATTAACTTAAAAGAATAGAACACAATTGGAACCTGCACAGTCAAGTCACTACAAACAATGCATGCTGCAGTGTGTTTACACAAGTAGTCAGGGAACACAGCAATTGGTGCAATTATTGTGATGTACCATCAGCCAGTACGAGGTTTCGAGTGAGCACCACCCTGGGTCATTCCAGCACTATCCAGGGTGACTGAACTGTGGGTCTGTCCTGAAGAAAATCCTGGCCTCAGAAAAGTCAAAGGGAGCTTCCCTACTGACTTTAATGAGATCAAGATTTTACCTAATAGGATTATAAAGACTACGGCTTCTCTGACAGAGATACAAAATTAGTGAGCACAGTAGGGCAGTGCCTATGAATTTCAGTCAGGCATTTGATACTGTGCCTCATGAAAGCCTGCTATAAATATCAACTCATACTGCCTAAGACAGGAACACTGCTGCACTGATTGAAAGCTGCTGGCAAATGGCAATGGATAGAGCTGGAGAGAAGTGTCTATGACAACAGTTCTCAAACTTTCTTCTTGTATCTGAGAAGAAAGCACAGTCTGTGCCTCGACATTATCAGGAAGACGGCCAAAGGACACTTGCCACCCACCAAAGCAAGGGGTGCTTAACCATGAGATGGAAGGAGACGCCCTTTGCAAGGCTGAGCCATACCCAGTGGGTGTTTGCACTCAGTACTGTGCCTGACCTGAGTCAGGAGGGAGTCTCAGCAGCATCACTGTCTCCTGTCCCTGGATCCTGCCAGGCCTCTGTTCTGAGGCCTCGACCCTGGTGGACAGGCCATGACTGCAATCACTCTGGTGCGTGTTCCAGGGATGAACTGGGAGCAGTCTGCACAGCTTTCTCTGACTGAATCCTGCATCCAACTAAGGCCCAGAAAAGTTCTGCTACTGACTCCAAGAAGAAGCAACAGTTTCTGGCTCCTGCTGTTTCCCTCTGCTTCTACTTTGCTGTTCTGCTTGTCTCCTTCCGTGGCTCACATCTTGTGGGTGCTACTGTACCTCCAAGTGTGCTCCTGCCTCAGTCTTCTTCCTGCCACACTCCCAGCTCCCCTCAGGGTTGCTCCTCTATAATGAACAGAGGAATACTACAAAAAGAAAAAGTCAGGATAAAAACTTGGCAAACCTTGCTGGCAAAGGTAACTTAGCTTGCAAACAGACTTTCAGGGTGATGGAATAACCCTAATGTCTACAATTAAACTAATAAATATGGATTATGCAACCTGTATGCAAAGGCTCTGATCCTCCATCATGAATGTTGACTAAAGGATTTTTTTTAGACTTGAGCAACCAAGCACAATTGATGCACATAATGCTGTGCAACAGCCAAACACCCCAACAGGTGATCCTCCTGAGGATCTTCGCAGTCCTGGGAAGCACTTGTGAGACACTCAGAAGATTTAAATACTCCTTCTTACCCCATTCCCAACCTGATGAGTGATTTAAGACAAGTCATGTTGTACCTTTGTGCCCCTGTCTTCCCTACCCTTTGTATTCCATGGAGAAACTGATGTTCTTTGTAAATTAATACAAAATACAGTAGTGAAAAAACCTTGTGTCAGAACCAGGTAGAAGAAAATAAGGTAATGTGATTACAAAAGCAAGTATTTAAAAAGACAAAAACATGCATTTGAAAGGTTGTTACACAAGAGACATCCTCCATCTGCATGGGAGTACTGGCCACAGAGAGTACTACATTAACCACAGTTGCTTTGCACATCCCCTTTCAACCTCAGAGCTGAACCCATTACGTGGCCCCTGGGAACACACATTCCCTGAGCTCCAGGGTTGGGTTACTGTTATGTATTGCACTGCAGCTGACTGTGGAATGAATAGTCATGCTGAGGAAAGCAAACAAGGCAGCCTGCAAGGTGCTGAAGATCACTTTCAGCTATGAGAAAGCTTCTTTATTTTTATACCATCTATTTAACTACTAATCCTTCTGTTTGAAAGCCAGAACAGCAGAATTGCAGGCATAGCAGAGACACATCAAAGCAGTCAGAACAGGTAGCAGCAGGACATGTCTTCCAGACTACCATTAAAAGGAGCCTAGACCAGCTCCTGCATTTCAGCCAGGAACAGCTTCAAAAGGCCATTTTGGCACAGAATGGCACACAGTTCCACTCATTTGGAAGTGGGGTAGAGGTGTGTGTCTCTAGTTGAATCAGACACCTTCAGGACTGAATAGACTCTGGACGCTTTGGAAAACTGAAAGTTTTTGAACACCCCAAGTTTGTTAGCATGTTTTTAGGAATGGAAATTATCACTGTGCAGGGATGAACAACATAAGCCATATTAAGCCACACGCAGAGAAAGGAGCTACAATCAGAGAATGCAACTGAACAGCTCAGGGCTGTAAATGTGTTCAAGCAGGTGGTGCTGTCAGGGCAATGAGGCCTGAAGTAACAATAACCTTAGCCACAAAAGCTGAGACACTAGGAAGGCAGCTGAACAGATGTGGAAGGTGGATGAGACTAGCTTAAGAACCCTGGACTAAAATCTGGGCTTGATATCTGACTTTGACTTTGACCTTCTCTACCTTCTGGGCAATTCATCTTGGTTGAGTTCCCTCCTCAGCCAGCAATCTGTGGAGAAGTGGAGGAGGGCATGACACACAATTTTCTTTCCACTCCTGAAAGAGATGATCTTTGGCTTTAGCCATGTGATTTAAGCTCCCTCCCACAACTCTTCAAAGACAAAGACTGGAATAATCATGTCATTAGGGACAATACTTCAGATCCAAAGCAAGGAAACAGCTTCTTCCCTCACTGCAGTAAACATGAAGCAGAAAGTTTAAAGGCCCACAATTATAATTTCATACTTCTAAAATCTCTCTCCAAAGCCATGTAAAATATGACCATAACAAAATGGTTCCCATGTCTCCTAGTAGCTGTTGAAAAATGCCTATTCATTAGCCTATAATAACCCAGAATCCAACAAGCACTCCAGCCCACTTCAATTTTCCATCATTCAGAAGCAAGAACACTGCCTTCCTCCAACATGGGAGAAAGGAATGCATCCTCCCCTGAGCTGCTTGAACATGTTATTCTCTATTGAACCAAGGCAGAATGTGCATTTAGGAACAGTTTTACTTCACATTTACTCTACATGCATGAAGCTTTACCTCTGGCACGGAAAAGTAGGCAAGTGTTGCCTAAACACATGATTTTTTTGCTGCACTGGCTTCTATAAAGGCTGGTAGCCTCATTAGAGATCTGCTACTTGTTTGATGATTTCTACTATTCTCATAGAAACAATTCAGACACATTTCTTCAAGAGCCCTGGGAAAGCAGCAGTAGTGTTCTGCTGCAAGGAATTCCATGTCCACGCAAACACTCTACTTTTAGTGCAAAAGGGCTGAAGGAAGCACAGAATTAGCCCTCTGAGATGGGATAGTAACATCACAGAAAGCACCATGAAAAGCCCCAGCACTGACCACTTTGCTCCCTGATAATGCTCTCCTCAACTGCACAATACCCCCCTCATTCTTATCATGGGCAAGGATCAGAGCATTGAGCTGCCTTCACAGTAATCTAACAGTCATTGACCCCAACAGGCCAGAAATGTTCGCACATTCCCACAGCAAATCTCTGCTTGGAATCACCAAAATAAACCTATACACTTCATGAGTACAGGTCTCATCTAGTGTGGGAAGGTGGACATGAATAGGAAAAGAACTGGACCCACCCAGTCCTCCATGCCAACTTCAATCAAACAGCTGTATCAGAGAACACACTAAACATTCCCACAGAAATCATCAGCAATGGAAGATGGACAATGCCAAACTGTTATTAAACATCTTTTCTTGCTTCCCTTCCTTTTCTAGCTTCTGATGCCTACCAAACTCTCGGTCCTGTTCCTAGACAGAATTCTCACACACACACCCTCCACCCTTTCTACACACTTACCATAATGGTGTGATGTGGGAACAGGGCACGGACAGACTTCACAAACTCCACAAAATACTCTGAATAGCCATTTGCCACATCCAGGCAGATAAATTTGATAGCTGGGATGGCCTCTAGAATCCTTGTTAACTTGTTCAAATCATCTTGTCCACTACCTGAGCTTGCTGCTACATGCTTAAAAAGAGAGGGAACAAAACAGAATAGCAGGTTGCAAAAACTGAGATAAACACACACAATTTGTATGTCTTTTCCTGCATAGTCTTGGCAGGACTTGTACTGGTAACTAGTGAAAAATCACACTATGTAATATGAAATAAATACCTTCCTGGGGAAATCAGTGTGCTATTTCTGTCTTGTTTAAATTATATAAAAGAGAGGGAAATTAGCATTTTAGCATTCATTCACAAGTGGATTGTCATAGGCAAATATAATCACCTGAGATCAATCAAGGTTCAGCCATACTCAACACAAACACAGATAAAGCCTAAGTTGGTGTATTTCCAGCAAGTTAGAGTGGCAAAATTTGGGGCACTGTCAGAGAGTAAAATCTGGGTCTGTAAGTTCACACAGCACTCCTGGGATCTACAGAATCAGAGAATAATTTTGTTTGGAAGAGTCCTCTGGAGATTTTGTAGGCTAATCCCCCTTCTCAAGCAGGGTCTCCTGCCATTGAAAACAAGCAGACTGCTTCTTCCTTTGTCTTCCAATGAGTTCTTTCCAAAAGAAAAATAGTTTCCACAGCTGTTGGCCTACAAAACCTTTGCAGAAATCCAAGGTCACGGTGCAAGTCAGTATTTAATCACTAGGAGATCCTATTCCAGTCATGTGCCACAAATAAGTTAAGTTTGAAAGCGTTCAGACACAGGGCATTCTGGGGACCACTTTCTACCCTATGGTGGCATATATGTAATCCAGATTGGCCTAAATTATAGGATCGCTTTCAGACAACTCTGTAATCAATAGCCTTTATAATATAATTCTAAAATGTGCCACATGTAAAGACCCAATACAGCTGTATGGTATTCTTTTCTATACAGAGAAAGATGAAAAACTGCACTGAACTTGGAGCAGAAGGGAGATGGCCAGGCACACTTACAGTGCCTCTCCTGGTACAGGAGCCTGCCAGAAGAAAAGAAGAAATCTGAATGTGGAAAAGTCAGAACTCAAGTCAACGTTTAAATTTACTAAATATAATGGCTCAGGCTAGGACCCTGTGAACAAGTGGGGCAGCACAGCCAGGAATAGCTCAAAGTGAGCTCTAGTGCAAGAAGGTAAGTGGAAGACACACAAGCTCTGACAACTGTCAATGTTCATCCCTGCCTAGGCCCAGCACCTGAGCCCCTCCAGCCTGCAGACTCCAGATCCACTTGCACACTGGATGGCAAAGACTCTGCCCAGCACAAGGGTGTGCAGCGCCAGCCTGTGGTTGGGTTACTTGAAATTATTCACATTTGGGCACTACCACAGCTCCCAACAGCCACAGAAGCACAGCATTCATACCTACTCCCAAGTATTTCTTCCTTCTTTGTTCAGGATACTTCTCTGTTTCCATTCCAGGCATCTTTAAATTTGCTTTTTTGCATCTTAATATAAGCACTTTCATAATGGACTCACATAGCTGTTGTTTTAAACCAGGACAAGCCACTTCCCTTGATGAATTTAAGAACAGCAAATATCCACATTCCCCAAAACTTCACTTGACAACAGTGTTCCCAAGAGACTCCAGTGTAAGTGAGTTCAGAACAAAGCAATAAACCATAAGAATTTACAGTAGAAAAATGTACCTCAAGGCATTCTGGGTGATTGGCAGCAAACAGTTTCCATTCTTCCAGAGAATAATGCTTGTGAATTGCAGTGAACATTGCATGCTAGCAAAAAACCAAGAGAACTGATATTAATGGCCAAGTTAGTAATTTTTCCCACAGCTGCAAAATAAGGCGTTAGAAAATGCCCTTTTAAGTATAGGCTCATCCTGCTTGGAAGAAACAGTAACAGCAAATAACAGACCAGGCAACTATAAACAGATTTTCAAAAGTAACTTGGCATACTTACCCAACCTTTCAGGACCAGGTTTAAGATATGTTGCATTAAGCTACTGTCAGTATTTAGAATGTGACAGAGGCTCATTAACTTAGAAACTGCTGCAGCTTTATCCCAAAGCCTACACTTTCAAAACCTGTCAGCTAATTTTTTTTTTTCTGGCAGGGAGCACAAAGGGACCTCAAAAACTAAGCTCCAGAAGCTTCACCTGATGCTGAGCTACACCCAAGATGGAAGCTTCCCAGTACAGAAGCATCCCCACTGAAACTTTCTTATATCAGGAGTCCCGTTCATGGTAACTGTGGTGTTGTAAAAGCACACCCACTTTTTCTAATTCTAGAGTTTCAAACTCATGCTCCCCTGTTCTCCAACAAACTTAAAAACTAACAAAGGCTGCTCACTGTCACCCAGCAGCTGCCCAACTGTTGCAGAAATGAGTGTCAAGACTTACTTTTGCCATAACCACAGCCATTTCAAATGTCCCCACAGTGTCCATGTTTGCCACTATGATGGGAATTCCTGTGTATGTCTGCTTGGAGTTGCGGAAGGTGAAGGTGCGCTTGAGGTCGACCTGCAGTGAACAGACACACATTCTTTTAAGTAACCAATTGCAATCTAACCTGAGTTTTTGCCACAGATTTCAGATAAAGCACGCTTAGACAGAGCTTGTTGATTTTCCTCACATTTCCTTTTCCCTTTGCTCCACTATTGCATCATTTTTTTTTTTACAACTTCTGCCTTCCAAACAAGAAAAAAAATTTAAAAGAATGTTTTTTGCATTAAAAAGAACTCTTACTTAAGAAAAAGACTCAAAATAAAATTTTAAAAAAGAGAAGGAGCAAGGCAGAAGGGCTTGGAAAGACAGGACCATGAGGACTCTGGGTTACTGTATACAGAAGTGACCTCAGCTGTTTGTATGGCTGCCTGAGAAACTCAAGTTGAAGTCCTAACTCCACAGAAGTCAGAATTGCAACTCCAGGGCATAGAGGACTTTGTCCCAGTCTAAGGTAAATGACAATATAATAAAGTATGCTCTTTTGCTCATGGTTACCAGCACTCTTGCCATATATTATGAACAATCATACCTTGGCTTGCTAAACCAAGAAGCTGCTAATTTCTAAGTTAATGCCTTAAAACTGTATCCGCCTTCACCTTCAAAGTTATTTCTTCTTCAGCACCTTCAAATGATCACGGTAACATCAGGCATTTTTTTCCTTATATCTGCAAGAGGTATTATCAAATTAGATCAGTTCCCACTGGCCTACCTAGGATCTTTCTACCTAGGAAAAAAAAGCTCAAAAGGAAAGTAAAAGAAATGCACAACTGTAAGATATTAATCTCTAGCCAAAATGAAGGCTCTTTCAGTTTTCATTAATATTCACTGCAATTTTAACCCAGTAACATTTGGAGACCTGAACTAAATTGAAATTCATCAATTCTTTCCATCAAAGAAAGCAACAGAAAAAATACAGGATTTTTTAGTATTTATTTAAAACACATTTTGAGCACTGCCAAATCGCAGGCTAGATTCTGATTGATATTGTGAGGGATTTATTACTGATTTGTATAAGACAAAGAACTTGGTGCCTCAGTGATAAAACTGTGAATCAAGTTCTCATATAAGCTCATAAGTGAAGGGTCACTTTAGTGAACAAGTTCAGATATATCTTAATGGAGACTGTCCTTTCTTCCATTTACTATGAGAGGTCTAATTCTCTAGCCATCATGGATTACAAACCATTCTTACAGGAATTTTAGTTGCAGCTAACATTAGAAAATAGTACAAAGAAGATAGGTATGAAACAAGTATGAAAGTTTAATTTACTTTACTCCCTCTTAATACAATGTATTAACTACAACCAAGGGTAGGGGGGGGTAGAGGGGAGAAACAAGAGTATCCCACAACAAATTCCACACAGATACCAGCACCAGAACCACTTCCTTACAGATTTACAATGGAAAAACATCTCTTTCAAAGGAACTTCAGAAAGAAGAGTTGTGTTTCAGAAAAGACATCAAAATACTGCAAAATAGACACAAGGCAAGAACTTGCCTTTTAAATTTTTTAGTCCTTCACACCTTTAGCCTCTCCAGTACCCTAAAGCAGTAAGACAAATTACATGTTGCATAAAAACTACGACCTTTGCCCAGCAATTACATTCAGTGCTGCTTCTTGTTTTATGACCATCAACAACCAGTGCTCAGTTTTACCTTTTGCATTCCACTCCTCACTTCATGGACTTTCCACATCCTCCACAGCTGCTTCTTGTCCATATTGAATTATTCTAGTATGTTTAAGTTTTTCCTCATGTGGAAATCAGTCGACACTGCTAATCATGCTGGCTGCCATTCTCTCTACCTACTTTAGCAAAGTGTGCTATTCTTGTGGACTTAATTAAATTTACAAAATTTAAATTAATGACTTCTTACAGGACACTTGTCTGGTGAACTCATAATGGACAGAGTGCATGAGTAAGCCAAGCCAAGGCAAGAATAGGCTGTGTGAGTACCAAGACCTTAGAGACAGATAATGCTGCTCCCACTCTCATCCTTGCCCCAACCAATTCGGATATTCAAATTCAAGCATCACATTTCCTGATATCTTTTCAAAAGGAGAAAGTAACCATGGAAAACTAAGACAGTGCAAGGAATCAGAAACAAATACCAACATAGCAAACCCTACTGAAAGAATATCTGCAAACATCCTAAACTGTCTCTCCAGGAAGCTGACTTAACTCTAGTCACTGCATAAAAAGCTATCCTTGCGCAAAACGAGGCATTCACACCAGAGAAGCAGATGCTTGCTGATATAAGCTTCAAAGCAGCAGCTTGCTGGGTAACAGGCACTGTAGTATGCTGCCTCTGTTCCTCTGCCAGAACTATTTATTTATATTCTTGTTTTGAAGCAGACTGGGGCTGTCCATTTCAGATCTGGCTCTCGCAGACTCTGTTTATCCCTGTTGCCACAGCCTCAGTGATGGTGTCCAATTTCTTAACCTTCATCGGTTTTCACTGACCCCCTCATGACACGCACTTTTTCTCATCTGCAACGTTTTAACAGTTCGTCATAGCCACCCGTTACAACCCTGCCATATCAGCTCATGTTCCTATCGCTTTCCCTTCCCAGCAGTCCTTCCTTCCAAAGCCTGCACGCGGCTAAATATACAAAGCACTGCACTTGAAGGAGCCATGTGCCTGCCACTCACCCGGTGGAGCACAGCTCCACCTGTTTGCCAGGCCGGCACAGTGAATTTTAAGGAGGGATCCATAGGTCCCCAAGCAAATGGCTCAAAAGTGCCCACAGGCTGTATGTACATTAATTGCACGCGATGAGGAGTTACTTGGCCGGGACGCTGAAAATTAAAAAATTGTAAATTAAAAATTACTTGCCAGAGATCAACTTTATACTGAGAGGGCCTCTCTGATCTTACACCTCACGATGGCAAAGAAGTTGTTAGTTGTTGTCCTCAAAATCCCTGGCCACAGGCCCATAGTAAACACAGCCTTCCTGCGTCCCTTTCCCTTTCTACCTCAGTCTCTCTCTCTCTCTTACAACTCCATGTCCCCTGGAGAAAACCTTAATCCTCTTTTCATCCCCTAACACAACATAATTCCTTCTTTAGTCAAACTAAATCCTTTGTTAACCTTGGGGTTATGTGGGGTAAACGAGAAGGCACCTTCGACCCTGAGGCAGCCATCTTTTTTTGTGGTGGCAATCGATCCTCATGGGATTGATTTCCTGGGGTCTTTCCCGATCTCCGATGATAGAGAACTACAGCACTGTTCCGGCTAACAGTGGCCCTGGGCCAGCAGGGACACAGAGCCCCAGGGGGACACGCAGTTCACAAAGGGGTTAAACCCAAGCGAGGGTGAAACGTACCCATCGCCCCAGATTTAATGGCATTTCCCTTAGTACCCCCCATGATGGGGTCCCAGCCCGGGGCACCCTGCGCACTGGGAAGCGCTCCCCAGTGTCTTCGCGGGGGTTTTTCTTAAAATTTTTTTTTTTTTGAAGAGCACATCAGCTCCTCGGTATCAGCACCGCCCCCGAGGCTGAGGGCAATGCTGCCTATCAGAGGGCATCACCGGCTCCTGCCGGCCCAAGCTGCGGGCTGGGTAACCGGACACCCCTGTCCTGCAGCACTGCCGCTTCGCCGCCGCCGCCCCCTCCGAAACCGGAGGTCAGCTTCCGATCAGCGCCGCAGAGGCACCTGTTAAGAGCAAGCAATCCCCCACTGTCCCCTTTATATTTTAGTTTGAGGAACGAGGGAGGCCAGCGCGGCCCCGGCTTGCGGCGCCCGCCGCCCCCCGCAGGCTCCGCAGCCCCGGCCCCGTCCTCCCCTCCCGGCAGCAGCGGCATCCCCCGCCACGCAAAGGGCGTCCCGATCGGGGAGGGCACTGCTGCGCTAGACCGGGGAACAAAAATAAAGCAGGGGAGGAAGGCGGGTTAAGGAAGTTGAGCGTTGAGAAGGGGAGGGCGGAGGGGAAGGGGGGGAAAGCATGCTGGGTTTGGATGCCCCCACCTCTGATCTGCTTTTGAGGCTGCTCCTTTTAGGTCTGACCAGGACATCTTTAAAGTCCAGTTTGAGGTCTGCGTCTACCCGGGGCATCTCGCTGGGGTGTCGGGGTGCGGGGGCCGGGGCTGTCCTGGCGGCGGAGGCGGCGGCAGTGGCGGCCCCGCTGTGCTGGCTGCACCGCCCCGCCCGCAGAGCCGAGAAGAACCGAGCCGCGCCGGCCAAAGCCCGCCGGCCGCCCACCGAGCGTATTTATAGGGCGCGGGCACCGGGCCCCATCGCTTTATTAGGCGAGGGCTGTTTTTAGCTGAGCGGTCGGCCGGCCCCTGCCCCTTCCCCCGCCGCAGCTACCCCCGCCTCTCCGCCGGGCAGCGTGCGGTGGGGGGCAGACGGGGACGCGTCGCCCGCCCGCAACCGCCCCGTGCGGGGCGAGGCGCCGGCGGCACCGCGGCGGCCTTAAGGGCAAAGCAAGGGCAGAGGAAATGGCGCCTCCATGTGACCGAGCGGGCCCCGCCGCCGCCGGTACCGGGTGCGGGAGCCGGCCGTGCCTGGCGCCTGCTGCAGGACTGAACAGACATCTTGGCCTCCCTCTACCTTCCACCGCCCCGGGCGGGGGCTGGCGGCGCTCCTCAGCCCTGTTAGGGCTGCTGCAGCACGGCCCAAAATGCTTTGCCTCCAGCCGCATAAAAAAGACGGCACTCGGTCTAGCTGGGCTTCCGTGGGAATCTCGCTTCCCGGGGTGCTCTGCTCTGAGCCCAAACCCGGCCCCCTCCTTGCCCGGCATCTGGAAATACTGAGGCAGAGCTCGGTTCCCCATCGCACTGCAGAGCACAGCAGAGAGCCGGAGTGTGGTTTTGGCGTTAGAGACGTTGAGAAATGTGCAGCTGGTTGGTCACAGGAGAGTGGTCAGGGCACCAGCCACCTGCAGCTGCCTCAGTAATTTCCTATTTCACTGCACTTAGAGAAGCAACAGGGAGCTTCTTTTTTTTTTTTTTTCCCCGAGCATATATGAGCCTGATTTGTGACTGTTTCCTCCATTTCCAATGGTGCTAGCCACAGTTTAACACACAGTCACAAACCACTCCTAGCAGCAGGTTTGTGCGTGCTGAGTCCATCTACATCTGATAGCAGAGAGATTAGTACAGGGTTACCACATATCAGATGACTTCCACAGGAGCTTTGAGCCTCAAAGTCTATTTAATTGTGAAGTCAGTGGCTTGTAAGATTTGGACTTCTATGGAAGGCACAGGAGCTAAGCCTTGTTAGTGACTGCAAACTAAAGCCTGGGACAGTTCCTCAGACACATTGAAGGAGGAGGTAGCACTCTCTCCTTTATCTGAAGTTGCATATGTCTGGTCAACATCCTGCCTTCCACAGAGCTCTTTTACATCTCTTTGCCCCAGTGTCCCAGATAATCCAGTATGACCAAGCATGAGCCTGGGGCTTTACACAGACTTTCTTTTTACACAGATTTGTTACTTTCCTTCAGACTTCTTCTTTGCTCTACTTCATTGTTTTATATTTATACTTAAAAGCAGATGGAACAGTGCACTCAGAAGAGAAATGCTCAGCCGCTGTAGCTGAAAAGACCAATGCCAGTGTTGCTTTGTAGGTCTTCTAAAAGTTTTCTAGACTTGGTGTTTTTGAGAAGAGGAAAAAAAGATCCTTATAATGCAAATAGTTACTACTGTGTCTAAAGCCTCCTATTAGCTAAGATTGTTGACTTTGTGGTTTTCATCCTGTTATTGTAATTGTAAATACTGTTGTATCTAATAGTTTAAATTAGTTCACAAATGGGACTTGCTAACAAAGGACATGGAAGAAGCTGAGGTACTTGTTGGCATCTTCCCCTTGGTTTTCCCTGGTAAGATTTGTCTCAGGATTCCCAGGCCCCTGCAACCCGTCAGAAAATCAGGTGTAGTGAAGACACCCTCATAAGACATCTGCTCATAAGAGCAGAATCAGGTGGGGAGGGAGGAGTCCTGAGGACTAGAAAAAGTATCAGTCCTGTCTTTGAGAAGAGCAAGAAGGATTTGGGCCAGTCAGCTTCAGTTCAATGCCTGAGAAGGTGGTGGAGCAAATAATCCTGGAAACCTTTTTCAAATGAATGAAGAACAAGAAAGACTGAAGGTAGTGGGCATGAATTTATGATTATAAAATCATGCTCAGCTCACCTTCTAAGATGAAATGACTTGTTCAGTGGATGAGGAAAAAGCAATGGCTCTTGCTTATTTTGACTTAGGCTTTTGACAGATTCCAAATAACCTTTTTGTAGGGAAACTGATGAGGTGGGGACTAGCTAAGAGGGCAGTGCAGTGGATTAAACACTGACTGAACTTTGAGCTCGAAGGGTTGTGATCAGTGATTAAGTACAGCTGGAGGCCAGCTATTTGCGGTGTACCAGTAATTGTATATGGCATTAAAAACACCTTTTTTTAATCAATGCCTACTATTTTTCTTATTTAAATAAGAACATGTCCTCAGTAACTCGTTGGTTTTGAAAGAGGCATTCAGTGATAACCTGAAAGTATGAGCACTTCTGAGCACCAGAAACACTTTTGAGGTGAATGCTTAATGATGTTGTCATTATTTTTCAAAAGAAATTATCGTCACAGCAGATACAGAGCTAACACAATTGAAGGCACATGCTTGCTTCCTTGCTGTGATTCTCAGGAGAATACTATAGCCTCATATAGCTCCATACAGACAGCCTGTAACATAAGTAGTGTGCCTGTTTAAGGAGTGTGGTGAGCACTAGTGAAAGCATTGCTCAGCTGGCATGTGCTCCCACAAATTGTGTGTCACAACTTCCCAGCAAAATCCCATATCTGGAAAGAACAACATCCTGCAGGACATGGGTGATGAAAATCTTTCACTTTTAAGGAGAAGCAGTACATTTGAGGAGAGAGCCTTGTTTTTCTTAGGAGAAATGTAAATCCCTTTTATTATTCTGTTTGAGTTCAGGCCTTGTCTATGCTGAATAGCATTTCCCAGTGGAGGGATCAAGAAATATAACTCAGCAAACCCTGCAACTGCAAGCAGATTTCCCTCGGTTGTGGAGATAAGGGTGTTTCTCTGAACTATCAGTATTATTACAGCATCTACACTAAGGCTTTTGCTGGCCTTGATAGCCACCAGAAATGGGAGGAGTGGGGCTGACACCCCTGCCTTGCATAAGCGTGCCAAGCAGACTTCAAATACATGCATGAAGATCACTTGTTATGAAGAAACTTGTATGCCATAACTATTAAAAACTATAGTTTGCTTAGGAGTAAGTGACAAATTCAATGGTCTTAGAGGAAAAATAATCTTAGTTGCTAGTCATCAGCTAAATCCCAGGCCCATACTGAATTCAGTAGGACAGCTTTTCATTTAGTTTGCTTAGGAGTAAGTGACAGTATCCATTCCCATTTGATTTCAGCAGGCTTCAAATGTTAATCACACGTAATCACAGCAATCTATAATTAATGCAACTCTGACCTTCTTTGGCTTAAAAAATATGCTTAGAGTCTGTCTGTGCTGATGAGTAAGGTGGACCATGCCAGCCTGTCCCTGCAAGGCAAGAGACAGAGTGGTGCTCACACGTAGCCATTTAGATGCCATATGTGAGCTTCAAGGGGTCTCACTCAAACTGCATATTGGAAACAGTTTGATGCTGTTCCCTGAACTGTCCTCAGACTACCTGGAGGAGTGGTAGCTGTCCAGGTTGTTCAAGGGAGTATGATTCTAATTAAAGAGTATGGAGTATTTCTTTGTAGAGCTTGTAGCTGGGTCTGTGCTCAGGTCACATTTGGTTTACTATTGGACTTTATTGGCATGGAAGTGGTTTGTAGATTTTTTTTTTTTAATTGGTCAAAACCTGTTGTATACTATCCACTGTGAACTGGTACTTCCGTTCATTACAGAATTACAGTTCTGCATACTGTAAAAGACAGTGACATTCTCTCTGTGGAAATATTAAGTCATCTCACAGGATGTAAAAGGTATTCTGTCACTGCCACATAGTTTTACATAAAGATCCAACCTCTCCTTAGCAGTACCCACTAGTAGAACAAGAGCAATGGTCACAAGCTGAAACACAAGAAATTCTATTTGAACATAAGAAATCACTTTTTTTCCTGTGAGGGTGGACTTCATGATCTTGGAAGGTCCCTGCCAACCTCAGCCACTCTGTGATTCAATGGTTTCATACATTACTTTATCACTGCAGAGCATCTTCCCCTTCAAGATCTCAAGGGCCTTTAAAAAAATCTAATAATTACATTTGGTGGTCATTTGATAGTCAAATTGGTAAAGCTCATCTACATAAGAGAAAGGCATGGAGAGAAAAATTTAAGGATGAAGCAAAATTCTATTCATGTTACACATCGGTAACTCTGATTATGATTTCACTCTGGCTTCATAGCAGTAAAATGCCACTGACTGTGGTGGAGTTATCCCTACTTAATACCACTGCTGGGAGAAATAGGCTGGAGAGTAAACTCATCAGAGACAAATGTTGATTTGGCATTAATACCACTGCTGTGAGAAGTAGGCTGAGCCCATGTTTTCGTATCTGTTTTCCTCTAAAGTCATCAGACAGCCTGGCTACTTGGCTTCACCATCTCAGATTGAGGGGGTAAAGGTTTTTTGTCTTGGCTGGACGTAGGCTGATTTACCAGACTTTTCCAAAATATACTAAACCAAATATCAACCCCTGTGAGGTAGCAAAACTGCTTCAGTAAATAATTATATTTACAAATAAATAAAAGCAAGAATGAACAATTGCAGAAGGATTTGGGCAGAGAAGAACTCGGCAAAAATAAACTTTTGGTGTTGCCTGCATACCAGCTGGTGATTGTTTTGCCAGCAAATCACCTAGTGTCAGGATGGTGTGTATGTTACAACCCAGACTCAACTGGGGCTGGCCTCCTTCCCTCAGTGTTTGCACTCCAGCTTGGATTCAGGCTTGCACCTGAACTTTATCCATTAATTCTAGCCTAGAAACTCCCAAGAATCCATTGTCAATTCAACCTGCTCATGTAAATGAAAGAAAGTACCAAATTCAAGTAGCAATTTTGCATAAATGTTTTTGTTGCCTGCAGCTGATTTTACAGTATCCAACAGAGCAATCACAGCATTGCTGGGGCAGTGCAAATACTAATATTGGTGTTTGCCTCTTTATTTTTAATGTAATACCTAGATCAACGTGCTGCTTTCTTCATATTTATCTGTTGCACGTGGAATTAGTGAGTTGTAGGCTTATCCCCGAGTTTGTGTTACTCAGGACCAAGGTGGTTAACACAGAAAAGAAAATAATATCTAGTTCTCTTGCACTTATTGCACCATTGATTTGCTCAGTCTTTTGAGCCTAAGTCAGACTAAGGTTCTCAAAGTCCATTTCCTACTTATGGAGAGGGGTCAGGACATTGCCTATTCTAATCCTGGCAGTTGTGGGGCTTTTTGGTTTGGTGCCCAAAGCCTGTTTGAATAAGCACACTGCCATTGCTATATGAAAGAAATGAAAAGCGCAACATTAATTTTAAAAGCCCCAACCCATTATAGAACCAAATGGGATTTTCTTCATTTTCGGGACTTTCCTTAACATTTTTGTGTTGGGTGGAAATGTTTCTACAGATTTTAAACTGGAGAAATGCTTCTGAACTGTGAACATCTGGTAATGAATAGCTTTCAAATCCAATTTAATCTTTGGAAAAACTAAACAACTTTGCTGCCCTACTGCACCATCTACAGGCAGAAAAAAACCCATGCTCATGTTACAAAATGTTTTAACTGTTTGCAGCACTTTCTTTAATCATTGCAATTAATACATAAAACTGGAATTTTTATTTTTTCATCTTAATTAGTATGAGAGTTTTATGCCTTTTGTGTGTAAAATGACATTTCCCACAACATTAAATACCTTGTACACTTGGGCCAGGGAGCTTTGCCTCTGCAAACCATGTGTTAATTTGGATCTCATCACTGAGACATAGAAAACAAAATTGGCTTGGTCCTTTATTGCAGTTTAGGCATTTAATGGGATGTAGATAAAAGCTGTTGCATTTATCATCTGTCACACACTTTTTCATAAAGACACCTACATAGGGATTATGATTAACATCAACTCGGTTGTCACCACTATGCCTTTTTACCCATGATTCCTCACCAGCTAGAGTTAAAGATATTCTTAAAATGACCTAGAAAATGCTGCTTCCCTTTCCCACAGCAAATAAAACCCTGCTAAATATTCTCGTATATCATTATGATAAAACGGGAAGGGAAAATTTAATGCCTGAGCTTGTAAAATATGCTCTAGTTTTGCAAGGCTGTTTAAAAAGTGATTATTATTAGCATGTGAGGCCACAGTAGCTGCACATCTGTAGCTGCTGTTAGCTTAAATATAACATGTGGTTCGGGTGCCCATGCTCTTTAAGTAATTGAAAGGGAAAAATATGACGTGAAACTGATGGATCATATCTCATGAACTGCCCTCCTCCTTCTTAGGAAGAAATCTGACCTTTTTTAGTTGTTTTCACCTTCCTGGAAAGATATGTGTTTAAAAAATTATATCCAAGTGAAATAACATCCTTATTAGTGGTAAATAGATATATGCATTCTGTCAATAAAATTTGAAGGCCTTTTGATGCAGCTGTGTCCCTGGAACAGGGGTTTTTCTTCTTCTATCAAAGTCCCATACCAGATAAAAAGAAGTCGGACTTGAAGTTTTAGTTTTTCTTGTTGTTTATTCAAGTTCTTATCTCGAATTCAGAAAGCTGTCCGACACCTGGACTTAGCTCTCTAAATTTCCTGCTGCAAAAGCCACGAGACTGAAAACACAACACTGTTTTATAAACTTTTCACCCAATTAACTCTTAAAACATATTATATTTATGTACCAATTCTGTACCAATAACGATCACCTATTCTTAACACGTTTGCCCTACCTCAAATCTATTCTACCAATGTCTTTGTGTCACCATCACAGCAGAAAATGGAGTAAAAGAACTCTGAACACTGCCCAAAAACCTCCATCTTGCTTCCCTTTTACCTCCATACTACAAAACCCAAAACTACAAATTTTTACCCTGTGATAAACTAAACTATAATCTATCTCATATTTTGAATGTTCTTAATTCGTCCATAAATGTTGGAAGCTTCTCCCATGGGCACAAATCAAAGACTGTGTCCTCTTGGGGTCCCAGCGAGGGTCCCAGACCCCCCAGGGCAATTTGAGGGGTTTTCCAAATATCTTGGACTTCAACAGAATTTAAGTCATTTTGTTCTGGTAGGAGAACGAGGGGCTAAACTCGAGATCACTTATCTACTTGGATTTTAACCTCATATATAGTGCCACTGCTGGGAAATCTGTGGAGCAAGAACATTATTTTGTGCTGGATATGCAACACCCAGAGGCAGTAAGGCATGGATCCTGTTTACAATCTTTTTCCATTCGTATAATGAAGACTTCTGAAAATACTGCATGTTTTTGTTCTGTTCTTACACATCTTTGCCTAGAAAATTATTATTTTGCATTTTGATTTGTGCCTAACTCTCTCTTCCTTTTTCCCTAAGCTGCTGTGCAGCAGTGCTTGTTTCTGATGTTAAGAGAGCTGGCATGTTTCACCCCGTCTTCCATATTCAGCAGAGGCAGAAGTCACTTCCATATGTGGTTTGTGGAGTGTTTTGGGATTCTTTCAGGATGAAAGGTGTGATATGAATATAAGATACCATTCATTCCCGTTTTTTTCTGCAACACAGACAGTACTAATAAGTTATCCTTTCATCTTGAGCTCCCCTGACTAAATTGTCAAACATCTCAGTAATACCATGAACGTTTGCTTAAGGCACAGTCATAATCACGGTTCTGTCTGCTCCAGCCGTACAAAAGGATGGCTATTCTCCAGGCACACAATTGACTCTCCTGCTACCAAACACCTCTTCTTATCATCCTCAGTAGCTTCTCTTACAATTCCCCTTGAGTTTCCTTGCTTCAGTCTAATCCTCCAGATCTCATTCAGGTCCCATTTCCCATTTGCCATGTTGGTTCACCTGCAGTACATTGTTAAGTCTGTGCTGATCCTGTATCCTGAGGAAAAAGGACCAGCATAGGGATACTTCTTTGGACTTCTGAGTCTTCTTTCTTTCTTTCTTCCTTCCACTGTGTTTAGATGGCAAAGGCTCTATCCTCTTTAGGCAGAGTACTTTGAGGAAAGCAATAATCAGCCTCTCCAAGCTACCTAAGCAGCACCTCATTCTGTTCTCAGAGAGAGGCAGAACACAATTGCTTTTCTGAGCCCTTCTGCGCAGCTCTGTGGGAAAGGGAATAATTAGCCTTGTTAAGCTACAGGGCCAGCAGCCCCTTGCCTTCCCTGCTGTCCCCTCACTTCACCCCGGTGTTTTAGAGCTGCAGCAATGCCTGGGTAAATACAGCTGAGCAGGGAGCTGCTCCCAGCTGTGCCCACAATGCTGCTCCCTGCCCCTTCTCTGGGGCTGCTCTGACACTCACCCAAGGCTGCACAATTGGCCCTTGAGAGCTCTGATGGGGAAAGCAGAACATGGAGGAGCACTTTCTCATACTCCCTCTTCTTCAAACCTCATTATTTTAGCTCAATTAATTTGCTCTCATGTTCCTGAACCCTGTTGCATTCAACTTCAGGCTATGATTCCCCGACACGCTGCCGTCAGGTGGTAGGTAATATATCACTCACCAGAGCAAGAACTTGTCAAGAAAATCGATGAGCTGCAGTGTCCCTTTGGGGTCAGGCCAGCAAGTCTTGTGGAGTTTGTTAAATGAGGTATGGGGCTATGCTGTCATGTGAGGGATAATACAGGAATAAATAAATGCCTATAAATATTCAGATTTCTGATATTTGAAAATGTTCCACTTCAGTCACTGTGTCTGGTGCCCAGTTCGGTAGAAATACATATTTCTTTACTTCTGATTACTTTCCCAAACCACCATTTGGGCTGGAGTGTAGCAGGCTGGTATATGTCATGGCACACAATCTAGCTTTTCTCACTTCCCTAAGTGTAAACTGGGACTACGTCC
This sequence comes from Vireo altiloquus, assembly GCA_013396875.1. Classification (NCBI taxonomy): domain Eukaryota; kingdom Metazoa; phylum Chordata; class Aves; order Passeriformes; family Vireonidae; genus Vireo; species Vireo altiloquus. The sequence continues at coordinate 747,332 of VZRF01004795.1, forward strand.
ATAGGAGCCAGTGGTGGTGTCATCGTATAAAACTCATGTGTGTATGATCAAAGGAGTGCTTGTTTTTCTTTCCCCACAGCTCATAACAGAGCTCAGAAATAGAGAACCATTTTGATATTTAAAAACCATTTGATATTTAATCAGAACAGAAGCTTGGCATAAGAAGAACATAGGCATATAGCTGAGCTGAGCTTTGGGAGACATTAAAAATGAATTACGCTGATAAAGAACAGCTGTATTCTTACATCAGAAACCATGGGGACAAATAATTAATTTGCCTTCATTAATCTCCCAATTCTTTCCTGGCAAAAAGTCCAGAAATGCTTAGACTACAGATCTAATTGCCATGAAGTGAGTGTATGTATTAAGAGACTGTATCAATTATTGGGCCGTCAGGTGTCTTTATGAAAGCCGATTTCAGCTCTTGCAATGTTAAGATACCCACTCACTTCCAACCACCCTGAGTCTTTTTTGTTGCCTACTAGCAGGAAGTCTGGAGAAAAGAAGGTGATAAAATGTTGATGATCATTTTCTTATTTAGTAAGTCTGTTTCTGAATCTTGGCTGAACAGAGCTGTGCACAGCTGTGAGGTGGAAGAGGGAAGCAGGGTACAATGTCAATTCCCTCTTGAAAAACAGCACTATGGAGGCCACAGCATATTTGTCTCCCTTGCCATTCTAGACTATGGAAAATAATCATCCCTAAGTTTAAATTTGATGGCTCATGTGTGCTTTAAATTAAATAAATACATCAAACCAATTGATCAGATAAGTGTGGGAGTTGGGCCGGGTGTCAGAAGAAAAGGGTACTGGAGGGATGGTGAAATTTGTACTCAGTGTTTTCGAAGGGGTGACAGAGACTCCACTTACCATGCCGGAGAAGGACACTGAGCCCTTTCTGCTGTGAGGAGTGCACACTGGAGGGCAGGGAAAATGCCAGGACACACTCAGCTGCCCCTGGCTTCCAATGAACTATCCTGTGCAACAGCCCCTTCCAGAATGGGGCTTGCCACTGTCTTCTCTGCCCATCCTGTAATGGGATGTGTAGTAGTGGGCTTGTTTGGAGGGAAACAAAAATACATTCAAGGCTTTGTCTAACTTGTCTATGCTTCAAGTGGAGCCTTCCATCTACATCTCTGATGCTGGAGTGTAATGTAGGTTTACATTGGAGAAGGATAGGGACATACACATATGGAGTACATATATAAGAAAACTTTACATCACAAACACTCCTGTTGCACCAAACCTACAGACTGAGGAAAGTTTTAGGAAGTGATAGACATTCAAAGGATAGAATGGGACTCCTGGGAAATACAGGCTAAACCTCAGCTGGTGTAGCTCTTCTGAAGGATATAGACCTTATATTTATAATTTATTGAGTGCTTTTGGATGAGTCAAATTTTATTTCAGTGGCAGGCAGATCAGAAATCTTGGCATTGTTTTTTGTCATGAAGCAATCTTGACAAGTATATATGGCTGGTACTTAAAAATTCCTACTGTTGTTGAAACACTTCCAGGCATCATTTAATCAGGTGAAGGAGATCTTAGCTCGCTCCTTATTCTCATTCAGTTTTGCCAATTATAGCTTGTCTAGAATTTTGTCTCCTCTTGCAAACATCTCTTCAATTCTTGCTAATTTCTGCAGCTAGACCAAGTGATTAAAACCAGCTTTTCTAGCATGCACAGTATTTGTTGTCTGTCTGTGCACCATGCTGGGCTGTGCTGGTAATCCCTGTGAGCCCTCCAGCCTGCTGGATGTAGGTCTGGAATTTGTTTAGCGTGGGGTGGGAGGGTTTGGGAGGTAGGCGTGCACCAGCCCACAGACTCTACTCATGGGCACAGGGCTCGTGTAGCTCAGGGAACACTGAACCAGACAGCCACCTTTGCACCACAGGCTGGGCAAGCTGAGATCTGGCCTCTGTGTTTGGCCTTGCCTTGTGGCCAGTGCATGAATGTATTTCATAGAATCATGGAATTAGTTAGGTTTGAAAAGTTCTTTCAGACCAACCATTAAGCCCCACACTAAACCGTGTCCCCGAGTGCCACCTCTACCCGTCTTTTAAATATCCCAGGGATGGTGACTCAACGATTTCCCTGGGACACCTGTTCCTTGACAACCCTTTCCGTGAAGAAATTTTTTGTAATATCCTACCCTAACTTCCCCTGGCGTGACTTGAGGCCATTTCCGAGGGATTCCCGCTGGACAATGGTGATGCCACATCTTCCACATTCTGTTTTGGTGTGGTTTGTTTTGTTAGTTGTTCGTTGGGGTTCTTTTCGATTAGTACAGAATGTTAGCAAGGCGGAAGGAAGCGATTTACTCCCGGGATGCTGAGCCCCGCCGTTGGGCGCAATGGCTGCGGTGCGCGGGTGCCTGCAGAGGGCGCTGCACCCCCGCCCTGTGCCCGCGGCTGCCGTTCCCTTTTCCCGACGGGGAAGGGAAGCATTTACACCGTGTAGCGTCTCCCCGCTCCTTTTCTTCCAGCCTGCTGGCGGCAGAGGAAGTCACCCAATCCACTGTCATCTGTTTGGCTGAATAACGTGCAGTTCATTTGCGTGGCATGTGATTACAAGGTTCTAGAGGACACTAATTAGGAAGAAAATCTGGGGGGAGAATAGGGATTAGAGAGTATCCGTCAGTCAGATGCCTGTCAACCGGCAGAATAATAATAATTAATCATGATTAACAATACTTTCTGTGTCAGCAGTGCACTTATCTGAGGACTGTACAAGCGTTTTGTGTTTAATCTGTGCAGCTCCTTCTGAGGAGAATAGACCTGATAAAATATTTAGAACTGAATTTGCAAGTGGCATTTCTGAAATGAGACCCCTAAGGCAGTTGTATACAAGCGCCAAAATAAAGTGCCTGGTTTTGAGACGTGCTGAGCATCTGCAAAGCCCCGAGTTGGTGTGCTGGTGTTACCTCAGATACCTTTCAGCATAGACAACATGGGTACCCTCTTTTTTCTTGGTGAAGGACAACATTTCAAGTAATGAAATGCAAGCTGTGCTGGAAAATGCAAGTCTGATCCTGTGGCCTTGCCTAGATTTGCCTCTCATCTCTACTGTTTGCACTCATGCATGCAGTCTGCAAGGAAACACATCTGTGATCACACATCCAGGGCCAAGTTCTTTTGAGTAAACTGTGCACAGGTTGGGGACGTGCAAGGCCAAGCATGCCCCAGGCCAGTTCACCTGCAAGTACTCCAGTTTCAGCTCTTCCTAACCATGGTGTGAATGCTTTGAGTACATTTGGGGCACTGCCAGCAGTGCTGTTTGCAGGACTCAGTGTACTCACTCCGCCTAAATCAGCTCCAAAATCATTGTGCAGGCGTTGTCCAAAGCATAAGAAGTGTTCTGGTGAACAAAATGCCAAGTTGCCTTACAAGTCAAACTTCTGAGTCATAACCAAACAGCAGTGCTGAGAAAAAATATCCAGCAGTTTTGAGAAGTACGTTTTGTATTATGTCTATACTTTTTTTTCAGGGTTTTATGCCTCAGATAGGATCTAAGGATGTGAAATCCTGTTTTTAGCAGCATCTGAAAAAACCCCAAAACAACACACAAAAACCCCTCCTCCCAAAAAACCCAGACCAAAACAAAACAAAAAAACAAAACGAGGTTTTGAGCTCGCATGTACAGTGTCTTGCTGCCACGTTGCCCACACACAGATAATGTCTGTCATTTTCGTGCTCAGCAACCCTGAAATCAGAAGTATTACAGCCTTAAAGCTCAGATCCCTAATCTCTCCAGGCTCACTGGAGAGATACATGCCATTTCAGGTGAAAAGTGTTTGCTTTGTCCAACTAATAGTGGATGCTGCTCCACCTCCTGCAGACCTGGCAATTTTTTTTTCTAACACAAGTTGACTGAATAAAAGCAAATAAACCTATGCCACAAATGACTCTGCAACATATAGCTCTTCCTGGCCTGTGTTCAGCCTTTTTTGTCCTTTTTTTCTATCACCATCATAACAAAGAGCTAGTATCCTCTGTAGGGACAGAAGCCTTAATTATGCCATGTGATCTCCTAGGTCTGTAGCACAGTGGTAGAAATCCTCCAAGTTCTGTAACAAATGCAGATTAGTTAGAAAATCCCTCTTTAGAACTGATTTAAGTATGAAAAGAAAAATACATCCAATGTTGCAGCTCTGATGATATTTATTTGAGATCAAAAATTTTTCCCTCTCTTTACTTTTTCTGGTTCTCAAATATCCTATTTCTGCCATGCTGCAGTGCTTTTGAACCAGAATAACACTGACCCCTGGAAAAAGACAGATATAGGACAAAACGTTAGGAGTCCTGGCAGTGCACAAAGTGGCAGTACATAGATTTGTAATGGCCCTTTTGAGTCTCAGACTTTGTAAGCAAATGGGAAACTTCACAATCCTCCTAGCTGTTGTTTCAAGTTGTCTGGGAATGTGGGCAGAGCCTTCTAAACTGGTGACAATCAGATACGAAAGTCGGTAATAATCACTACTATGAGGCCAGTGCATTTCTTCTGTCTTTAAAGATAAAATTCTGCTGTTCTGTTCAACATAACACACGGAAATGTTATTTGTAGATTTGGCAATGTGGCTGGAGAGGCTTCTGGGGTATTGTGAGCCCACTGTGACTTTTCTCCAATGCTCAGCTGGGAATATGTAGCTTAAGCTCCTGCAGAAATCTTTCTTGCATTTTATACAGAAGGGTCTTTTTATTTCCACAGATGCCTTTTCTACCCTATAGGAAATGTCAATTGTGCTGTGACTAAATCCACTTAAACTGCAGTTACCCCAGTGCTTCAGAGGACAGTATCACTCGGGGCACGGAGTGAAAGTTCATCCCTTAGGAAAGAGTTTGCCACGATTTTGCAAGGCACAGCAGTAACCTGGTAACCGACATATCCATTTCTGTTACATTTTCTAGGTCAGCATGAATCATTCTTAAGGGAGAAAATTTAACCAGCCAAGTTGAGAGTACTGTAACTGCTCTGCACTCATCTTCCCCAGCTAGTTCTGCCCAAGGAGAGGCTTTCGGGGCACATGGTGTAGTCAGGGAAATGCAGTCCTTATCCCCTTCTCATCCTCTCGGGATTCTTTGCTGCTGAAAGTGGGGCTAACAATGGTTCTGGTTCCAATGATCCTACTCCTGGCATGCCACTGAACAAATGAAGAGTAAAATGAGAGAATAAAGCAATTTCAGTCTGAGTCAGGAGGTGCAGATGTAAAGTCACAAGGCACCAGTAAAGGCACTGCTCAGAATGAGAAGCAGATTACAAAGTAAAGTGCCAGGCAGTGAGGCAATTCTGTCATACACCCTCATCTAGCCCTATATCAGACATGTGAAGGAATCCACAGTCTTGGAAGTAGTAAGAGTTCACCCATCATACACATTCAAAGATAGTGACATAAGTATGAAAACAATACTCTTCCATATGCTGCGAACAACAGCACCAGTAGTTGACACATCTCTCTGTTATCCAAGGAGTGATACTTACCAGCAAGACAACAGTGTATGGCATGTCAATTTGACCATGCTACACTCTTTTCTTTGATGTTATCTCTGAAGATACAGTGGGCCACCATCTTGGCTACTTTCAAACCTGAAGCTCTCATGCCATAACGGCAAAAAATGTGCTGGCAAAGACATTTCAGACTCCAGTGATTTGGGCTGAGGACCAACAGGGCATGACATACTGAGTAACATTAGGTCTTGGTTCTGCAGTTTGTGGGCAATGAGCGTCTCTCAACAGGAATAAACCATGAAAACCACAGAACTCATCTTCTTCAATTACACATAGTATTTCTTAGCCCAGAGTTATCACCAATTAGGCAAATTCTTTTCTCTAGTGATGAACTTATTTTTTGACCTTTTATAGGATACTCTACTTCCTTGTGCCTCAGTTTCCACACAGGAGATAGAAATATTCCTTTAACTTGCAGAGATGTTGTGCTGATTAATTAACACCCAGCTGCACTTTCCAGACTCTTGAGATGAAAAGTGCAATGTATGTATTTCCTTTTAAAACTATATTTTACTATCTTGCTGAAAAAGGCATACTCTGGACCACTGCCAGTGTGGGAGGGAGGAGTTCTCAGCGGACACCGGAAATTAGAATGAAGCATATCTTGTTTACCCTCAAACCCTGCACTTTCAGGACTTGCTCAATGCTCATTGTAAGACCAGAGTATCTGCAAAGTACCTACTCTCTCTATCTAGGTTTAATCTTGGCTAAATATTATCCAAGGAACAAATTGTGACAGCTGCTGTTCAAACACTGGGCCTTCTGTTGATGTCAGTAGTTGTATGAGAGATGAATTTGGCTTGCTGTCCCATTTTAATGAGTGCATGAGTGTGTGTATCTCCTGTGCATAACGCTGAGACAGTGTTAAAACAGGTCAGGATTTGGTTTAAATCCTTCAGTCTCTGGGGCTGTCTTATTTCCTGCTGAAGAGATCAGCTCTTCAGCAAAATGTATGTCACCTTAGGAGAATCAGGGGTGCCATCTGCAGTTAGAAATCTGGGCTTCACAAAATGATGTATTTGCTTTCAGTGACTGCATTGCATCTCCTCATGAAGCCTCTTGGATCACAGAACCACTGAGTGTTCTGAGTTGGAAGGGATCCACAAGGATTATTAAAGCCCTGCACAGGACAGCCCCAAGAATCACACCGTGTGCAGCCATGGATGTGGGCCTTGATTTTGGTCCTGGTTTGTTCTGTCAGAGCAACACTCACTGTTTCTCAGACTGCTATGCAGGGTAAAGTGAGTGTGGTTTTTCTTTTTATCCACCTCTGCAACATCCCCAAAAAAGTGTGTGACAGGGAGAAATAGCTCTACCTATTGGAGGACAGACAGGATCTAAAGTGAATTTTTAGGTACAAAGAATGTGTGGGTTGAGTGAGTAGCTGAGCAACATCTGACAAGCTATGAAGTCAGAGTTTTCCTAGATCTAAGACCTTAAATTTTTCAATGGAGAATAACTGTGCCCCGTTGTAACAAAGCTGAATGTTTTTTTGGACTGCATATAAACCCTTGATTTTGGCAAATAATGGCTGACTGGGAAGCTGGAAGCCGTGTGCTGTGCATGCAGTCTGTAAGCCTTTTGTCATTCTGAATGTTGGTTCAAGTAATCTTTCTTTGACAGCTCATTTGCATCTAAGCTATCCCCAAAGAGTCTGAGAGTTTGGAAATAATAGAGATGACATTTGGGTAAAGTGTTTAAAAATGCACAGCAGCAGCATGCTCAGAGGCTTGCATTAACAAGCAGAAACAAATTCTGAAAGTGAGCTACAAAAAAAAGAAGAGAATCTGTCTGAATGAAGTAAGTTTCATTGGGCATCTGATGACTAAGTAGGAAGCGTTTTGTGCCAAAACCCGGGAAGGTAAGCGTTACTCTCAAGATGACAGTGCCAGAAAATAAACCAACACCAAAGCGGCTTATGGCTAGAACACAGTATTGAGCACAGCATACTCCCAACCTCTGTGAAGTACTCCATTGAGAAAATTGCTTGCAAATCAGGCTGAATGGCAATGGAAAAACAGGGCAACAGAATGATTCCAATGAGCCAAAAAAATTATGTGATTTTAAGTGTTCCTGTCCTCTAGCACAGGCATGGTGCCAGCAAATCTGTTCAAGCAAGCTTTGAGGATTAGGGCGATGCAATTTTGCTAGTTCCCAGGCAGCTGATGTCATGTGCAACTCAGGAGATGTTGCCGGATACCAGTAGGGTGTATCCTGACAGGAAAAGAGATGGTGGCTGCTGTGTTTGGAAGAAAACTGTTTGTGCCAGGATAGGTACATTAAAACTGTCTTGGTGAAGGTAGCTCCATGCAACTGAAGCAACACAGAATTGCAGGTTTCAGGAGCATTAAGGTTCATTAACTGGTTTTACCACTGGTGTTTCCATGATGTTGAGAATGTTCTAATTTTCCCTCCTCTTGATATTGTCACAGTTTGTAAGGACAGCAGTTCAGCTGAGGCGCTGATTTTACAAACATATAATAAGAGACAGCATTTGCCTGAAAGCTTGTTAGTCCAAATGGGCTGAACCTTATAAAGAATTGAAGAAATAAACAAGCAAGGAGAGGGTAGGGATTGCCATGAAATAAAATGATAGATTAGGGTGAAGCCAGAACTATGAAGTTCAGCATCATGCCAATAACAACTGTGCAGAACTGTTCAGTGGATATAAACCACAACAGGACCAGCTTTATATATTCATTTTGCAAAGCCTAATTGCCTTCGTAAGGGAAGGCAATGTTAGGCCCTCTGAATAAAAAGGATGAAAGCACTCAGGAATTTGGCTCTAAAATGGGCATTTTGGGCTGTGGAATGTTACAAAAATATATTTATTTGTTGTGGAAGGATGGAGATGAAATTCAGGCCACAGAGTCAGGACCCACCTATGAGTACCCAGATCTGATCTGGCTAGGGTTGGTGCTCTATTTATGTGTTCACTACGGCCTTGACCCAGGGCTCACTCCTGCCCGAACTCCTGCACTGCTGTCTATTCTAAACAAAACAGAAATTAGTTATAAAGGTCATTGATTTCAGTGATTTATCCTTGCCTGATTTCCACATGCTGGAACATACAAGGTTTTACCTGGAGCCTTTTTTCAGAGCTTTCCTTGTCTTCAATGCCATAAACAGCCAGCTTGCAGTCTGAGCTCCTTTGCCCATCAGTGTCGTGCTCAGGAGCACACAAAAGCCAGAAACACTCATATAAATTACCTGCAAAGAAAGATCAAAGGCAGTAAGCTAGTGTTGAGTGTTCTCATCTGTTTCATTGAGCACAGCAGAGCTCCCACAGAGTGCCAGTGTAGCCTCTCCTGTTTCCTTCAGACCTCTCACCCCAAATAGTGCCTGTTCAGTATTGCTGGCATCTGTTAGATCCAGAGGAAACACTTGAATTATAAAGAAGTAATAGTGTTCTTCAGTAATACAGGAGCAGGAGTCTTTGATGCCTGTGCTTCTATCTGGAAGGCCCACAGACTCACTCAAGCCTAGATGCAGGTAACAAGCCAGCAGGTGAAGCAGCATGGGCAGCGAGGATCTTGGGCTTATCAAGACTGAGGCCCCAGGCTAACACAGCAACACAGACAAAACCCCTCTACATGATAAATCACTTTTTTTGCAGAGTCATTTTGCCTTTGTACAGAGAATATCTAATAAATAACTCAGAAGGGAACAGGATTTTCTCTGTGGTGAGAAAGATGGAGACTTTGAGAACTTACCTGCTTCCTCTTATTCTTGAACAGAATCTCTGCGTTCTTAGTGCAGTACCTGCCCTCTTCCTCTGTTTCCCAAGCACTTTCACCTTTTTCAAAAAGGGCTGCATTGGGAAACAGCCATGTGAGGAACTAGCTGCTCGGACACTTAAAGAACAGGCTGAAGAAACACCGGTTTTGCTAACTGGTGTTTGAAGAAACACAAACTTTTTATGTTCAAGATTTAGTTGTTTTGTTGTTTTTATTCCCATGGGGAATAAAATAAGTAAGATCCTACCTCAGAAAAAAATTGAAATATCCTGCTCACCCAAGTGCTATTCTGGGATGAAATACAAGTAAAAATGTAATGAAAGACTCGGACAGAATAGTCATTTAAAAGAGAGTTTCTTGTTAAACAAACAAATATTTTTAAAACACCAGCAGGATCAGTTTAAGGAGGAGGCAGCTGATTATTGATAGATTTTATACTGAGGTTGTAAAGAATCTCAAAGCCAAATGATTTGTCAAGTGAAAATTTTATGTTCATCTACTAAAGCTGTAAGTATTTTCCACTCTTTTGTTTCTGTCTTTTTCATCTTTTCAACGAGGATTTGAGAAATTTTGGGTTAAATATGCATGGAAGTCTTTAAGATTGGAGTTTTTTTCCAAGATCTCTGCTGAACCCAACCCATTTCAGAGTATGGCCAGCTGTAGTGAGAACAAAGAAAAAAGTAAACAGCAGAGGACAAGAGACCTACTCCTCCCCATAGAAACCACTGCTCAGAAATACAGATAGAAGTTGCTGGAAAGTTCTGTAGCACTCCTGGGTCTTATTTTTGAGTGGGGAGCTGAAGAAATATTTATTTTCAGACTTAGGTCGGGGAATAAGAAGCCAGTGAAATGACTCATAATATCCTAAACCTGCTAAATAAAACTTGTTTGAAATGACAGCCCACTGGAGAGCACAGTGTCTCTTGAATCAGTTTAGAGCCTCAGAGTACAAAAATCTGTGATCGCAAAAATACCTTAAAAGGCTTTTTCATTTCCGTAGTGCTTCAGCTCCTATGGATTCTGGACCCTCCCAAACAGAAGAAAGTAGGTGACTTGCTAGTTCTTTGGACTAATGTGGGAAACAGGCTATAGCTTTATTTTAAGAAAGTGAGGGTGGATGTGCCTCTTTGGTCCACATCCTATCTGAGAAAATACCTTTGTTGTTTGGGAACAGGTGACTGTAACGTGCCTTGATGGGTTTTTCAAAGGAAGGGAATATCCTGTTCACTTGTCTCTAACTCTAGCCCTAACTCCCTTTAGAGCAAGCACTACTCACAGATAGGCTGCAGACTGTAAAACACACTGAAATTCAAAAAATCCATTAATAGTCATTGACTAGAAAGGGCTCTGGAGAGATTCTTGAATGCTTTACTACTACGGTAATTTCCATGTTTTTTCTAGATTTTATTCCTTCAGGCTTCTCCACAGTATTTCCAAATCACCCATGTCACAGATTTTATCTAGGGAACATTAAGACATCTGCAAAGAGCACAGTCCTTAATCAGAGTCTTTTTTTGTTGTTGTTTCCTCTTGTTTCAGATAGATAACGTTGAACAACATGATCACATGCATGGTTAGTAGGTATGGTTAGTAACACGAAATGCTTTATCTGCAGCTGCATCGACAGTTGCATTTTGATTTGGTAGAGTAGCGTAGTGTTGAAATGAACCCCCTGCACATTCTCAGTTCTAGTCCACAAAATTGTTTGGCTCATGGGATCTGGGCTTCCTCTGAAAGGAGCTGCACCAAAAGCTGTACTCCAGATTATCATCACACATGCCCCAGCTCTCAGTGAGGCTCTGGACCTACGACCCGTCCATCAGAGACCTTCAAACCACTTGCCTGGGGGTGATCAGATGGCACCCTGCATGAAACCAGATGAATTCAAGCTCTAGATGCAACTTGTGCAAAAGACAGAAGGGAAAAAAGCAGCCTAGACTGCCAAGTGAAGTCAATAGCAATGGTACAGATCACTCTCTTCCCTGGAGAGACTTGCTGTGTGTCAGTCTTGCTGACTGACTGATTCCCACTTTCTCTATGGCATTTGAGAGCCAAAAATAAATTAGGAATTTGTTATAAATAAATTAGCAGTTAGCACTGTTAGTGCTATGCAGGGAGGCCTGTAAAATCTGGCCTAGGAGCCTTGGAAATTACACTGCTGAAGAGTGAGGCCTGGTCAGCCATGGCCTTTGCCTTCACAGAGCACTGATGCCAGCCTTGCTTGGGCTGAATCCTAGGGAATTAAGAGGTTGGTGTGGCTTGAACTCTGATGCCTATTGGGAGAAAAGGTGCCTGACTGTGTCCCTGCCTTCTCGTATCCGTCAATAAACCATGATTTTGCCACTTCTTCACCTACCTGCTTTGCAATCTAAACTATTTGGTAAGGGTAGCTCCAACTTTGAAGAGTAGGCTGAGTGCAATTCTCTCCTATTTGTTGTGACCTTGCCTGTGTTAAGCATTGGATTTCTCTTGGAAAAGCATTTACTGGTCTGTATCTTGCACATGCTCCATTCCTCAAACACCTTATGGGGCCAGTGCACTCCTCATGAGCTGAGCACTGTGCTGGGTATGCTTCAGATCCTCTGTGTTTCTCTAACTCTGCTGTAGGAGACTGGGCGATTTTTTTGCCATATTAACTGCTTTTGTATGCTATATGATTTCGCTTCGCTTCATGCATCAGAGCTTCTCCTCATTCTGCCTTCCTGTCATTATTCTGAGCACAGACAACACTGAGAAGGCACATGGTGCACACTGGTGGCACATCAGGCCAGGTGGTCACGATGAGCTGGTTTCTGCAGCTGACAGCTAGAGGTAGGATGGCATCATATTGAGCTGCTTCTGATTTACCACCTAAAGAAACTGATTATAGCTAGTCCATATGGAACTGGCATGAGTTTTGAGCCAGACCTCTGAACCTGTAGCAAAAGTCTGGGTGACAACACCAGCAGGCCCTGCCATGGGTGTAGAATCATCCCAGATTGCTTAAATCCTTAAAATAGCAAATTTCTGCAAATTGTCTTTCTTTTTCCATTTCTTGTTGGTTTCTCAAGGAAATGTCCTACAAGAGCTCACTTTTTAATACAATCAAAGCATCCAAGTATCTTTCAGGCTGGTCTTATTTTAAACCTCTTCTCTTTGTTCTCACAAGAATGTAAAATATGACTTCAAACCCTCAGGTCTTGTTCTGTTCTCATGAGACAACAACCACCCATGAGGGGTTGGGATGCTGGGACTGTGATGGGCTATCTGCTGCAAGCTGGTTCTATAGGTAAGATGGCAGACCAAAACCTACCCAGACTCTGTCCAAAAATCACTGCACTGGAATACTGTCCATTAAAAACAGACTTCAAGAAAATGGCAAAAACATGGATTTTTTTTTTTTCTGATCTGCTTCAGCTACAACACTTAAATATAGTGAAATGATTGTACAGTATGAATAATTATTATAGTCTTATTTGCCTGTCTGCTGTATGAAAGAATTTAGCTCCTTGAAATATTTAAGAACAATGTAGTCACAGTCCACTGAAAACAATTACGACGGCAGAAGAACCTGAGATGCAACATAAAATGCCTTTGATATTTTTCTTCTTTTTTTCCTGTCCTTTTAGATATCCTTTACATGATTTTGCTGACAGCATTAAGTCACATTTTTGCTAGATAACTTTTGTTGTGAATTTTTTAAGATTTTTTTAGCTGTACTTTAAGGCTGATGATAAGATGAATTACTTAAGGCATCCCGTTGTTCTGCAATTCATATCAACCTCATGATTAAATTATTTGACATGGATACATTCTTTGCACATTGATACACTATTTTTTCTATATATAAATCAAATGGGAATAGAAATAACAAAACAACAAAATATACAATGTGCTGCAACATTGTCAGGCAAAGCAGGCCACAAGGCTTCTACTAACAAGGATTGTTGATATATTTTTTAAAATACTCCCCCATTTCCGTCTCAATGTGCACTTGATTTGAATGTCATAAATAATCAATCAGTTCTTGATTTTTGCAATGCTAAGCATAAAATCAGAACACAGAGTAACCAACCCACACAAAAGCCTCTGACAAATCATAGAATTCTAGAATGGCTTGGGTTGGAAGGGGCCTTAGATACCATCTAGTTTCAACCCTCATGTCATGGGCAGGGACACTTCCACTAGACCAGGTTGCTCAAAGCGCCATACAACCTGGCCTTGAACACTTCCAGGGATGGGGCATCCACAGCTTCTCTGGACAACCTGTGCCAGTGCCCCACCACCCTCACAGTGAAGAATTTCTTCCAAACATCTAATGTAAATCTCTCCATTTTTTAGTTTTAAACCATTTCCCCTTGTTCCATCACTCTCTGTCCATGTCAATGTCACTCTCCCTCTCTTTCATAAGCTCCCTCCAGGTAATGAAAGCTGATTGAGTAATTTTGTCTGAGTCCTTTTGGCTGGGCTTAGGTGTATCTGAGGTGCTATTGTTGGGCAGAGATCTGTAAGTATTGCATTCAGACCTATTTCAGCTTAATTGGTGGATCTTATTTCCTAAGAGAAGAAAATGGTGTTATTACTAACTGCTTTCTGACTGATAAACAAAACTCAATTCTTGAGTTAGGCTTTCTATAGGAACTTCTTTACACTCACATGGTTAATGTGAGCTCTGTCTGTCACATCCAGGCAAAAGCACAACAATCAGGACAAGCTGAGTATTGTTTTTCATCTCCAGACTTTGAGGAAAGAAAAAGAGAATATTATAGTATTGGCATATCCAGGTAAATTTATCACATAAGGAACTGAAATGCTTCATTTTTATATGCTGTACTATCCATGGTTAGCCACCTAATAATCATGGCCTGAGTTCAGCTGAAAGCCAGCCGAAACTCTCCTTCAGCATCAGTGGAGAGGAAGTTGCATCTTCACATCAGGAGCCCACTGGTTGTCTCCGGGCATCCATGACTGGTGGTGCAGTTGTATCTGCAGATACACTGTGGCAATGGGATGGTTCTGCAGATACGTTTCATAGTGGAGATGAAATGTAAAGAGGCAGCATGACAGGTTTCCAGATGGTGCTGCCTCTTCACTGAGCAAAAGACTCCATATGCAAGTTGGCTATACATGACTGTTGGCTTCTTCCAAAAATAAAGCTGGTCATTAACATGATTCTGTTCTTTTTTGTTGATGTTATTAAACTGAGAAATAAATCAAGTGTTTGTGGGTATGTAGGAAGGAAGGCAAATAAAAGGAAAAACAGAAACCCAGAAAGAGGCAAACTCAGACAGCACATGGCATGAAAGCACTTGCAGAATTAGTTTATGTGTCTGCAGTGTTTTTATTTATTTTTCACCCTGCCATAATACGTGGGAAAATATCATAATGTGCTGATGCACTGGAGGGACACAGTGGGCTTCTATTCCTGTTACTTGAGGGACTTCGGTTTATTGAGACTGCCTTTAATTACTGGGATTGAAATTATAATCAAAGAAGGGCTTGAATAGGGATGTTGATATTTCTTGTGTCCACAGAAGTGAGAAAAATACTTCAGGCCAAGGTTGCTTCCCCAGAGATATGTTTGCTCAGTTATCTAACAGATCTTGCAGTTGGCAATGCCTATATTTAATTACAACTTCAGAATCATGGTAATAGAAAACTGTTTATCCTTTGCCCTTAGACTCTTAGATGTCAGGCTCATCTGCTGCTCTTTTCCAACTCCCTGATGGAACTGCAGTGAATAACAAGCCGGTGCTTTCGGGATGCGCTGTGCATAAATACTCCTGGAAGCTACCCAGAAAATACCCTCCAGGAAAATTCCAGAGACATTCTTGATGATTCACTCAGCACTAGTGAACCACCTAACTGGATGTGAGCACTCACCCTGTCGTAAAGGGCTTAATCTAATAAGCAAAACAGGAGTCTTGACTCGCAGTCCTTTTTATTTTGCTGCTTCTTTCAAAGCCATCTGCTTCTCTGACCTATTTCAGAACATGCAAATTCACAAGCGAGGTGAAATTTCCCATGGACCAGTAGCCTGTGAAATATAATTACTGTGCTAATTTTGAATTCCAAGCGGTCAGCACAGGCTAGGAGTGCACACTCAGCAAACATGTTAACACAATTACAACGAATATTAAAAAAAAGCCACGTTGAGATTTGGCAATGACTGGAAAATGACAGGTAGCTTTCTTGGGGTCAGAAAACAGACAACAGAATGCCTGATAAATGTTTGGGGTTTTTTTTTTATGATGCACAGATGCATTCTAAATAGAAACAGTTGAAGGCAAAAGGAAATGATAGCGAGAGTGCATCGCATCCAGGCTGCTTTCCCAGCAACGCTCAGAAAATGAGAGGCTGTTATGAAATCTGTGCTCCCTTGTGAGGTCTTTGCTACCTTGGATGACCTCTGTCAAGTTATGCGCTCATTCAGCACTGCAGCCTGTCTGTAACAGGGGCTAATGACACTAAGCCTGCTGGATAAATCCATGTGGGATTTATGACTGTGCAATGCACAGCATTTCAAGGTATACAGTATGCCAATTTGACAGTATCAGTGACAGGGGTAAGGCTGTGAAGCTGTTTCAGAAAATCTTAGAAAAATCCTACTTATAAGTCTCCCATTGCTTCACAGTGGAATAGAAGAATGAGATTTAATACTGTATTTTAATGTAAATAAATTTACTGCTTCCAGTAAAGACAGCACATTGCTGATTTTTTTTTTTTATTCTTTCAGGAATGCCTTTGGGATTCACCTAGTATTAAAAAAAAAAAAAAGAAAAAGAAAAACGAGTGTTTTGATGATGATAGCAGGTGGTATGTTATCCAGTCTCTGGAGTAAATTGTACCAACACAGCCTTTGCAAAGTAACCAGGAGTGTCAATTTTGCCCATTATCACCTGTAACATCAGTGGTGGGTTTCAGGCTATGGTGCAGAGGGAGCTCAGGTCAATGAAGCAAAGCCCCTGATCTCTTCTGGGGAAGCAACACTCTTGACCTGCTGTGTTGCTTTCCTTGGAAGAGGAGCTACAGGCACTGCTGGTGTGCTCATGGCAGGACCTGAGGGAATCATAGTGACAAGCATATTGCACATTGTCTCCATTTCTTGGGAGGGTTTGTGTACTAGGTGTGCACGGAGTGGAAGGGGGAATATGTTTCCCTGCATCCGAGACTAATTTCCATCTATTGTGGCGTAGACAGAATCTGATGCACTTAGCAGAAAATATATGGAAGAGATGCCTAATGAAAAGATAAGACAAAATGTACTGAGGGGGTGTGGGGTGGGGGTGTGTGGAATTAATTTTGATATACATATTTAAATCAAACAGCCCAGTGGTTACAGCACTAGTTCAGATATAATATGACTTTGGTCAGATCTGGCTGAAAATCCTTAGTTTACAAGTTACAAAAGGCAATTCCTCTCCTGCCTTGACACTGCCTGTCAGCACAGCAGGGTCTGGGGGCAGAAGAAGGTGTCGGGGTGCTGTGAGATGGAAGTGCCAGGCAGAACAGGGCTCGCCTGCTGCAGGTACTCATGGGAGAATACAGAAGCTGCCCTGCAGGTTCAGGACAACCATCTGCAGTGTAAATGTGTTTTAACAACCAGGGAACAACATCCTACATCACATGGCTGGCATCGTGTGGGAGCTCCAGGAAAAAGCAGATTTCAAATCCAGCTCTGCAGCCCTGAGATTTGCTGCTTTAAGCATAAAGCCAGTTTTCTCTTCCCTCCCTGATGCTAGTGTGTTCTCCAAGTCAGAGCCATTTGAGTGAGGCAGGGTAGGAAGAAAAATAACCATGACAGAATAAAAAATATATATATATATGCAGGGATGCATAGATATATGTGAATACATGCATCTATATGAATTGGATGGCACACACACAAGGGTTTTGCGTAAACAAGATCTTTTAGGATTGCAAAACAACATATTTTTCCTTCATGTTATTCTTAGAAAATTTTAGTGGAGGTTTAAAAAAACCTCCATCAGTCTGAAACAGACAGGCAACACAGTAAAATCAATTCTAAGTGATGCAGATTGGCATAGTTATTTGAATAGTGTTATAGGCAGACATAATAATTGTTGCTGCCTGCCTATATTAAAATGTTTCTGCTATACAAAGCCTTCCATGAGCTGCAGTTCTCCTTTCTTTTAAGTACTTGTCTGAGCTTGTTTGCTATTTATGGTAAAACAATACTGAACATTTTGCTGCCATGTGGGGTCACAGGACAAACATAATGACAGACAAATGAAAGCACAGGCAGACAAAACTGAGGGGTCAGTGTATAGATGTCTGACATTATATGTGGCTGGAAATGATTCCAAAAGTCAACATATGCAAGTACTTAAATATGGCTTATATTTTCTCTTTGGTCCAGGGCCCTGACTTCCTTAACAGCAAACACTCACAAACACACCATCTGTTATTTTAGAGTGAGCAGTTTAATGAAGAGGATCAGATTCTTTCCATCTCACTTATTCCTTGGTGCCCATTCCATTTTCTGGGCAGTTGTCAGCAAGTAATACAAAATTTCCTTTGGTTTCCTTGAGCTGTTGTTCAGACTCTTGGCTCATTAGACTGGTGATTTGGGATGCAATCGAGGATGTCAAATACATTTTATGATTTTTAAATAATTTCATTTTAAAAGGAAAGAGACCTGATGGAAACACTCAGATGTTATTGTCAGAGTAGCTGTACAGTGTTTTAAAACCAAAGTGTAGCATCAGCAACAGCGGTGATGCCTGCAAGTACCTGTGCATATGCAGCCTCTGTAGTCACCTCAACCCAACTTTCATCAGTCTGTCAACAAAGGGATGTGATACTGGTGTCCTTCCTCATCTGGAACATTTCTTCTGAGCTTTGGCACCATGAGTTAGGGTACATCTTCCTCGGCACATTCCTCATACTAACCCAGAGCACTCATATCTTGTGGTCTTTGGACTTTCTCTGCCTAAAGGGATTCACATTCTTTCTCTGAAGTTTCCCAGTGCTCCTTTCCCACCACAAGCCTGCCAGGAGAGAAGGGAGGACTTTTTCCCCAAGACATGATGATCCTCACTGAAGATTTACCCAACCATCAGCCACATTAGCAACCAAGCGAGGAGCCCTTGAGCCGCAAGACAACTTAGTTTCCATAAACCCAAGCCATTTATTTCTCTAACCCCATTGCTCAGCTGAAGCCTGGCAATCCAGGTATAGCAGCAGAGGCTGCCCTATCCAATGCTACTCCCAGTGGCAGTTTGGCCTTACACTGTGTTTGTGCCAAGGAAAATGCTAGCAGGGGCCGTGTCCAGACAAAGACATAACTGGATCAGTCCTTAATGTCTGAGATGAAGATCCTCTCATATCACCATGAAATGGGGCCTCAGATATGCCCCTTTACACAGTCCAGTTGGGTTAACATCAGGATGGAGAAACTGGGAATCCTGTGGGTCATAGCAGCATTGATGGGAATGTATGGTTTGGTGGGATAAGGGAAAGAAAGCTCAGAGGATAACTGATGTCTCACCCCAATAAATGTCCATGTAAAGACTCCTACAGCAAAGTGAGACATATGACTCACGTCCCATAGCCCTAAGCAGCTCTGGAGAAAATGTTCACTTTGCAGAGAAACAATCACAAGGGAAGAAGCACAGGTGACTCACCCACCATGAGCACTTCTCTTTTAACAGAAAGGCCTGTCTTTTGTAGGAAGGCACAGCATTTTCCAGAGGATGGAAACTTCAAGGTAATAATTACCTGATTCTTCAAATTAAAAACCAGGGGGAGAGAATTAGTGTCAGAGGGACATACTCATGCCTCTGTACAGCTGAGATCCTGATCTAGGTGACTTTGAGCGCCGAAGCTGGAGGTTTATCTGGTTTTGCTTCAATGTCCCTTACAGATGAAAACCATGACCAAAGTCTAGAGAGCTCAAACACTGGCCTTGAGCCTGTATTTTGTCAAACTCCCCACCTTGTAAGGAGATCACTAAGAGGAAATACAGATATCACAAAAAACTTTTAGGCAGATGATAAGAACCAAAAATTCCAGTCTAGAATGGAGTCTGCTGCAGGCTAAGTCACTGACAGTAGGGAGTAACAAAGAGGAATAAACAATTAGCAACTCTGATTTACTGGAGACTGTTCAGGAAACATTGCTGTAAATTCTTTCTCTTCTTGGACAAGTGAGCTAGAGACATGTTTCCTCTCAAAGCCTTTGTAGATTCAATAACATCCCTAGAAAAACCCCAGAATTACAGACTGTTCTTTAGGTGCCTAGTTGGCTTTTTCTTCAAAAAGGTATTGGTAGCATCACCAGTTTTGGACTATGCATCTGGAAGCCCAGCTGTCTTTTGCTTCTTTGATATTCAGTTCATCAGATATCCAAGTTTCATGTTTTAAAACATGCGTCGATGTCCTTTATGAAAAAGGCAAAAGATCAGAGGAGACAGGCAATTTGTAGGAAGAAGCAAAATGCAAGAGGTGACTGTAGGGATTTGGGGATTTGGCTTGAATTAAGAGGAGGGGAAATACTGCTTTGTAGCAAAGAGTGGAGCAGCATGCAGGCAGAAGGTGATACAGAGTTGAGGAAGCCGGCATGCTTCTGGAATTTGGATCCAAGAAACAAAGAGTGCAGAAGAGGACACTCAGAAACATGAGACTGAGCCAGAAGTGATAAGTGTTTTGTGGAGGGAAGGGGAACAAGATTACAAGTAAAGCAGTTACTGGTTGTGGAGGGCAGAATACCATGCTGAAGCCAGAATATTACATTTTGAGATATTTTTCATGAAAATACCCTTTCACTAAGATATCCAGCATCATGGAAATTAACCTTCGGATAAATGTATTTTGATAGGGATGCATTGGACATAGAAAAGGGAGTTTGCAACCACGTGGAAGAATCAGGAAATAGTCTTAAGGGACTGAAATATCACCTTGCACATGAATAATACTTGCTAGTGGGTATCCAGTAAGGTGGTGATGAAGCTGCAGAATATTTCATACAGCAGTGCTCTATCCCTGTCACAAACAAGCTGTGCAGGGAAAGGCTCCAAGGACAAACGTGCCCCAATGCAATCCTGAAGGACTCCAGTGTTTAGAAGAAATCCAGGGAGACAACACTCAGCTGAGGATTAGCCATGAGGGTTGTATCTATGCCAAAACGATGTTGTTTGTATGTGACTGGTATTACATAAAGAAGGGTTTAGCAGCTTGGGGTTGTTAATTTAACATTTGCATAGCCAAGAGTGAGGAAAGAAATATGATATGGTGCAATTTATTATTAGAAACCACAGCAAGGTAAGAATTTTTGGGGGAGTTTCCCTTTTTCTTCTTGTCACTTGTTCCTTACCCTTGTTAGTCCCTCTTTCCACAGTCACATGTTCCCCTCCTGCTCAAGGACATGATTTTCAGCACAAGCTGTGCTGCTGATTTTACAGTCACTAGGCTCTGCTCAGTTTCTGGTGTTACTCTGCCTCTTTCCATCACTATAGAGCTCCCTGCCAGAGAGAAGAACTGCTGTTTGCAATCCATGACCATGAATTAATGACCACAAAGGGGCCACAAAGATGCTCAGGGGGCTGGAGCACCTCTCCTTATGCAGACAGGCTGGGACAGCTGGGGTTGTTCAGCCTGGAGAAGAGAAGGTTCAGAGAGACCTTAGAGCAGCTTTACAGTGCCTAAAGGGAGCCTTCAAGAGAGCTGGAGAGGGACTTTCAACATAGGAATGCAATGATAAGACAAGAAGAAAAGGCTTTCAACTGAAAGAGGAAAGGTTTAGATTAGATATTATGAAGAAATTCTTTACTGTGAGGGTGGTGAGGCATTGGGACAGGATGCTCAGAGATGTGGTGGATGTCCCATCACTGAAAATGTTCAAGGCCAGGTTGGATGGTGCTCTGAGTACTCTGGTCAAGTGGAAAGTGTCCCTGCCCATGGCAGACAGGGTTGGAACTAGATGGTTTTTAAGGTCCCTTGCAAAACAACAATTACATGATTCTATGATTCTATGACCTTGGCTTGCAGGACATGGCAGTTAATTTTGAGGGGAGCTCTTCAGGTAAGAACAGGGCTTGCTTACACACTTGGGAACCTACCCAGCATTGTGGTCTTTTGGGTAACAGCATCCATTGTGGCAGCACATTTCTGTCTCTTTTTTCCTTCCAAAAGTTTTTCCACACCTTTTATTCCTACAGTCTTCTCCAAGAAGAAGGTGGCAATTATTCTTAAAACCACAAACTATTTTCTCTCCCTCTCTCTTCTTCTGAAAAATATTTTTCCCCCTGTTGTAGCAGAGGCATTTTTCACCCATGGAATAGAACAACTATTTACTTGAGTGGTCATTTACTTCTTCATGCCCAAGGGAGGTTCAAATGCACATCTCTCCTAGGGCTGGAGAGCTCTTCTGATAAGGTTGTAAAGCACCACTTCCAGTGTGCTAAATATAAAGATCCTGCACCTGCCCTTCAAGAGCATACACGGCGTTGTCAGTGGGTTGCTCAGGCAGGGTGCTTTCAGGCCACTCCAGTATTGCTTCACTTTGTGGGTCTTGGAGAGGGGAAGGAGGAAGTCAGCTGCTCAAACCACAGCAGAGCTGGAGGCATTTTTTAAAAATTCCAGTTCAAACAGTGACCCAGGCAAACAGTTTTTAAGGTCAAACACGGACAGCTGGTGTGTCAGTGTACTTTCAGGGCCAGTTTGCTGCTGGGCGCATGCTTTTTGCATTGCCCTTTTGGAACTTCAGCTTCTGAAGCAAGACTTGGTTTGGCTTTGTAGCACAAGTCCAATTTTTGGCTGTGTCTCTGTGCCTGGTTTATTTCAATCATCAATTCTGCTTGAATGAGAGTCCTCTATTGACTATTTATAGTTCTAAACAAGGAAAACAAATACTGTCTCTTTAGATGAGGTGCCAATGTCTCTATCATTCCCGCAGTTGTAGTGCTATGACTGGAATTTGGTGCCAGATGCATGAATTCCTCAGACAAACAGCTTTCTGGCAGGAGAGAGGAAGATCTGGCTCTGGCAAGCCTGTTATGTAAAAAGTTGCCATGTTACTGGCTCTTGTTACCTGCATTGGCTTGAAGAAGCAGAGAAGCCAGACACGAACTACTGGATAAAACAGAGCTGGCAAACTCCTTCACACACAGGCACACCTAGTTGTTCCCGTTGGAACCACTAAGTGATCCTGACAGGGTAGCTACAGACAAACAGTCTTATTTAGGCACCCCAGTGGTGAGAGGAAAGATTATTTTATACTGATTTTCTTTTTTCTTGCTGCCAGAGATGGTGTTCTTTGCACTCCTGACAAGGCACAGAAAGAGGTGGGAGTTGGTGTGCATGTCATCCTCACGGGACAGGAATGGCCAAAGCAAGTCAGATTGTTTCTTGGAGCAGAGTTTATGTAAATTGCTGCTAGAAGAAGAAGGGTTGGCTTCAGAACCTGGACTCCAGAAATCACTGGTAAGAGAACGGAAGAGTCTTCAAGAATAAGGAACGGTTACCAAATAGCAATACCAAATGCTAAATCAGGTCACTCGGGAGAGGGTCAAAGTGAAGGCAGAGAAAGGCATCAGCTTTCAGGATCAGATTGATTCCCCACCCACCCCAGCCTCCAAGCAGCTGAAATGAATTCTGCCTTCTAGTTGATGAGAAATCAGCAAGTGACCTGTTAAGCTCTGGGAAAGCTGGTATGATCTGTTTGCTTGACCTTTTTCTTTCAGGAACTTGGCATACGCATGAGTGCTTTGGAAGTTTGTTGCTGGCCAGCCCTCACAAGTGCCCTATCCTGGCATGAACCAGAGGTTATGCTGAACCCTGCGATGTCCCTGAGCACCCAGGAGCACCAGCCCCATTCACTCCTTTGCATTCCTTGTGTCCCACTCTCACATGGAGAGCTTTCAGAGTTGTCACAATTTGTGTTTTCCTATTACAGCGACTCCTTTAGCCAGGGCTCTGAGAGTCCCTCGTCAACATTCCTCCTGATGCCTCTTCCTAGCTCACACCACCCTTTGCAGGAAACTAGAAGGCCCAGAAACCATGATAGCTTTTACCACCCAGTGCTGTTGAAGGTCATGTTGAACCATGGGGTTCCAGCCTGTGGTTAGCTTGCAGTTGTGTGATGCTCAGGGCTCCCTGCAGACAGGGAGATTTGGCTGTGGCCTGTCTGAAGAGTGCCCCAGTGGGAGCTTCTCTAAAACATTACTGGCCTGGCAGTGGCTTGTGTGCCCCAGCATGCCTCATCTCCTGCCTGGCCTTCTCCTGCTTCTCCTGGTCTGCATCCCACCCAGCCCTTCATGCTAAGGGTCAGTGGTGTTGCTGCCTGGCCAGCTGTCCCACGGGAAGCCACAGCCTTGTCCCCTATAGCAGGAGCCCCCACCCACACTTCTCCATCAAAATCATGCTCAGGCCCTGCCTTGGAAAGTCCACCTTTCTTCTAGCAGTGTACCTCAGCTGTAAATTTTTCTCCCTCCACAATTTTACTTTTTAAACCCATTTGTCAACTCCTGCTTTCTGTTTTAATAGGCTCCAGCTTGCTGAATCTGAGGGCACAAAGTGATTGAAGAATTTGCCTGGCACTACAGCATTCTTTCACTGAAAATGGTGGCAGTGGTGATTTCAGAAGGATGTTTGACCAGGCATTACTGAAGCTAAAATTTGTCAATTCATAATTTTAACACTCCATGGAGTTTGTTGTTCAAAAGCGTACACAGGAAATCTGAGCTGTTATTTTCTCTGTCTTTGATCAACATGCCAGTGTGCTGCTGTGAAGTGAAACAGCACAGACTGACAGATGAGAATTTTCCCCCAAGGGCATTCTCCCAGGAAGGCAACAGTGCTGATTTAACTAGGAAATAAATCTCAACATATATGAATGCTGCTGTGTACATGCTTTTATGGCACTTGGGGAAGAAATCAAAATAATTTAAAAATACAGAAGCCTTCATTCTACAGCTCTTTAGCATTTGAACATTTGTATGTAGCTTGAAATGAGCAACTCCGGGCTGGAGGATGGAGCCGTGCCTTTGTAACAGCTGTAGCTTGGAACATCTCAACATGCTGCCTTTGGAGCCCCTCGCCAACTGAGCTCTCCATAAACAGAGACCTTGGTGCAGCAAGGGGAGGATGAAAGCCAGGAAGATACCAGTGGAAATCTGGGACTTCACAGCCCTGTCTTATTTCTTAATAACACTCAAGTGTAACTCCTTTAGTAGAATTTACCTTTTCCAGTTCTCCCATATGTAATCCTCTCCCCACAGGGCTGCTCTTAAATGCTTTTCTACCCTCAGGAGGTGCAGGTCACTAGCAAGGCTCTGGCTTGAATTGACCCAGCAAGTTATGTTGTCTCTGAAGGTGAGTTTTTCCCATTTAGGCTGTAGTTGTGGTGGAAATTTGAGACCATAGCCCTTTAAAGTGACATTGCATACACCCAGTGGGATTACAGCAGCTGAACTGCAATTCTGAAGATAAATAAAAATTGAATGTTCCATGAGTTTTCTTGCCAAGTTGTACCAGCTTTGGGTAGTAGATATTGGTACAGCAGCTGACTTAGGTGTGAGAGGTGCCAAATGAAGCTTTGTGATCAAACCTCCTGCTCCTGAGGAAGAAGTGTAAATGACACAAACTCCAGTTACTCCCACAAACAGTGCTGTTGTTTTCTGGTTTGGGATTTTGGGCTTTTTCCCCCCCCCCCATCCATTGCAACATTCAGAGCATCTTAGGAGAAAGAACAGCACTTCAGCAAACAAGACCTGACTTTTTCTGCAGTATGACTAAATGCCACATGGAGTTCAAGATTTCCTCTTGTTTCTTTTACACTCTTCACAGCACTCAGCAGCTCGTGTGGACCAGAGAGAGTTACTCCTTGTAATAAAGTGTACTCATCCAACAAACATTGAGCAACACAAGTCATGGCAGCGTTGGCTGGTTAAGCAAAACTTTCCTAGGAGAGCATGATCAACATTTCAAGCAATGCTTCTGAGGAAAGAAGTCTGTGAACAAATACATTGTTTTACATGAAATTTTTTCTTACACATAAACCAAGTGAGGCTGTTGTGGTGATTTACAACACTTGGAAGAGGTGAGCTGCTGCTCAGTTCTAAGA
Organism: Vireo altiloquus; assembly: GCA_013396875.1. Taxonomy (NCBI): domain Eukaryota; kingdom Metazoa; phylum Chordata; class Aves; order Passeriformes; family Vireonidae; genus Vireo; species Vireo altiloquus. The sequence goes on from VZRF01004795.1 coordinate 772,635, forward strand.
ACAGGTAACATAATTTCATTACAAAAGCCACAAACCCACACTGACTGGGGACCCCTCCTAACTGCCTAAGTCCATCAGCCTTCACTTGTGCTGCACACTCTGCTTTGCCAGTACAGACCCAGGTTCCCAGCAGCTTCAGGCACAGCCTGCACCAGGCCAGGCTCCTGCCGGGACTCAGACCTCACAGCTTGGGCCTGGTGCCCTGCACAGCTTTTCAGCACCAAACAGGGTGTGTTTACAGAAGTCACAGGCTTTGCCCAAATCCCACCACTGCCAAATAACTGGTCTCAAATCCTACCTTGATTAGAGTTCTAACTACTGGAATTATTTTTATTTGCAAGGTCTAATTACACAGTGAATTTAATAACAAGGAGCTAGAGTTCATGCTTGCCTATTTTAACAGCTTGATCATGTTGCATGCTGTAAATCAGATTCCTGTATTAACATCTATTTATATTAATTTACAATCCATTTCAGCTAGCTGCCATAAGATAATGGATTAGATATTACTAACATAATTTTGTTGTAATCTTGGGAAGCAAGGAAGGTTTGCCCAAGCACTACTGTATGCTGGTATAGTAGCTGAATCCAGACTTCTCTGAACACACTTGTACACCCACTCCTTCCTTGTCATGGCAAAGCACAGCTCTGGATATGTGCAAGCACCATCTCTTCAATAATGTGAAAGGAGAATTTTAAGTTAGCAAGGCTGAATAGCTTAAATCAAAAAAGACACCAACATCTGTAATTAAGAACTTTAGCTAGACAGGACTGCTGAAACTCCAACTCTCTACTCTCAAGCTGCATTCTTTAATTTCTCTCATTCCGCTGCAATATACTCCATAGATTTGGGACCATTTCCTGTAGAAAATGTTCTTCGAAGTCAATTCTGAAGGCTGTTACAGTTTGAATATGCCAGCTGTTTTAAAGTTCATTGTCTGTAACAAGTGTCAGTTTTCTTCCCTCCTCTGCATGCACTTGAGAAAACCTCATTACCTCAAACATGACAAAATATTCACGACTGTAAACACAAAAACATTGTATTGTGTTTTCAGTTCAGTAATGCCTCAGATGAGTATTAGAACAAAATCAGTCTTAGCAATAACACAAGGATTTTTAAAGTCCTTTATTAATCTGAATATAAAAAAGACAGAAGCTGCCTACAATATAGGACAAAGCTCTTGCTTCATGAGGAAACAAAATTTTCTTTACAAAGTGAAAAAATAAATACCCTCTTAGAGTAAGGTTTATATGCTAATGTGTTATAAAAAAGTAGAGTTTTAATATTTCGACAAAATGTCTGTGCAAAGAAACAGATGCATAAACACACATTACTGCTACATTAAGGCAATATGAAAAGTATAGTCAGAAAATTTCAGTAAAGTGACAGTGTACTTTTCTAGCTTTGATTAAGCCAGTATTGCACCCAAACATGGTCTCCAGTTCCCTCTACCCTGGAGAAGACACTAGGAAACCAGAGCCCAAAATGCCCAAGTAGCGGGGTGGAAATCAAAAACATTTTATTGGGTAGGTAATTTTCTGCTAAAGATGCTAACTGAAGAAAGCATTTAAAATTATACACAAACCTTAAAGATTATTGGCGCATGTTTAATAGTTTAAAATCAGTCTCCAAAAATAAAGCCAACTTGAAGGGCAGCTGACTCCAGCTCCCAAGACCAACAGCTAAAAATGGACTGTGGGAAACTTGGGAGTACCCTCCCTACTGAGAGCTGTGAATGAAGTCACATAGCAGTGCTTCCACAGGACACTGTCAAACAGAAGACCGTCCTCACTCACCCTCAACACTTGAAAATTAACAATCTTGTCCTCCCTTTCTTAAGCTATTCTCTCAGAATTGTTTTCTATTTAATAGAATTCTGAATTAAGCACAGCTGCTTAGTGAAGCCTTGTAACTTCAGTTTAAGAATGAATTTTTTAAAAAGAGTTCTCTTTAAAGCAGTTTACTAAAAGCAGAAGCTATGAGCCTTACTAAACTGGTATGTGTAAAAGCAAGTATTACTATTAAAATAAACAGTGCAACTGTACTAAAAAGGATTTAGAACATGTAAAAGAAAAGGCTGCATTGCTTTCGCCGCTTTATGTCTGTGTGTGTACACCACATTTCTCCAGGGTTACCGAGCTTTGTGGCAACACTGCCGTGCTACAAACTTATGGATCCTTCTTTAAGTAACATGAATCAATTACACTTCTACTCTCAGAAGATGTCCCAGACCATTTTGGACATGCTGAACAAAAAATATTTATGTTAAAAAATGCAGTATTTTTTGCTTTTGATCGTGGATAGGTGCCAGAGTGATTGCCTTCTCTCACAATCAATGGTTGCATTTCTTATTAGTGCACTTTGAAGAGTACATGATGGGTTTAAAGTGTGTATGTAGATTATATCACAGTCAGATTGAGAAGACTGGTGTGGGTTGGCAAGTACACATGCTGGACATGCTCTACACGAGATCTGCAAACAGGACACGACTGGAAAGGAAAAACATTGAGAAATTAGTTTACTTCATATTTTGAGAATCTCTGCACTTCCTGCAGACTTCACATGCACAGTAAGAACTTTTTCCATCATCCCATATTTAAGACAGGGTACAGTGAGAAGCATGCAGCTCATTCTTAGTCTCACCGCAAACTACATTAGCACATCATTCAGACAGAATGCTCTCTGAAATTAGTTTACCACAAATAAAATTTTAGTAGTTTTACTAGAACATCAACACAAACATATTAATCCGTGACCATCAAATATACAAAAAATAATCCTTCCACACAACTTGGTAATTCATAAGTTAATGGCACTGCATTTACCTGTAACTGGGAAGCGCAGGACTTGCAGCAAACTGTGTGGCCACAGGGACAAAAGGTTGAATTTATCTCTTCTTCACAACACACCATACAAAGCATGGACTCCTTCAGCTTCCGCAGCTTCTCTTGAAGGGCTTTCGTTTGTTGGCAGCTGAGACCCTCACAGTTATCACAGTTCATGCTGCTTTCCGAAGACTTAAGGGGGGAACTTGGTGGGGTTTGATCACTTCTTGAAACAAGATCCACAATGCCAGCATTATAAAGAGCTCGCCTCGCATGATCGTAAACTTCTTTTGATGTTCTCTTAATGTCAAAAACGTATTTTTTACCAAGATTAATGTTTTCATTTAGAAATAGAGATGCTAGGTGACCCTTTAAGTCTCGACTATACTGCATCATGACAGCACTGGTGACAGTGTCACACCTATAAAGCAATAAACAAATGCAAACTTGGTTAGTTTAATACCAATAAATCCACCCTACAGTAATTTGATCCCAAAACTGTAAGTAACAGCACTGAAATTAGAGCAAATGAAACAGTCTGAGGTAATATTTAAGCTCATGAATGACCTTTTCATGACAACTCTGCTTTGGAAAGTGTAAAATGTAAAGTGACAATTACTTTACATCTTCAAAATGTGAAGTGTCTGGTAAAATGGAGGCAGCCTAAGGAAGGGACTTCAGGAATTATGCTAACAAACAGCAAACACTTGCTGTTCATCCACAGCTCAGCCTGGCAACACCTCTTTGCATGGCATTTCCAAGCACTGCCTTAAAGAATTCCACTTAAGAGTCTTTGGCTCTCAATTTTTATCAGAGTCAAGTAACATTTTTAACCCAATTTCCACCCAGTACCTTATATACTAGTATTATGTCATTCTGAAGGGAACCAGTGTGAATGCAGTGTAGAGAATTAAGGCATTTGTGCTTGCCACTGTGCACTTCAGCTACCCTAACCATGCTTGTCACATATTTCAGTGATACAGCTGAATCTGCAGAAGCCTATTAAGGCATATCACTTCTCTAGGCAACACAGGAAAGAAAAACACAAAACATAAGCACTACAACCTCACAGGGCCTAAGTTCCAAGAGCTAAGCTTATGGCCAAATGCTATAAAATTCTGCTTAAATTAAAATCAGAGACTGCAAAGGACAGCAGAAATTACAAGCAGGGACACAGATCAAAAAGCAATTGAAACTGGTCTGTGGTAGTTCATTTTAAGAAAACACTGCTAAAAGTGTGTTTGACAGCTAGTCTGACTGATCAGTGCTGGACATCACAGTAAGAATGAAACAGGGTTGAAAAATTGCCCATCAACAAATGAGTATAGCAACCCTACCTCAAAGAACAACAGGATAGAGGCAATGGATGGATGCTAGCGTGAAGCAAAATCTTGAGCATGTGAGCAAGGACAGAGGAACTCTAAGAAGGTTTAAATATAGGGGATGGGAAGGTGGCATAGAGGTAATGTAACAACTGAAGGAGCCAAATAAAGGCTCACATTTTGAATGACAGGCTCTTCCCCATTGCTCTCTTTCTCCCTCTTACATAGGAAAAAAATGCATGTATTGTTTATTAAGTATCAAGGAACATATATTTATACTCTGAAAGGCTGTTATTCATAGTGGAAAATTTTTGCTTACTTTTCTTGTTACTCCAAACCCCACAAAATGGAAAGCAACAAAAACCCATTCAGCTTCTGGACTTGAGAGGAAAGGCTGCAAAGACTATGAAATATTGCAGAGTATTTCCAAACTGCAATCAGACTGCTGGCTGCTTAAGCACTTAGTTCAAACACTGGAGAAGAGCAGCAGCACACGACTCTAGGGGCAATACTGACCTGTAAAATGCATGAGTCTCTGTAATTGCTCTGTAGAGTCCACTTGCTGCCCTTGTACTGATCATCTTAAACAAGACAACCACACTATTACCAGACTCCTTGGTAACAGTCAGATATACATTCTTGCCAGACTGAGTTGCCATTTGAACAACAGGATAAGAAATCCTATAAATTAATATTAAAAAGGAAAGGTTACTTAGTTTTTAAGGATAAGGGCATTTCCCATATACTACTACAGTGCATTTTTATCAGAAGTTACAATGATTTCTGACAGTAGTCAGCAATGCTGATTGAAGATGCTGCCTCAAAAATAGATATAAAAATCAAGAGTATTAAGGTCACTTGTTATTTTGATTATAAGCAGGTAGTGTTCTCAGACCTTATATACAGTCACTTTTAGTAATTCTCAGAGCAGTTTTGTGTATTTATCTGAAAACTAGAGGCATGCTCAGTATTTCTGAAAAATTGATCATGCAAATGGTTCCAGAAAACACATACCTGTTGATTGGACTGAAGTCATCTTTACGGATGGATATGCCTTCAGGTCCAACACCAATAAGGAGTTTTTGCCCTTCACTGTCTCTCACCGAGTGCCACTCTACACCATAGTTCTCCAGTGTTGTAACAATCTGTAGAACCTGGTATTCAGCAGATGCTTGACTTAGACCTTCTAGCTGTTTGTGCTTTGTAATAATGCTGTTGATAAAACGATTAAGGATAGGTGAATTAACTCAAGTATCTGCTGTTACTGTCAGCGGCTTGTTTTAACATGGGTTTTTAGATGACCTAGTTAAGCATATTAGTACACGCTCCTGACCTGCTTTATCTGTCTATAGATTTCCAGCAATTGTGAACTGGAAATAGTTGAGAATTACCAAAACATCCTGAGAATGTCAAGGAGAAAATACTGTGCATTTGCTTAGAAATGAAAAAGCTACACGTAATCAAGGCTTTCCAACTAACACCACCAGCCCCAAAATATTTCCCTGAGCTACCATTAAGCTCACAGTTAAAAAAACACTACAGAAAAGTATGACACGCTGAATGTTTCCTGATATTCAGCAATTAGGCTATGAGGGTGTTTCAGAATTCTGTCTACTTTTCAGAGTAAGGGTACTAAGCCAGATAAATTCATTCACAAGTATTGGTCTAAGACATACTTACAATTCAAATACCCTGCTACAGGTACTTAGATATATCTATATTTCCTCAAGTACCCGAGTTTTCACAAGGCGGGGGGGGGGGGGGGAAAAAAAACAAAAAAAACACCTCATAACTGAGCTTAAAAATTTAACTGAAATCAGAACATCAAACATTCAGGTCACGTTTTGATCTTCAAAGCTATTATTGGTAAATAACTGTTGTACATGATAGCACCAGCAATTAAGCATAACAAAATCTTCTGCTGGTCTCCAAAAAGGAGACTAGATTATTGTACTTTTTACCTCTCCAAAATGGTAGTGGTGAGCTCTTTTGCACACAATTCTTCATAGTTGTACTTAGCAGTGTTCTGGTTATAATCTCCAAACTTCATCTGTGCCAACAATGCACTAAGTTCAATTGCATGCTCTGAAGAACACTGAAGATTACCAGCAAGAAGATCTTCTTTTATATGCAAGAAAAACATATGCCTGCAACACAATCAGAAACATTTGCTTATACGAATCGTTACACGACATCTGTAATCAAGACATGTAACAAGTAACATCTCAGCTATGTTTGGTAATCAAGAATTTGCAGTGAATGTACCCAGTAGATAAAGTCTGGCACAATGGAAAGAAAAGGGCCTCCATTTTATTCTTCACTTACTCTCTTAAAAATGAAGCTACAACTGAAGATGGCATCTAAAAGCACTACTAAAAGAAATGAGCACTTCAACATCATGAACAATATCTTAAGAATAAGAACTGCTTCAACTTCTATGGCCACTTAGTAATTTCAATTTAGTGAGTAAAATACCAATGAAAGATTTCAATTAGTTTCCTATATTTACATTTTCTGTTGCCATTTACAAGTTATTTTGCATTTCACAAAACCAAATTTGGGAAGAGCATCTCAAAACATACACACTTCTGTCATGCAAGAGGAGAAGCCATACTTTGTCTACACAGTGGAAATGCCCCTGCCACTACAGCCATGGTGTTTTTCCAGTGTCATGACTAACAGAATAACTTGAAACACCTGAAAAGGCATTGTGGAATAAAATAGAAAAACAGCTTCTGTGCAAGCATTTGTCAGAACAAACTTTGCACTCAAGACCAAGGCAGGTTTGACAGCTTGCTGAAAATTCACAAAGCTGCTCTTAGTTAGCTAATAGGTCACTTGACAGACAAATCAACATTTTCAACAACACTAACAGCAGCATGTTAATATTCCCTATGGGCTACCCTAACTTGTACAGAATCATCCTTATTTTCCCTCAGGGGACACAACATAAGTTTCTTACGATTTCTTTTTAAGACTCAATATATTTATGGAAACCAGATGCAGAATTATAGAAAAAAATCTTTCAATAAATAAAGCCTAGCACCCACAGGGATGTGTCTTGGCTGCCACAGGAACAGGACACATACTTTTCTAAAGTGAAGTGCAATCAACTTTTAAGAAAAGCTTTACTGAAGCTCTGTATTGAATCTCTCATCACTCAGGTTGAAGATGCTAGTAAGTGATGAGCTTTCCATACAATGGGAATTTTGAATAACATCTTACATATATTCTGTTGTAGCATTCTGTAATTCCTTTATACAACAGGGCAAATAGGACTTTTTTCAGCACTATGAGCAATTACAGAACTTGCAAAAGTTGTGTTCTGTCTTAACTCCATTGGTAAATGTTGCAACTAAGAAGATATCAGCCCAAAAGATGCCTCATATCCACAACTTTTTGATTCAGGAATAAAGAGATGGCATTAAATTATCCTGTAAGCTTTCCTACAGTTCATTTCCTCTAACAAGTCACAGCTCCAACACTTCCCTTTGCAAACCATTTGTCTTGCAAGAGCATCATGCTAGTTGTGATGCAAGTGCTTAAGTGCATTACTCTGAAGCCTGAACACCAACCTACACCCTTCAGCAGTTCTAGAGGGGGTCTGGTGGCAGACCAAGTGCAGCCTCACACTGTGCAGGACACAAGTTTAGGTGGCAAGACGACCAGAACTTCAGACAGAGCTGTCTCCACTGTTAAAAGATTATGCTCTGTTTAGTCTCTTTCTTTTTTTTTTTTTTTGAGAGTCAGACCTCTGCTCTCATCTGTTTCTCCTACCTTGCTGAGTCACAGCTCTTTGGGCTTGGGCCACAGAAAAGCTTATCTGTGGCCTTTTAAAATGATTTAGTTGTACAGACTTTTTTTGGTGCCTAGTCCATAAACCTAAAGAATTCTGTATAAATTACTAAACCACATTAGGGCTAAAATAATTTCAAATAGGTATTTTCCTAGCTCCAACAAACATTTCATAAATAACAGCTTCTCATGCACTCTTGATCCTCTGACAGAACAAGATTTCCATTCATTTTAAGTACTAATTACAAATACAGTATTTTCAAAGAAAGATCAGACATTTTTTTTCTCATTAACTGAAACACATTTACAACTACCACACCTAAATTCTTCTATCTTCAGGGTTTTTTTGCGTATGACAGTACTGACTACACAGGATAAAGTCAAGATTTCTCTCCTTGCTGGGAAGACCTTATTGACATCTCAAGGGGAGCTGAAAACCAAAATACTGCTCCTGCAAATACAGATGAATTATAGAAACACATACACAGCAGATGCATGGCTTGTCCCATTCCATTACTACAAAGCCAGTAATGGCATAGGAAGACAAAAGGAGTTTAAGGCACAATGTGAGATAGCAGCACATCAGCTAATGTGCAGTAACTTCCCATAACTGGCTCATACCACATAAGGGAAAATGTCTCACAGATACTCAGCTACTTTACATTTTTTTGATAAATAGAACAAACAGCACCATGTAAAGGACAGTTACTACAAAGTAACTGGTTATGGAAATTCTTGTCCCAGCTTACACTACGATAAGCTGTTTTATTAAGTCAGAGAAAACAGATAAAAACCACCTGTATTTAACAGTCCATCTGCACCTAAATAACCTAAACTGCATCCATAACAGGACAGTGAATGACTTCATACTGATCTGTTAGAGCAGCTGCCTCGAACCAAAGTTCAAGTAGCAAATTCTTTGCCTTTTCTTCAGTGTGTGTTGGGGTTTTTTGTTTGTTTGGGGGTTTTTTTTGTTTGTTTTGAGTCCTTAAGTGTGTTTGATGAAGGAAAGGCATCTAGAAATTGAAAGACAGTGAGGGTTACAAACATTTTATGCATCTGAAAAAATAGTTTTGATTAGCCCACCCAGCTGGACTCAGAGTGCACACCTTTAAAGTTACATTAATATCCATTGTAAAATCAACCCTCTTCAAAGGTCCAAAACATGAAACTATATGATTACAAATGCAGATTTTTTTTTAATACACAAAACTAAATGAAGTCTTTTGATCCTTAAAGAAAAAGGCATAAGAATGTGACCACAGATTTATGTAAGTTTCCGTAAATCAGATTGCGACCTAATCTCTTCATACACAATCTACCATCCCTCCTCTCTCCTGGAACCTTTAGCTATGATAAAAAAAATTTATGACTTTTCTCACCTCTAAAGATAGTCAGGTTGCACAGTAAAAGGATACACTTTTTCCAAGGAATTATTTCAGCACTAGTATTTTACACCTAATGGAATTTTTACCTAGCAAGTTTTACAACAATGTCCTGCTAAAACTAAAACCAAACTGTTTGTACACTCCCTAAAGGCTCCAGCATTACTGGTAGAGAATCTTCAGTTTGTCCACCATATGAGAAACTAAATTTCTTTGTTTCTGCATCATTCACACTTCAGTTGCGCTTGATATATTAATATTACATGTTATAACTTTGAGAAGTAACTGTAGTCAGACAAAAAGTATGTCTGACTGTTCTGACCCCCAGCCTCAAAATTCTTAGCACATTCTGCAGCTTTTTACCACCCTTGCCAAGGCTTCATTTAGTCTTTAAGTCTTCACAACTCTCACCTTTGCCCATCAATTATTGTGTCTCCTAGTCATCTTACCACCTGCCAGATGTGATGGGACACTGATCAACTGGTGGCAACTTTAAGGACAAACAAAACTTCCCACTGCACTTGCAGCTCAAGTTCTCTACACATGACAGCATCAGTACAAAACATCAGTACAAAAGACAGTCTCTGTGGCCCAAAATTTTTCCTTCCCCTCTGAACCACATGCTACCTAGACATACCCATGTATTCAATTATGGAACATTTCCTCTGAGTTTGATAGTTCAAAACACTACACAGGAATACCGACTAGAGGGCAACACATTAAGTTTGCCACAGCTACACTTTGTCACTGGCAGACAGATTTCTTCTTTTCCAAAAGGACAAAAGGCAGTTTTACAATTAGAACAGGATCACAGACTTTCTTCAAGCACTAGCTACTCTGTTGATTTTATATTCACTTTGTATCCTTGATTTTTGGATCCATGTTTTTTAAATAATTTAAGATTTATGTGCACATAAAACACTCAGTAAAATAAAATGTGGTGTAATTAATGTATTGTACTTGGATGTAAATAATTTGATACAAGAACTGTAGAAATGGGAGGTTGCAAGGATATTTCAGCAGATGGTCCATTTTGTAAAGAAGTATAGCTACCAAACCAAAGTCACAGACTCAGATATCAATCACATTAATTGGTTTTTGCCTCCCTCTGAAGCAATTTATGCAGGCTGACGATACTGAACACTGCTACCAGAAACAGACATCCGTATTTCACTACAATGGAATTCCAAGAGGGGGCTAATCACCTAGTTAAGTGTTCATCCAAATGAACTGGCAATAACAACTCCACAAAAAAATACTAAGAAAAGTGTTGAGTTCATGGAATACAAGATTAACTTTTCTTTTGTAACTCATTGAAGACAATTATGTGCATTAGGAATTAACATTCTGCACTATTACTAGTAGTTTCTACTACTTTTTTTTTTTTAAGCAAGACAAGGGAAACAGAGCAAATAGGCAGCTAAAAAATTTAAGCTCTAAACTTAGCTGTCAGTGGAAGAAGTGGCAAACCCCAATCCTTTACCCAAGAGGTATCTGCATCTGACTAATGACTCCTAAAACTAGAAGCATAGCTAAAAGACCTCATTCTTGTGCCAGACTGCTGGCAAGAATCGAAGCATACCTCCCAAGGAACTACCTGTTCTCTCTGCGGTATGATTCCTTACCACAGGTTAAAGCTCTTTCCTACTGTAAAGTAAATTTACTGCTCTGTAGTCTAAAATCAAAATTAAGAGGCATAATTGTTCTCCCTAAAAATATTTGGATAAAGATCTCTAAATCTATAGAATATAATTCTGTTTTCAAAAGCAGACACCCCACATGAAAAAAGCCATGTTTTTTGCTTTTTTTATGCTCCTCAGTATCTTTGTTCTTACTTGCTCTCAGCAGAGTGGGTAAAAGGTTACCAACTGCAATTCAACTCTGATTTAGACAAACAGATCCATTAAACTCAGCCCCGTGTCTACCACACACACTTTCATGGCCTTTAAACAAATACCACGTCACTGCTGCACTGGCTACCCAATGCTATAGGATAATAGGATGGTTCTCATTTTCTACCTACTACATGTATCCAACTGCTCAACAGATTTTACAAGGCCATTCTTAATTTCATCTAATTTGTCAATACAACCAGATAACACAGCAAAAAAGTGTACTTTGTAAATGTAATTCAAATACTGGCAAACATCACACAACTCTTAACAGCCTCCAAAACAATAATTGCCACTTTCAAAGCTGGCAAAATGCAGCTCTTTTGAGTGCTTCATGAAAAATGGTTAGAATTTTATCATAGCATAAACTGTCATGGCTTACACGTGAATATTTGGTTTTCAGTTGTGCTATGCAAGGCAAATAAGGTTAAATTTAAAACCTAAACCCACTGTTCTCGCAGACGGCTGCTGGACATCATTGGCCTCTAGGGCAGCTCAGCAAACACTCTCCTTGTTAAAAGGTGGGTGCAAATTTCAAGACTCCTCTGCTCCACGTTCCACGACAGCCTGTGGCTGATGCCCGGAGCTCTCTGGCCCGGACACTGGTGCGACAGCCCAAACCGGAGCTGGCTCTCGGGCCGTGCCCCAGCGCCGCCGGGCCGGGGCTACTCCCGGTCACTGCCCCGGGGCTGCCCCGACACCCGGCACGGCCGGACCCGCCGGCCCGCACCGCTGCCCGGCATCTCCTCCCGGCACCACCCCCAGTCAAAAAGTCTCCTGAAAATTCCGATTAGTGAAGTATAATCCTTTCTCTAAGCCCCAGCTCCTTACTGCAATTTAGCACTTCACAACATTGGATACATGAACCACCCACAAGTCGTTCAGTAAGAAAGTGAAAAGCGGGTTTGCTTTTTCCCCCCCCAAACTGTTGCACGACCTATCAAAGAAATACAGAAAACAGTGAAAACGAACGTGACACAAGCCAGAATTATGATCTCGATCTTGGACCATCACATGTGTCTTTCAGCAAAGAGATAGCAATCCTTTTCAAGCCAATGTGATTTTCCAAGCTAAAGAAAACATGTAGCTCTTCAAACTCCTAAAGCAGCACACTGTTCACATCTCAGACTTATTTGTAAAACTCTGACAGCAGCAGATTAAATCTGAATGACATTCTTGCACTTAAGCACTTTTATTCCATTGAAAACAATTCTAAACTATGAAATTATGTAGTGCAATTCAGTACCAGGTAGTCAAATAAAAAACCTAGAAGTTGAGATCCAAAGAATAATAGAAATAAACTGCTTTTAACCCTGTAAATAAAGTGCAGTAGAAAGGGTTTTTCTCCATGCAATTCTCAGATTCCCAAAGCACTTAGTGAAGCTGTTTTGCTGCCACAGTGGTCAGAGGTACAATTATAACCTGCTTTGTCTTTGTGCTCCGTAATGAGAAGGCCGCCTTGGATAAGAATATTAAAATTGGCTGCAATCTTCCACTGGGCTGATTAAAGATAACAGAAGCAGAGGTCGACATTCTGTTGCCAGATCAGCTTTCACAGCATGTAGAAACCTGAACATTAAATTGCTACAAACAAACATACACCTGAGTTTTAGAGTCAAGTGCAAGGCAAGGGTTGAATGAAGCACTGCAACTGGGGTTGGCAAAGCTTCCAAAGCATACAGAAAAAACCCCTGGCAACTCAGTCACAACGCTTGCTATTATAATCATGATGAAGCATATCAACAAAATCCAGAATTACTTGCAGCTTCTCAGGTTTCAAAAGCAGTCTCAACATGCATCTAATTTATATGTAAAAACAGGATCAGAGACTGCAAGGAAAAACCTGGAAAATTTCCCCAGCATTCTTCACACACAGGACCACAAGGCAACAGCTCTGCCAGAAACACCCCATACATCAAATATGGACAAAACTGCTAAAGGAAACTAAGGATACACATTACTTTCTTCATCAAGATTTTGCAAATAAAGATGAGACAATGTGTCAGCTTTTACTGTACAACTAATCCTTGCAATTCTGTGATATACCTATTGATTTTTAAGTTTGGCAACAGGTTTACAAGTTCTTCATCTTCTCCTTGATGCTTACACACAAACTAAGTATGAACTCAGCTACATGCATACATAAATCCTCAAGCAGACCTGAGGAGAAAAAAAGTCAATCTACTAAAACTCAGTTGTCAACAACTCAGGAGAATAGACATTTACCACAGGCACTGGAATTCTAGATCTGCTACATGTGGACTACTGGGCTTACACAACTAAAAGGCAATTATTACAACTTGATATACAACTTGTATTTGGTTTTAAAATATCTCTTAAGCCTGGATTAATTTTAAATTTGTTTGCTAAAAATATTAGTTTCAGAACAGTCTCATACATAAAAGAAAGCTTGCCCCACCTACATCCTTTAAAACCATCTTTACAGTGGAGAAATACTTGCTGCTTTGATGTAGGTGTATAAGCTCTGTTACACAAGCTGGTCTTTGAGGCCCTTGGGGCATGTTTCACTAGTTCAACCTCTCTATTAACTTCCACCTCCTGCCAAGTCTTGCATTGACAGTGTTGAAGGCAGGGACACAGACATCTGCAATAGCCTTGCAAAGTTGAACAAGCATTCATCAATGGTAGCATAAAAATGCCACTTTTAGGTTTCCTCAGATTTTCACCCTGATTTGTTTTGTGAGTGGCGACACATCTGACATGCCCAGGGTAATCTCTTCTGCCTCATCAGGTATGAAATTGCATAGCTCCTTTTGTTCTACATAAATCCCATTTGTGATTTGGTTTTATACTTACCAAGAATATTTAAATAAGAGGATAAGTTTCTTTAAGGAAAAATACTCAAAGCTATGCCATGGATAGTAGAAATTATTTACTAAACAAAAGTATATTAAAACTGAAATTTGCCTAACTGGAGCTATTATCCAGGACAACTGTGACCTACCACCACAGTACTCTGAAAATTTCAACCACATTGATAAAAAAAAACAACACACTGCTCCCTAAAAAAAAATAAAAGCCTCTCCCCTACACATTAGATCAAAAAATAGACTCTATAAAATGAACACCAAATCAGACTGTCAGCCTCTGATCAAGTTCTTTAGACATTCTGTGCAGAAGCACCATGTTGTATTCATGGTATTAATTCCAAAAGTACTAAGTTAAGGATTCTGAGAGTACCAAGTTCAGGTGAGCAGTGAAAATGGGTTTTGGCATTATCATATAAATATCAGATTTCAATTGGCTCCATTCATATTAACAGTACTATCCAAAACTAACAGGAAAAAGTAGTTGGAAGGCCAGCATAAAATACATATGTGCACAGCATTCTTTAAAGATAATTCTGTTGCAATTCGTGTGGTAACCAAACTCAAGGAGTAAAAGTAAGTGTTCCCTACTAATCTTAGAAGACTATTGCTTCTGATTTAATAACAGTATAATAATTTAGTTAAGAGGAGCAGCCACAGAAGCAGCCAGACAGCTGTTTCTTTTGTAGCCTCTAAGGGCCTGTAGCTATATGAAAGTTACTGTAACATAATACCAGGCAAAAAGGAATTCAGCAAGTTTTTCTGCACTGTGGGAGGAATTGTTTCCTGCCTTTCTGTATAGTGGTTCAGAATGACCTAGAGTAACACCACAGAACAGAGGTTACTATCGGACACACAGATACCATATGAAAAGTTTGCTACTGGGAGCTTAGTTTCTTCCAGTTCCAGCACTAAGTGCTCACAAAATTACTCACACTCATTACTTACCGGTAGCTATGCAAAACTTAATGTTGCCAATTTAATTACATTTTTCTAAAAAAAAAGTAATAATGAACTTCAAAACCACTAAAATTTTAAAACTACATAAAAAAGTCAAGAAAAATTACCACAGAAAAAATAAAACCAGCGTGCAATCACTTTCATAAGTTACAGAAATTGAAAACAAAGTATTAAATTATATGTACTTACAACCATATTTACTTACCTTGTCTGTTCCTGTAAGATAAGATGGGGCTCAACAAAGAATTTGACTCTCAATTTTAATCGATAAGGGGCTAAACCATCCATCTGCTGGGAGATCCTGTTCCTCAAATTCAGCCATAGATTCTCGCCTTTGCTGCCAGTGAACTGCAGTCCAAAATAATCAACTTCTATAATTCCCAACCTTCTGCAAACCTGAAAGAACGAGGTTCTTTACCATCAGGCTACAACATGACAATGAAAAGTAACATCTGAAGTGGTATTTCAGACTGCTCACTTAAAACACACACACAGAAAATCCTGCTGTCAGCAACCTCATACAAAGGCTTAATTACTTGGATTTTAGGTTGCATACAAAACAGCCCAGAGAAAGACACTAAGCATGAACTAGGAATTTCTCCACTAGCCAAAAAACATATGGGCTTCTCTGGTCAAATTTCACGCCCAGGACAGGCAGTTCAGAGGGTCTGTGGATTTCCACAAGAAGAGAATATCCGCTATTCAACATGACAGCCAGTCGCACTTGCTGGGCAAGGAGGACTACAAAAGTACAGTCACCCACAAGTTTTACTTAGGTGCCACGAGCAGACCGGACTGTTCGTCTATCTCCCCTCAGCATCCCCATGGCAGCCACCGCAGACACACCGACGCGGTGGAGGCGGAAAGGCGAGAAGGCACCTGGACGGCAGCTCCAGCCCGCTCGGCCCCGGATGCAGAGGGCTGGATGCAGTGGGTGCCACATCCCCCCAGCCTCTAGCTCCACTCGTGCTCCCTCCCCGGGGCCACTTCCAGCAGGATTCAGTGCCGAGGCCCGGGCCTGCACTTCCCAGGGCAGAGGGGCTGGAGAGCCCCGCGGCGGGGGATGCAGCACTCTCTGCCTCCAACACGCAGAAGGGGGTGGGAAAAAGAAAGAAGGAAAATAAAAATAAAACCCCAAAACCACAAGGGACGCGAGGAGACTGCGGCGCTCCCCGCCCCCACCACCGCCGCCGCCGCGGCCGCCCCCGCACGGCCCAGCCCCGCGCCACC